>SKCR01037463.1:0-171993 GCA_019454045.1 Zanthoxylum bungeanum
CGGCTGTTAGAGAGAGTAACCCCATAAGTAATAGGGCAGATCTGTGAAACTCAACATCGATCGGACCATATCCAATAAAGTCCGATTTCTCATTTCCATACACCATTGTGTTGTGGTGTACCTGGAGGAGTATATTGAGCGAGAATCCCATTCTCCTTCATATAATCCATGAACTCACCACTCATATATTCGCCGCCTCGATCTGATCGAGGGATTTAATATATTTACCAGTTTCTTTTTCTACTTCATTTCGGAACTCTTTGAACTTTCAAAAGTTTCTGATTTATGTCGCATCAAATACACATAACCGTACCGTGATAATCATCGGTAAAGGTAACGAAGTACGAATAACCACTGTGAGCAGTTTGACTTAGTGGACCACATACATCAGAATGTACGAGTTCCAGTAAGTTAGTGGCGCGGTGTCCAACACCAGAAAATGGGGCTTTGGTCATCTTACCTTGAATACAGGATTCACAAGTTGGATAGGATTCAATGGTAAGATCTGATATCAAACCATTCCTAACCAATTGGGTAAGGCGTTTAACGCCAATGTGACCAAGTCTCATATGCCAAAGTTCAGTTAATTACAGGTAAACAACGTTTATTAACTCCAGTATTTAATATATCTTTTGAAGTTTGCAATGTATAATGACCATGCTGGTTTGGACAACAAAGGATCTGAATATTATTTTTATCATACAAATACAAAGAACTATTCTTAATATTAATACAAAAGCCTTCTGTATCCAATACAAAAAGTGATATAATATTTGCGACACATCCCGGTACAAAATGACAGTCATATAACAAAAGTGTCCCATTCGGCAATGAGATCTCGCATACTCCCACTCCAACTCCAGCATCCAAGAGTCTCCACTCCCGAATCGCAACTGCATCTCCGCGGGCTTCAGCCTCCTACTTTCCTTCAGCACCTGCAACGAATTGCAAATGTGAATGGGACAAGCAGAATCTAAAATCCAGTTGGATGTAACGGCTTCACAAGCCAAGATAAATCAATAACTGGAAAAATAAAAGTACCTGATGTAGATGCTCTGTCTCTCCTCAGCTGGGCGATGTAATCAGGACAATTCCTTTTCCAATGCCAGACTTTGCCGCAGTGGTAGCATTTGTCTTCAGAAGCCCTTTTGGGCTTTGCAATCTTCGCCTGTTGTTGAGGACCAAAAGCCTTCTTCTTCTTCTTGCCTTTCTTGTTCTTTCCTTTGGACCATCCTTGGGAAGAAGCCGAAAGAGAAGTAGTTCTAGGAGGGCGAGTCAGTACTCTCTTCTTAAGGTCCTCTTCTGCTGTGAGCAACATCCTATGTAGCTCCTGGTAGGTACAGACAGTCCCGTGCATGTTGAAGTACATCACGAACTGGAGAAATGAAGCTGGTGGTAGTGAACCAAGAATGACACTCCTACCGAGAATGTCATTCAAGATGAGATTATGTTGCCACAATTGATCGATCAAATCGATCATCTGAAGAACATGTGGGCTAACACTTTGCCTCTCATCCAGACGCGCATGGAACATTCCATGGCGACTTTGTGAACAATCACTTGTTCTTGGTTCTCAAACGATTGTCTCAATCGCGTCATCATACTATAGGAATCTAGCATACCATAGTACTGTTGCTTGAGTTTCGGAGACAGTGAACTAAGGATGTATGATTTAACCCTTAAATCATCATCCTTCCAAGTTTCAAAAACTTAGCGTTCCTCCTCCGAAGCATCCGCACCCACTGCAAGAGGCAACGGACCCTCAAGAACATAATCCAGCTTTTCGGAATCGAGGACAATCCTCAAATCCAATTCCCAGTCTGCAAAGTTCTCAGCGCCTTTCAGTTTGTTCGCATCAAGCATACGCGCAAACTGATTTGTGGATTGTGCCGCCATCGCCAATCTATCATATAGATCACGAAAAAAACGGTTAGCAGAAATAAAGCAGTTTCATATAATATCAAAAGCATAAACTAGATCATGGATTTTTAATCTAATATGCCCCTCCCACTAAATCATGCAATACTGTAATCCCAAAACAGAATACAAATATTAATAATTAAATTAAATACTAATAGTGAAAAGTGGATCCCGTGAATATATTTCGGCTCACAGCAGAGGCACCGGTCTCGCCTACGTATATTCATCAGGTAGACAACCCATTTGTCAATCATTCACTAATGACTCCTAAGTCTCCGGTCCTGGCCGTTTCTCGTTGTCGCTGCGAAGGCAGGCCCATAAGGAGACGTATCAAGGTTAAACTTGTCAATGATAAACTCAAGTTACTTACGTAATCTGACAGCTAGGGCACGTTCAGAATTCCGCTTTTACTTGAATTTACCTAGTATTGATATACATCCGGTATAAATAAAACTTTATCGGCTACATCTCACAGCAGAGGCACGGTCTCAGATGTAGTCACAAAGAAGTATTCATAAACCGTATTGACAAGACGAACCATATAACATGCATCAAATACATAATTACATTCAAACCTTATTAATTATGGATTTTCCGCTAAGTGTCATACACCCTAAATCTAACCAATTTCGATCCTAATAAGCATGCATAAAGTCTAGAAAACATGATTAAACATTGATTCAATGAAGGCTAATCATATTAGGTGGCCTAGAATCAGACTCGCTCTGATACCATTTTGTAGGGGTTTTTAGGGGCTGAATCCGGTAACGCAGTGGAAGCGCGTGAAAATCCGATTTTCAGATTTCAAAACTTTTTCTCGGATTAATTAAATAACATATTTATTTAATATTCCAATAATCAAATTATGAAATAAAATTCAAATGAATCATATTCAAGTGAATTTACCAAATTACCCTTGCTTTGGTATTTTGTCCATTTTAGTCCGAAATTGATCTAATCAATTTTGAATGATTCTAAATCATTTCTAAGATGAACTTAGCATGTTCAAAACATCAAAACACCAAAAGCAACAAAAATCCCTAAATCTAAATTCTTGGCCGAGAGCACCAAAGGGGGGGCAATTTGTGCCATTTGTGATTTCATGCATCAAAACACATCAAGATGCAATCCAATGAACATGAAACTTTATATGCATCATTACACATACAAATACACAACATATATGAAAACCCCCAAATTTGGAATTGGTCATGAACCCTAATATTTCAATTTTCACAAATCGGACAAATTAGACCAAATACATTAAATCAATTACTTCAATCATCATTCTTCCATCCAATCCAAGTCTCAACACAATGAAACAACTCAAGATCAAATCTAGGTCTTAAGAGTGGGTCAATAACTCTAGATTAGCAACATGGTTTCCAAAACCTTAAAAGAATAGTTTTAACTACAATAGTTACAAGCTTTCTTCATCACACATGCTCAACACTTTCAACAAAATTTCCATCATCAAAAACACAAGAAATAATGAAAAGAATAACTTAATAACATCACAAGATGTTGCCTAGATCCTAAGGAACAAGCTTTTCTTTTGGTTTCTTCTTTTCTTCCTCACTTGCTTTCTTTGTTTTCTTTCAATGGAGTTTTATGAAAAGTGTATTAGGTTATTATGAAATGCAAAAATGAAAACAATATATACTTGTGCACAAATGGCCTTTGGCCGAAATTCACAAACATATATCAAGAATTTTCATTTCAATTTCATTTCAAAATTATGTTATCAACTTGCATAAATATCTTAATACAACTTATTAGATATTTATTTAAGTCAACAAAAGCAACTAACATCATTTACTCTAAATATCCTAATGTAAGATATTTATATTTTAATTAATTTAATCATTTAACAATTAAATAATCAATTAATTAATCAAATACAAATATATTAAATATATGTATAATATTTACATTAAATATTAAAAACATATATTCATTTAGGATATAAGTCAAATAACTCATTTTGACTATTAATTAATGTGTATTTAAATTAATCAAGTATTAAATGTAAATACACAATAATTAGGCAAATGACTATCTAGTCCCTTTAGCACGTATCTTGCGTTTAACCTTTAAACGACTTTATAAATAATCAATATTATTTATTAATGTTGCTCTAGTGCTCTACGAGTATGTTTCATTATTGAGACTCTATAGATTCAGGTATATCCGTCACAAAATCAAATTTCGTGTCCATAATTTATCCACCCGTAGATTATGACGATCACGGATAATCTCGCTGAACCATACAGGTCGAGGTCATGGCAAATGTATAATTCCTCCGTCCCAGAGATATAGATGTAAACGCCAAATCTCTATCGGGATTATCCAGTCGACTATTCTATTAGCAATCTCAAAAAGAATGTTTAGAACTAGCTTCTAAACTTTACCACGGGACCATGGTTTTATCTGATTGCTAATCATATGGACTACCTATGCTCTGATACACAGAACTGACGGATCCTATCTTGATACACTTAGGACACCCTGAGGATCTATCTACACCCAACGAACAGGCGGAGGTCTGATCTAAATAGATCGGTGACGTGACTGCCGTCTAAACGTAGAAGATGTCTCATGTGCCCACAATGGCATCTCAAGTCTAAGAATCACAAGTACTACTCAACCCAAGAAGATTCTTATTGACGCTGGTGTACCATCCATTAAGAATCTTCGGTGAGTCGTTCAGTGTTTATCCGCTATAAACACCTACACGTCTATACTAGTCTCCAAGACTTATGGTTCATTGAGAAACCATTGGAATCATATATTCCAATATACGACATGTACCGGTCTCAACGGGTTTACTATACTGACCAAGTAGTGTAAACCTTGACCAGGAACTGTCTGAGAATGACAACGTCATGATACTACTCAATGTCCGTTGCGACGCTTTTGCAACTGTATCATGACTAATCATTCTAGGGTCTTTACGTCTTTACCATATAGAAAGATAGATTATATTATAGAAACTGCATATATTATTCATAATAATAATGTTTTACAGAAGTATTTAACAGAAATACAACCGGAAAGCCAAGAGATATGATAGGAAAATATACAAAGCAGTAAGAAAGACCAGTATCTATAATAGCAGAGATAACAAAATTTAAAGACAACGACACAGATGGGAACCTTGGCATAATTAAAGAAGGTTGTGAAATCCTTAAGACTTTTAGAGTAGTCGGTACGCCCCATTAGAATGAGCAATGACTCTTCTCTCTAATAACTCCGACCCCAGTAAATGTGTAGACACCTAACTAGACTATTGTTGATCGTAAACAGTTAACAAAAACTTGTACTTTGAGATTTCCAAGGAAATGGTGTATTCTCCCCAATCTAGAGCCCAACAAGAAGATAAATAAGTAAAGAAGAACATTGGACAAGATAAACAGATTATGTGACAGGCAAACCCAGAAGCTCAACAGGACCTAGAGAAAAATCAGAAGATTGTATTATCTTGAACGAGACGAAGAAGTTCATAGTTACAATAAGTTAGCAAAATACAGAAGGGATAACCTGATACATAGTAGGGTGGAAAAATTTCAAGGAAGTAAAGGCTCAAAAGAGTAAGGGAATAAAGTAAGCACCACATAGCAACACATGGTAAAGTATACGACTTATATAAAGTTTTCCCACTAGACCAGAAAAGAAAGGATTAGTAAGAATGTATTTCCCAAACTAAAGATACAGTAGTAATATCATAATTAGTTGTAAATGTGGAGTTTCCAATGGAGGGGTGACCTAAGAGGGTTAAGGAATCTATATAAGGAGGAAAGCCAAGTAACCGAGCAAAACTTAGTAAGGAAGTATAACATAGGAAGTATGGTAGGAGTGTGAGAGAGTATGAACCTTATGAAAGTTCTCAGTAAGAGGTAGTATAACCAATAGCCAAAGAGCAATTATGGGTAAAGTTGAAAGAGATAGTTCAAATGGATCTTAACAGAAGAACCTAAGTTAGGAGTTAACGCCAGATATGCAGATAAGAGAGTCATAAGCTCATAGATAAGAGGCACACACAACTAAAGCATGGGTAACTAGTGAGAATACCACAACCATAAATCTCTAGGACAAACCCCACCCTCTCAATCATCGTCAGATGATAGTGACAAAGATGGACCCCGAAGCTCTCCTTAAGACACTCATAGGAACAAGTAAAATTCTTAATGGAATGAGACAGAAGCATAAAGTCTTTCAATATAGTATAAAGGCTGAATAGAAAAGGAAAATAACTTTAAGCAAGAGAATTAGAAGAGAAGTTGTCTAGTTGGAACGATGAAGAGGTAGAGTATTAGATTACCAGAAACAATATTACATAAGAATAACGTTAGAAATGGTAAGAGACGTGTAAATATAACATCCTTCTAGTAAGGAAACATGGACATAGATTGCAGAAGTCTCAATCATAGAATAAAGCAGAAAGGAAGTTAGAAGACAAGAAAAATACTTGGAGATAATATTGTCCTAGTAAAACGAAAATGGAAAATATATTAAATAGGTGATGATAAAGATACAAAAATACAAGAATAAACTTTACAAAGTTAAAATTAGCAGTAATACGGATAGTAGATTTTATAAATGCCGAAATAAGACTGGAATTGTATCAAACAGTAACAAAAGAAAGGTATTAAGTACAACTAATGAGTTCCTATGCTGTGTAATAAGAAAAGAATGTGACAAGGAATGGATTTATTGAGGAACAATATGGATATACCCAAAGGAACTAAAGTGTGAATATATGAATAACTTAAGAAATAAAATTTAAGAATAAGAAGATTAAGAAACAAGGCGGTACAAAGGAAGGACAATCAGATTTATCTTAGCAACGAATATAAAGATGAAACAACAGAATCTATAGGATAAAGCCCATAAGTAATTAGTGTTGGAGTTCTACCGTCCCGATGATCGAATAATAAAGCATAAAACATGTATGAAAATACATCGAGGAAGTCGCGGAATACTCCCAATGATCGGTTGAGGCGATGCGGTGATAAACAAAAATATTTTTCTGCCCTCTAACAGCTCACGGCAGTTCACTGTCATGGCTCCTCCATTTTCGGCTTTGTATGGTTCCATCAAGCTCCAAGCTTTGTTGGATGATTCCAAGCTCGCGGGTGGGTTTCCCTATCACCTTCGTATAACTCCGAAAGTGTGCTAGCACTCTTGATTTTGCAACAAAATCACTCATCCCATTCTCTTTATTCTCGGCAGTAACCAGAACCAGAAGAAGAAACACAGCAGCCCATTGGGCGTTTGTGGAGAGAGAAGAAAAAGAAAATTGAGAGAGATGTGTATTAGATAATTGTTTTCCAAAAATAATTAAACATATATCAATTATTAAAATAATAATATATGTCAATCAAGCTTTCAAAAACCTTTCCAACCACTTCCATCAAGTCACATCATTCAATCAATCAAGTGACAACTTGTCACATCACTCAAAGTGACATGTGATTTGACGCTTGATGTGACTAGCGATTTGACGCTTGATTTGAATTGCGTGCCGCACTCGAATTCAAAATGCGAATGCGCTCGCAAACAATCCCGGGCCGGGTTCGCTAATTCTAAATTAACGAATTTTCCGATGCGACGTAATTAAATGATTATGCCTAGCTAAATCACTATTCACGTCGCTAACGAATTAATTCTAAATTAACTCGTTCGCCCGAATTAAAATCTAATTTCAATTCCTTGTCGAAATCCAATTTTGTTTAATATATTGAATATATTAATTTATCGATTAATTCCAAATTAATCGTTTTCTCTCTTTAAATGATATTTTATCCCAGATAAAATATCTCTGCAATTAATCCCAGATTAATTTTCTCTCTCTTCTAATTAATCCCAGATTAATTAAAGTGCGAGTCATACGTCATCGGTGAATCTTCAGGAAGTGACCCATGAGATCCTCGGATATGTTGGCAGTAAATTCGGTCGTCGGACTATCCGAACACGTAAGTACCTAGTACTACGTTTTACCGATTTACAAGACAAGGTTGGCTTCTAGAAAAGCGTCATGCCTACCTAATTCTCCAGAAACATGCTTACAGGAATAAACGATCTATATCAGGCGAAGTATACATAGTATTGTGTATGTCGATCCAGTATCGGATGATCACATGCAAGGCCTGGGGCTGGTACAGTGTCTGCCCCGTACGAAGCATATAACGGATCACTAGCAACTAGTCTCTTTATTATCGGATAATCATGACCAAGTCATATTATCCCGATGGTTGCAACCCTTTAGAGAACCAGTTTTGTATCCCTGCGCGATCATCATCTCCATATAACTGGAGTGATACTTCCGTATTGACATCACACCCAACATACTACGATTCTCAATATACCCAGCAGAGGCGTACACAGAACCTGTTAAAGCCCTGGACGACCAAAACCAAAGTATATTGATTGTCGCAAGTATTAGTGGTGCAAGTCTCAGGTTAAGACCAAATACACCTACCCTGATTTCGGACTTCCATAGACACATAGTCATACTACCAATGGAATTCCGAGGGGGTCTATCCAGAGTGAAGCTGTTTCCCGTACCATTGGTAAACATAACCTCCTATTACACTTGCATGAGTATCCTATACCCAAATATATGAGAACTATGTCGTTTGTGCCCTCACAATTCGTACAAGTGTAATACTAGTCTTTTACGCATTATCGATGTCCAATCCCGATAATACTCTGACTATGGATATTTAATGATTTATCCTTCGTGGACTGATACTGTCTCATATCATTCTCAATCCAGGAACAAATCATAAGGACCTCTTATCATTTATACATCTTGGTGATCTAATCACAAATGATAAGAGTGCAATCTCACATAGTTAATTTGTACAACAACACCATGATCTGTACAAATAGTGACGCTATGGGTCATAATTGTCCAACAATCTCCCACTTGGCCGATAGCCAGTCACTCGAGTATCTAACACCCGAACTATGTACGGTTGGCTCAAACTGCTGAGAAAAGGCTTTCGTCAGCGGATTTGCATGATTATCATCTGATGCGATTTATTCGATCATCACATCGCCACGATGTCTGATTCGAACAAATCAGATGAATATCGAAGTATGTATCTGGATCATTGATGAGACCATTAATTCTTTAGCATGTGATGACGCCTAGCTCAGCTGCTAACAGAACTATATCTAATCTAATTAGATTTATTATCGACCCAAATGGCTTTTATTGCTGCCTCAGCTGCAGCAATAACCTACATTTGTTGTTTATTTGGTAATAATATCTTGCTTGGAAGATTTCCAGCTCACTGTTGCGTTATTCAAACTGTATAATACCGTTTGTGACTTTTAGTCGTTTTATCGGTTTGGAAACTTGCAGCAGTGAACCCAATCACTTCAAGTTCTCCATCTCCATTATTTAAGATAGCATTCTTAGTTCTCTAAAAAACTAACGGATGTTCTTAATATCAATCCAGTGACCATGACTAGGATTAGCCTGGTTGTGAATCCATATGCTCAAAGCGTATGAGACACCAGGTCCCGTACATTTTTCAATATACGATTTCTCGGAGAGTTTTCTCGAAAGCCAAGCTTTCACCGATAGTATTATAGGAATGTCATTTCCAAGAAATGACATATTATCATTATTAGGACATTTACTGTCAGTGCTCTCCCACTAACCTCCTTATATACACAAGAATCATTTCGTTTTGAATTAAATCATAAACTATTATGATTACATCAAAACGATAATTCCAAGAACGTAACGCCTGCTTCAATCCAAACATGGATCGAATAACCTGCAAACCTTGTTTGCTAGTTATGTGTACGACAAAACCGACAGGATGTTATAAAACATCCTCCAAAAGGTTTCCTTTTCAGGAAAGTGATTTTCCCGTTCGGCTGACATATTTCAAAAATGAAACATGTAGCTTTAGCAAGCATTATCCAAATGGATTTACCATGGCAACAGGTAAAATATTTCGTCGTAATCAACATAATGTTGATAACGATACCTTTCCGCTAAGAGCCTAGCTTTATACGTTGGTATGTTGCCTTCTATGTATGTCTTCCTTGAAGACATATAGAGTACCAATAGGCACAATGCCTTACAGTACAACAAGTAGTGTCCAAACATAGTTGGTATGCATGGAATCCATTTCGGACTTCATGGCACTTTGCCATAATTAGGGAGTCGATACCTTGTATCACTTCCTCATACGTAGTCAGTTGGTATACCTCAATAAGATTGACATCTTTATGAGGTGAGATCATAAACCCATACCCCAGGTTATTTTCTGACTCTCTCCGACATACGTGGTTCTTGTGTATTCGAAGATTATTGGTATAGTTTCATCCTTGATGAACTATTTATGTTCCATTAAGGAATAGGTGCCAGGAATAGTATTACTACGATTTTCATCGAGTTTTACTATCCTCCCACTTTCCACTGCATATAGGTATTCCTCTCAGGAAAACCGCATGGTGAGCAACAATAAAATTATTCTCTTGTGAGTTGTATAAGTACTATACTTTGGTATCCCTAGGATAACCTACAATTGGCACTTATCCAATTTGGGTTTTAGTTTGGTATCATCCAAACATATGCCTAGCATTCCCAAATTTTCAGGAATGAGAAACCCAATTTCTTCATGTTCATATCTAATATGAAGTCTGTCAAACATATTTTATGGAACCTTATTCTAAATAAGTTCTGCACTGTTTAAAGCTTATCCGTTGAAGGAAATGGTAGCTCAGAGCGAATCATGATTAACCTTATCATGTCCAACAAAATTTGGTTAGTGTGTTCGGACACACCATCAAATTGACGTGTTCCGGGAGGAGTCCTCATTGAAAGAATATTATACTCTTTCAAGTATTTTAGAAACTTATTGCTTAAGTATTTTCCATTACGGTCTTACCGTGACGGTATAATACTTTAGCCGATCTGTTTGGCTACTTCGTGTCGAAAACTCTAAAAGTTTCCGATTTGTGTTCCAAAAGAAACACATAACCATAACACGATGCAACATCCGTTAAGGTCACGAAATATTCATATCCACCTCTAGCCTAGCTAGATATGGGCCCACTTGCTTCACTATGAACAAGGGCTAACAGATCGGTGGCATTTGCACTTTTACCAAGTAAAGGTGTTTTAGGCACATTGCCCAATAAACTAGATTCGTAGACTTTATTTGAATGGAATCAAATATGTCTGAGTACCAACTCTTCAAAAGTGCGGATATACGAGTCTTGTTTAATTGTGTCCCAGACAACAATGCCACAATATGTTTCTTCTGATCAAATCAGTTTGAGCTATTTGTTTGTCATGTTATATTTTTGAGATTTATTTATATTCAAAATATAAATGATGTTATTCACATCTAATGTGTTTATCTCAATATCATCTTTATATAAGGAAACACTTTAGTGTTTTAGTAAATAAAGGTACATCCGCAACGAATTATACACTGATATAGAGATAATGTTTCTAGTCAAACTAGTTACATTATAACAGTTTCCAAATTTAGGTACACACCCAAAGGGTAGTTCCTAAAATTAGGTATCTACGGTTAAAACAGCGACTTTCGTCCCGTTTCCAATTCGCAGATTAATCTCAATCTGAAGTCAGTATCCTGCTCATAGCAGATTCTAAACATCAGTACATATTTATGTATCACACTAAGTATTTAAAATCCAATTTTAATACTAGTAGTGAACATAATTATGACAAACATATTTAAAGCTGGAGCCTTGCACCGTCCTTAATTCCTTCATGTCTGCTTTGTTCAAACGGCAGTCACGCTTCCGCGATCCCGTTTGCCACATTTAAGGCATAAATTTTGGGATATGTCCTTTATCTTCCCAGAAGATTATAATGATTTTGCCTTTGCCCTTTTTCCACATTCCAGTAGCCTTTGGCCAAGCCTTGGCCTTCTAGAATATTGAAATGAGGTGCGCTTTGCGATACTTGCCTATTGCAAAGTTTGACTTTGTCTCCTTGAGAATATCCATTAACTCTCCAAGAGTTATTTATTGCAATTTAGTACTTCTAAGATCTAAGTATAGACCTATGAAGATCCTTCAATTTCAATATCATACTTATAAGGATCTAATCCTTATTTCTGATTAAGAAATTAAGGAGTCTATGTGACAAGTTTAATGGATTTAAGCACTAAAGTTATCATCACATAAATCTTCCAAAGATTATGCTCTACTATTTGCTTAACTCCGGGCTTAGGCCTAAGACGTTATTTTATCAAATAAAATAACTTATTAGTTTCCAGGACTATCTTGAAATTTTATTCCCAATTTTAAAATTAAACCATTTAAATACATTTTCCCTAGGATCATGTTTTAAATGTCAATCTTTCAATTTTATCTTGATTCTAATAGTCCAACTATTTAATCAACGATCTAGGTACTATTTATTATAATGATTATTATAGTCCAACTATTTAATCAACTATAATTTAATAGATTGAATACAGTCCAACTGTTTCAAAACAACATTTAAATATTAGTCCAACTAACATTTAATTTATTTGACGAATGATATTTGATTTGAGCGCGTATGGCAAGTAATTAAACGAATATTGCAAATTTAATTGTTGCCTCCCACTATTTTTCGGCGAGCCTCTAACCCTCTGTCGAGTACTTGGGAAACCGTGTTTCCTAGTGGGCTAGGATCCCGTTAAACATCACACAATCTTGACTTTGGCCAACAAATTGTATGATAATTAACTAGGTAGATCTCTAAGATCAATTGGATCCAATCAGATTCCTAGATCCAGTAGGGGACATCCAAGTCCGAAACATATATCTTATATATGCCAATATATCCAATATATTGCCTAACATTTGTCCTCTGAATCAACTAAGCCTTGGCTTTGGCACAACAAACTTAGTGATCCCAGTCAAGCGTGACTCATTGACCATGGAAAGCTTCGTAATCAATGTCGATGGACAATAAGTGATCTTGAATTTGGCCAACAAATCACAACTTGGACAAGACACCGAAATAAACAAAGCTCTCGTGATTCAAACACATCCTCGATGGACAAAGGCCTTGACTTTGGCCAACAAACCAATGCCAGTCTTGGATCTTGAGTAAGAATCACTCAATGGAAGGAAAAACGCTTAATATTTTGCAAGGGTTTTTCGTGTGCAAATTGGCAACCAATTTATTATCTTTCTTAAGGTCTCATCATCATACACCGTTAAACATGCATTCTAAATACATAATAAAGCGCGTATAAATAAATAATAATGATATGCGGATGGATACTTTACACATTGATCCTAAATCAAATCTCTCACTTTCCTCTCTCCCGCTAGCACATGTATTGCTTCTACCCGTTACACTACACTTCTAAAGAAACCTCATTTACATTGAGGGGAATAGGTGATAAGAGAAATACACAGAGTTTAGAGGTAATAGGCTGGACACGCAGGTCCAATTAATAAATTCTAAATTTATTACAACAATTTCTAAAATTGCCCCACCCATCTAATATCCATCCGATATACATTATTCATGCATCGCAACATGTATTCACACAAGCATGTTATCAATCAATCTAATCAAATTAATTAATCTGATAATTAATGACCATCCAATGTTCAAACAACGATTTGATTTTGCGCGAGTCAAACTCGTTTTGCGAATAAGTACTCAAAGTACGAATTCTTGAATTAAATTAAACTACAAAATTAAATCCAATTCAATTTGTATTTAATACTAATTCACTATTTAATTCCAAATTAAATACTACACTTTATTAACGAACCTTTACGATTTAAATTCCAAATTTAATTGTTACGGGTCTCAAAACCCGATTAACGTCCAACGTCAATTAATTAAAGTCCAATGGGCTTTTAATTAATTTCTTAAGGCGTGGACTTTTGGTCAATTCGGGTCAAACCCAATAACCAAAGCCCAATCAAGGAGTAACCCCATAAGCCCAGAAATCAATTTAGGCCCATTAGGCCCAATTAAATAATTAAGGTCCATTAGTCGCATTTGGGTTTTATGGAAGTGGTTTTGGGCCCAATTGGATCCAACCAATTTAGCCTAAACCTAACTTGGTACAACCAAGCCCAATAAGCCCATTTACAACATTACAAGCCCAAATCTAATTTAAGCCCAAATAATTAAATTACAAAAAATCCAATTTCACAATTTAATTTCTCAAAGTGTATAGCATAATTAATTACCCAAATCAATATTTTCAAAACACCAAATTAGTCTAATTAATCATGCTTATCATCATTAAATCATGTCCAACACAATTTAACAAAAATCAAACCCAATATACATGTTCTCATAGTCTAGGCTTTGGAGGGGATTTTCAAATCAATTCCGAATTCAATCCAATTAAATCGAAATTAACATTAAATTAACATTCCCAATTGATTCCAACTCATCCAATGAATCAAAAAATCAAAAATCCAAGACATTAGGGTTCATCTAATTTTCGGCCAAGCCATAAAATTTGGGCAAATTTGTTCCAAACAATTTTTCATGAAATTGATCCAATCAATCTTCAATTCAACAACATTTAAGCAAAATAAATCATCCAATTTCATTAAATCATGCTCAAATACAATTTACCTAATTTTAAGCCCTAAATCAAATTTCATGCTCTTACTCCGCTCTGATACCATTGTTGGAGTTCTACGGTCCCGAGGATCGAATAATAAAGCATAAAACATGTACGAAAATACATCGAGGAAGTTGCGGAATACTCACAATGATCGGTTGAGGCGATGCGGTGATGAACAAAAATATTTTTCCGCCCTCCAACAGCTCACGGCAGTTCACTGTCATGGCTCCTCCATTTTCGGCTTTGTGTGGTTCCATCAAGCTCCAACCTTTGTTGGATGATTCCAAGCTTGCGGGTGGGTTTCCCTATCACCTTCGTATAACTCCAGAAGTGTGCTAGCACTCTTGATTTTGCAAACAAAATCACTCATCTCCTTCTCTTTATTCTTGGCAATAACCAGAACCAGAAGAAGAAAAATAGCAGCCCTTTGGGCGTTTGTGGAGAGAGAAGAAAAAGAAAATTGAGAGAGATGTGTATTAGATAATTGTTTTCCAAAAACAATTAAACATATACCAATTATTAAAATAATAATATATGTCAATCAAGCTTTCAAAAACCTTTCCAACCACTTCCATTAAGTCACATCATTCAATCAATCAAGTGACAACTTGTCACATCACTCAAGTGAAATGTGATTTGACGATTGATGTGACTAGTGATTTGACGCTTGATTTGACTTACGTGCCGCACTCGAATTCGAAATGCGAATACGCTCGCAAATAATCCCGGCCTCGGGTTCGTAATTCTAATTAACGAATTTTCCGATGCGACATAATTAAATGATTATGCCTAGCGAAATCACTATCCACGTCGCTAACGAATTAATTCTAAATTAACTCGTTCGCCCGAATTAAGATCTAATTTCAATTCCGCGTAGAAATTTAATTTCGTTTAATATATCGAATATATTAATTTATCGATTAATTCCAAATTAATCGTTTTCTCTCTTTAAATGATATTTTATCCCAGATAAAATATCTCTGCAATTAATCCCAGATTAATTTTCTCTCTCTTCTAATTAATCCCAGATTAATTAAAGTGCGAGTCATACGTCATCGGTGAATCTTCGGGAAGTGACCCATGAGATCCCCGGATATGTTGGCAGTAAATTTGGTCGTCGGACTATCCGAACACGTAAGTACCTAGTACTACGTTTTACCGATTTACAAGACAAGGTTGGCTTCTAGCAAAGCGCCATGCCTACCCGATTCCCCAGAAATATGCTTACAGGAATAAGCGATCTATATCAGGCGTAGTTTACGTAGTATTGTGTATGTCGATCCAGTATCAGATGATCACATGCAAGGTCTGGGGCTGGTACAGTGTCTGCCCCGTACGAAGCATATATCGGATCACTAGCAACTAGTCTCTTTATTATCGGATAATCATGACCAAGTCATATTATCCCGATGGTTGCAACCCTTTAGAGAACCAGTTCTGTATCCCTGCGCGATCATCATCTCCATATAACTGGAGTGATACTTCCGTCTTGACATCACACCTAACACACTACGATTTTCAATATACCCACCAGAGGCGTACATAGAACCTATTAAAGCCTTGGACGACCAAAACCAAAGTATATTGATTGTTGCAAGTATTAGCGGTGCAAGTCTCAGGTTAATACCAAATACACCTACCCTGATTTCTGACTTCCATAGACACATAATCATACTACCAATGGAATTCTGAGGGGGTCTATCCAGAGCGAAGCTGTTTCCCGTACCATCGGTAAGCACAACCTCCTATTACACTTGCATGAGTATCCTATACCCAAATATATTAGAACTATTCCATTTGTGCCCTCACAATGCGCACAAGTGTAATACTAGTCTTTTACGCATTATCGATGTCCAATCTCGATAATACTCTGACTAGGGATATTTAATGATTTATCATTCGTGGACTGATACTGTCTCATATCATTCTCAATCCAGGAACAATCATAAGGACCTCATATCATTCATACATCTTGGTGATCTAATCACAAATTATAAGAGTGCAATCTCCTTTGTCAAATAGTTAATTTGTACAACAACACCATGATCTGTACAAATAGTGACGATATGGGTCATAATTGTCCAACAATTAGAAGTCGGGAATAAGAAATAGACAGTTAAATAGTCAACCTAAGAGAATAAAAACCTAGTTCAACGGAGCAAGTAGAACTGGAAGCTTATTGGGACTAGTGTTTCTATTTGCAATAAGAAGTATTTGTGTATTTGATTATTTCAAGTTGTGATGGACATGAAGAACCCTAACCTTAAGAGACAAAAATCACCCTTTAGCATAAGAAGGCATTGGATAAGAAGATATTGAGGATGCACTCAGAAAGACCATTAAAAGGGTTATAATAAATGAAGGAAATGAAGAACTTGAGATATACTTAAGACCAAAGATAGCAAAAGGTTATTGGTTGTGGTACAAAGTATAATAGACCTATGATAGCTGCAATGAGTCATAGAAGCCTGTAGGGTTTTCTAGGTCAAACCAAGATCAATTAAGCAAGAAATCATGTGAATACAACAAAGTAAGAATGCGAAAAATACTCACTTTGATCGGTTTTGGATGTAGGAGATAACAAAAATTCCAAGCCTTTGTGTTGTGCTCAAAGCTCCATTTTGATGTATGTAAAGCTTCCAAGCATCTCCTTGAATTCCAAACTCATGGATTGGTTTCCCTATCACCTTTGTATAACTCTTTATGTGCTAGCAATGGAAGAAATTTTCAACAAAATCTTCCTATTTCTTCTTACAACTTTCGGCCAAGCCAAGATGAAGAAGAGTGAGAGGCTCACGGTGAAGGAGAAAGAAAAAGAAGTGAAGAGTGTGTTGTGTAATGTTTTGATTTTCCAAAATCAAAAGTCTAATACCAAATCTTCCAAAGTTGGTAAAAGTCACTCAAGCATTTCACACTTGTGTGTTTTACACACAATAAACTACCAACAACTTCCATCAACAAAAAGTGACAAAGTTGACTAGTGATGTGACTTGTGTGTGGGCCCCACTTGATTCAAAATCCGAGTGGGCCCGCAAACACATCCCGGGCTTGGGTTCGCTAATTCTGAATTAACGAATTTTTCTATTGCGACGTAATTAAATCATATTTAATTAAATAATTATGCCTAGCAAAATTACTATTCATGTCGCTCGCGAATTAATTCTAAATTAATTCGTTTGCCCGAATTAAAATCTAATTTTAATTCCGCGTCGAAATCTAATTTCGTTTAATATATCGAATATATTATTTTATCGATTAATTCCAAATTAATCGTTCTCTCTTTAAATAGTATTTTATCCCAGATAAAATCTCTCCGCAATAATCCTAGATTAATTTTCTCTCATCTAATTAATCCCAGATTAATTATGTCTGAATCATACGTCATCGGTGAATCTTCGGTAAGCGACCCATGAGATCCCTGGATATGTTGGCAGTAATTCGGTCATCGGAATATCCGAATACGTTCGTACCCAGTACCACATTCTTACCGATTTACAAGACATGGTTGGATTCTAGCAAAGCGTCGTGCCTACCCAATTCTTCAGAAATATTCTTTTAAGGAATATGTAATCTAAGTCAGGCGTAGTATACATAGTATTGTGTATTGCGATCCAGTATCGGATGTCACATGCTAGGCCTGAGGCAGGAATTGTGTCTGCCCCGTACGAAGCATATATCAGATATATGGTAACTAGTCTCTATAATCGGATAAGCATGACCTAGTCATATTATCCCGATGACTACAGTACATAAGAGTACTAGTTCCGTATCCTACGTGATCATCATCTCCATATGACTGGAGTGATACTTCCATCTTGACATCATACCCAATACACTACGATTCTCAATATACCCAGAAGAGGCGTATATAGAACCTGTTAAAGTCCCGGACGACCAAAACCAAAGTATATTGATTGTCGCAAGTATTAGCGATGCAAGTCTCAGGTTAATACCAAATACATCTACCCTGATTCGGACTTCCATAGACACATAGTCATACTACCAATGGAATTCCGAGGGGTCTATTCAGAGCGAAGCTGTTTCCGTACCATCGGTAAACACAACCTCCTATCACACTTGCATAAGTATCCAATACTTAAATATATGAGAACTATGCTGTTATGCTCCCACAATGCGCACAAGTGTAATACTAGTCTATTCCGCATTTTCGATGTCCAGTCTCGATAATACTACGACTATGGATTTTTAATGATTAAACCTTAATGGATTAAGATTGTCTCATATCTTATTAATCTGGAACTAATCATATGGAATTTTATCATTTATATATCCCGGTAATCCAATTACAAATGATAAAAGAGCAATTTCCTTTGTCACATATTTAATTTGTACAACAACACCATGTTCTGTACAAATAGTGATGCTATGGGTCATAATTGTCCAACAATCTCCCACTTGGCCTATAGCCAATCACTCAAGTGTCCTACACCTGAACTATGTACGGGTCACTCAAACTTCTGCTGAGAAACAGCTTTCGTCAGCGGATTTGCAAGGTTATCATCTGATGTGATTTATTCGATCATCACATCGCTACGATTTATGATCTTACGAATCAGATGAAACAGTTGAAGTACATACTTGGATTGTTGATGAGACCGTTAATTATTTAGCCCGTGCTGTAGCCTAGCTCAGCCGCTAACAGAACTACATCTAATCTAATTGGGATTATAAAGATCCAAAATGCTTCTTTTGCTGCCACAGCTGCAGCAATGTTCCGCTGCTTTGTTGTTTATTCGGCAACAATATATTTCTTGGAAGATTTCCAGCTCACTGTTCTGTTATTTAAACTATATAGTACCCTTATTACGACTTATGGTCATTTTTATCGGTTTGGAAACTTGCAGCGGTGAACCCAGTCACTTCAAGTTCTTCTTCTCCATAGCTTAAGAAAGCATCTTTAGATCATCTAAGATACTTAAGGATGTTCTAAACATCAATCCAGTGACTATCACTTGGATTGGCCTGATTGTGACTCCATATGCTCAAAGCATATGAGACACCAGGTCGCGTACATATTTTCAATATACGAGTTCTCAAAGAGTGCCAACAACTTTTAGATCTATCCAGTAGATCCTTATTCCTAGAATAAAGGTTGTCTCTCCAAGTATTCTACGCAGAATTTTCATGAAAGCCAAGCTTTCACTGATTGTATTATGGAAATGTCATTTCCAAGAAATGATATGTCATCATTATATAGGACAATCATTGTCAGTGCGCTCCCACTAACCTTCTTATATACACAAGAATTATATACGTTTTGAATTAAATCATATACCATATATGATCTTATCAAAACGTTAGTTCCAAGAACGTAATGCTTGCTTCAATCCATAAATAGATCGATTTAACTTTGCAACCTAGTTTGCATGTTTTGTTACGACAAAACCGTCAGGATGTTGTAACATCCTCCAAAGGGTTCCGTTTAAGGAAAGCAGTTTTGACGTTCAGCTGCCATATTTCATAAATGAAACATGCAACATTAGCAAGCATTATCCAAATGGATTTAATCATGGCAACGAGTAAAGGTTTCGTCATAATCGACACAATATTGATAACGATACCTTTTTGCTACAAGCCTAGCTTTGTACGTTGGTATGTTGCCTTCCATATTTGTCTTCCTTGAAGACTCATATAGTACCAATAGGCACAATACCTTCTGGTACAACAACCAGTGTCCAAACTTGGTTGGTATACATGGAATCCATTTCAGACATCATGGCACTTTGCCATAATAGGGAGTCGATACCTTGTATCACTTCCTCATACGTAGCCGGTTCATGTTCCTCAATAAGATTGACATCTTTACGAGGTGAGATCAGAACACCCATACCCTCCCAGGTTATTTTCTGACTCTCTTCGACCTATGCGGTCTTGTATATTCGAAGATTATGGTATAGGTTTCACCCCTGATGAACTGTTTGTGTTCCGTGAGACTCGGTGCCTGGAACAGTATTACTCCGATTTTCATCGAGTTTTACTTTCCTCCAACTTACCACTGTATATGGGTATTCCTCTTAGGAAAACCGCATGGAGAGCAACAATTACATTGTTCTCTTGTGAGTTGTATAAGTACTATACTTTGGTTTCCCTAGGTTAACCTATAAATAGGCACTTATCCGATTTGGGTTTTAGTTTGGTATCATCCAAACATATGCCTAGCATTCCCAAATCTTCAGGAATGAGAAACCCGGTTTCTTTCCTGTTCATATCTAATATGAAATCTGTCTAACAGATTTTCATGGAACCTTATTCAAAATAAGTATTGCACTGTTTAATGCGTATCCCTAGAAGGAAAATGGTAGCTCAGAGCGACTCATAATTAACCTTACCATGTCCAACAAAGTTCGGTTTCTCTGTTCGGACACACCATCAAATTGAGGTGTTCTGGGAGGAGTCCACTATAAAAGAATACCATACTCTTTCAAATAGTCGAGAAATTTATTTCTTAAGTATTTTCCACCACGGTCTAACCGTGACGGTTTAATACTTTAGCTGGTCTGTCTGTCTACTTCGAGTTGAAACTCTAAAAGTTTCTGACTTGTGTTTCATAAGATACACATAACCATAACGCGATGCCATATCCGTAAAGTTACGAAGTATTCATATCCACCTCTAGCCTAGCTAGATATGGGCCCACTTACGTCACTATGAACGAGGGCTATCAGATCGGTGGCATTTGCACTTTTAACAAGTAAAGGTGTTTTAGACACTTTGCCTAATAAACTAGATTCGTAGACATCATTTGATTAGAATCAAATCCGTCTTAGTACCCACTCTTCAAAAGTGTGGATATACGAGTCTTGTTAATGTGTCCCAGACAACAATGCCACTTTTAGTCTCAACTGATTAATTCAGTTTGAGCTATTTGTTTGTCATGTTATACGTTTGATATTCATTTATATTCAAAATATAAATATTGTTATTCACATCTAATGTGTTTATCTCAATATCATCTTTATAAAATAAAACACTTAGTGTTCTAGAATATAAAGGTATACCCGCAACGAGTTAAACTTAGATATAGAGATCATGTTTCTAGTCAAACTAAGTACATTATAACAGTTTCCTAATTTAAGTACATGCCCAAAGGGTAGTTCCTAAACTTAGGACTCTACGGTTAAAACAGCGACTCTCGTCCCGTTTTGGACTCGCAGGTAGATCTCAACTGAAGCCAGTCTCCTGCTAATCAGCAGATCCCGCACATCAGTGCATATATTTATATACCACATCTAGTATCAAAATCCAATTTGAAACTAGTAGTGAACATGTTTATGACAAACATGCTTGAAGCCGAGCCTTGCCCCGCCTTAACTTCCTTCATGTCTGCCTTATCCATACGGCAGTCACGCATCCAGTGACCCCGTTTGCCACAGTTTGGGCAGACATCTTGGGATATGTCATTTGTCTTCCCAGAAAATTGTGATGAATTTTGCCTTTGCCCTTTTCCACATCCCAAAAGCCTTCGGCCAAGCCTTGGCCTTCTGGGATGTCGGAGTAAGATGTGTCTTGCGCTTCTTACCCCCTTTTGCAAACTCTGGCTTTGTCTCCTTGAGCATAGCCATTAACTCTCCAAGAGTTTTATATTACAATTAATACTTCTAAGATCTAAGTATAGATCTATGAAGATCCTTCAATTTCAATATCATACTATAAGGATCTAATCCTTAGTTCTGACGAAGAAATTAAGGAGTCTTTGCGGCAAGCATAACGGATTGAACACTAAAGTTATCATTACATGAATCTTCCAAAGATCATGTTCTACATTTGCTCAACTCCGGGCTTAGGCCCGAGATGTCATTCTATCAAATAGAATAACTTCTCAGTTTCTATGACTATCCTGGGTTCTATTCCCAATTTGAAAATTGGAGCCGTTTAAGAAACATTTTCTCCCAGGATTATGTTCTAAACGCTAATCTTTCAGTTATCTTGATTCCAATAGTCCAAATATCCAATCAACGATTTCGGGTACAAGAATATAATGATTACTATAGTCTAACTATATAATCAACTACTATTTGATTGGGTAAATTCAAATATATTTGATTACTATAATCCAATTACATAATCAACTATAAATGAAATAGTTTGAATACAGTATAACTGTTTAATTTAAAACAACAATTAAATATTAGTCCAACTAATATAAATATTTAAATAATGACGAAAAATGAAATGAGCGCGTTTTAGCAAGTATCTAAACGAAATTGCAAATTTAATACTTGTCTCCCACTATTTTTCGGCGAGCCTCTAACCCTCTATTGAGTACTCGGGAAACCTAGTTTCCTAGTGGCTAAGATCCCGTTAAATAACACACAACCTTGACTTTGGCCAACAAGATGTATGAAACTTAACTAGGTAGATCTCTAAGATCAATTGGATTTCATCCAATTCCTAGATCCAGTAGGTGGACATCCAAGTCTGAAACATATATACAATAAATATGCCAATATATCCAATATATTCACATAACTTTTTTCCTCTGAATCAACTAAGCTTTGGCTTTGGCACAACAAGCTTAATGATTCCAGTTAAGCGGGACCATGACTTTGGAAAGCTTCGTAATCGATGTCGATGGACAAGAAGTGATCTTGACTTTGGCCAACAAATCACAACTTGGACAAGACATATGATATGGAACAAAGCCTTCATGATTCACACATCCGCGATGGACAAAGTCTTGACTTGGCCAACAAACCAGTGTCAATCTTGGATCTTGAGAGAGAATCATTCAATGGAAGGAAAAGCTTAATATTTGTTGAAGGTTTTCGTGTAATTGGCAACCAATTAATTATCTTTTATTAGGTCTCATCATACACCCTTAAGCATGCATTCTAAAAGCATAATAAGGTGTGATAAATAAATTAATAATGATATGCGGATATATATTAAAACATTTTGTTCCTATAACAAATCTCTCAATTTCCTCTCTCCCGCTAGCACTATTCTTACTTCTACCCAATTACATAACACTTCTAAAGAAACCTCATTTACATTGATGGGAATAGGTGAGAAGAGAAATACAAAGAGTCAAGAGGTAATAGGCTGGACAACGCAGGTCCAATTAATAAATTCTAAATTTATTACAATAATTTCCAAAATTGCCCTCACCCATCTAATATCCATCCGATATACATTATTCATACATCACATCCATGTATTCACACAAAGCATGTTATCAATCAATCTAATCCAATTAATTAATCTTTGATTAATGACCATCCAATGTTCAAACAATGATTTGATTTGCGCGAGTCCAACTCGTTTAATAATAAGTACTCAAAGTACGTATTCTTGAATTATATCGAACTACAATATCAAATCCAATTTAATTCGTATTCAATACTAATTCATATTTAATTCCAAATTAAATAATTACACTTTAAATGTGTCTTTTAGACTTGGATTCCAAATTCAATCTTTAAGGGTCTCAAAGGCCCAATTAGTATCCAATACTATTCAATTAAAGTCCAATGGGCTTTCAATTAATTTCTTAAGGCATGGACTTTGGCAACAAAGCCCAATAAGGAATCACCATTGCCACAAAATTAATTTTGGCCCATTGGGCCCAATTAAATTTTAAAGGCTCAATTATCATATTTGGACTTTATGGAATGATTTTAGACCCAATTGGATCCAACCAATTATCCTAAACCAAACTTGGCCCAACCAAGCCCATTAAGCCCAAATATAATATTAATAGCCCAATTCCATATTAAGCCCAATTAATTAAATTCTAATATTCCAAATTTCATAATTTAATTAATTAAAGTGTATAGCCATAATTAATTAGTTAAATTAAATTTTCCAAAATACCAATTACACTAATTAATTATGCTTTAACTAATCAATTATGTCCAACACAAATTGAAACAAAATCAATTCATTCATGCTTCCATAAGCTCACGGCAATTAGGGACTTTTTATATCAATTTTGATTTCAATCCAATTAAATCAACAAACTAATATATCCCATGCATTTTAAACACATCCAATTGTCTAAAATTCAAAATCACCATGACTTTAAATGGTTCAAACTCTCGGCCAAGCCTCCAAATTTGGGGAAAATTAATCCAATTAATTTTTCATCAATTGATCATATATAACTCTAAGTTAACATAACTAAGCATACTCAACCAATCAATTTGAAGAAATCATGCTCAAATCAAAATCCCAAATTAAAGTTTAAGAACCCTAAATTCAATTTCATGCTCAATTATGGCTCTGATACCATTGTAGGTTTTCTAGGTCAAACCAAGATCAATTAAGCAAGAAATCATGTGAAAAAAAACAAAGTAAGAATGCGGAAAATACTCACTTTGATCGGTTTTGGATGTAGGAGATAACAAAAATTTCAAGCCTTTGTGTCGTGCTCCAAGCTCCCATTTGATGTATGTAAAGCTTCCAAACATCTCCTTGAATTCCAAAATCATGGATTGGTTTCCCTATCACCTTTGTATAACTCTTTATGTGCTAGCAATGGAAGAAATTTGCAACAAAATCTTCTTATTTCTTCTTACAACTTTCGGCCAGCCAAGATGAAGGAGAGGAGAGGCTCACGGTGAAGGAGAAAGAAAAGAAATGAAGTGTGTTGTGTAATGTTTTGATTTTCCAAAATCAAAAGTCTAATAAAATCTTCCAAAGTTGGTAAAAGTCACTCAAGCATTTCACACTTGTGTGTTTTTACACACAATCAACTACCAACAACTTCATCAACAAAAAAGTGACAAAGTTGACTAGTGATGTGACTTGTGTGGGGCCACTTGATTCAAAATCTGAGTGGGCCCGCAAACAATCCGGGCTCGGGTTCGCTAATTCCGAATTAACAAATTTTTCTGTTGCGAGGTAATTAAATCAAATTTAATTAAATAATTATGCCTATCAAAATTACTATTCATGTCGCTCGCGAATTAATTCTAAATTAATTCGTTTGCCCGAATTAAAATCTAATTTTAATTCCGCATCGAAATCTAATTTCGTTTAATATATCAAAATATATTATTTTATCGATTAATTCCAAATTAATCATTCTCTCTCTTAAATAGTATTTTATCCCAGATAAAATCTCTCCACAATTAATCCTAGATTAATTTTCTCTCTCATCTAATTAATCCCAGATTTATTATATTCGAATCATACGTCACCGGTGAATCTTCAGGAAGTGACCAATGAGATCCCTGGATATGTTGGCAGTAAATCCGGTCATCGGAATATCCGAATACGTGTGTACCCAGTACCACGTTCTTACTGATTTACAAGACATGGTTGGCTTCTAGCAAAGCGTCGTGCCTACCCAATTCTCCATAAATATTATTTTAAGGAATATGAAATCTATGTAAGGTGTAGTATACGTAGTATTGCGTATTGCGATCCAGTATCGGATGTCACATGCTAGGCCTGGGACTGGAATTTTGTTTGCCCTGTACGAAGCATATATCGGATCCTAGTCTCTATAATCGGATAAGCATGACCTAGTCATATTATCCCGATGACTGCAGTACATAAGAGTACTAGTTCCGTATCCTACGTGATCATCATCTCCATATGACTGGAGTGATACTTCCATCTTGAAATCACACCCAATACACTACGATTCTCAATATACCCAGAAGAGGCGTACATAGAACCTGTTAAAGCCCCAGACGACCAAAACCAAAGTATATTGATTGTCGCAAGTATTAGCTATACAAGTCTCAGGTTAAGACCAAATACACCTACCCTGATTCGGACTTCTATAGACACATAGTCATACTACCAATGAAATTCCGAGGGGTCTATCCAGAGCAAAGCTGTTTCCGTACCATCGGTAAACACAACCTCATATCATACTTGCATAAGTATACAATACTTAAATATATGAGAACTATGCCGTTATGCTCCTACAACGAGCACAAGTGCAATACTAGTCTATTCCGTATTATCGATGTCCAGTCTCGATAATACTACGACTAGGGATTTATAATGATTAAACCTTAATGGATTAATAATGTCTCATATCTTATTAATCCGGAACTAATCATATGGACTTTTATCATTTATATTTCCCGGTAATCCAATTACAAATGATAAAAGAGCAATTTCCTTTGTCACATAGTTAATTTGTACAACAACACCATGTTCTGTACAAATAGTGATGCTATGGGTCATAATTATCCAACAAAGCCAAGCAATATCTAAGAGTTGGTAATAACCTAGCAAGAGAAATAAGAGATTAAAATAAACAATTCATGTAGAACAACCATAGACATATCCATATTAGCATGAATGTAACTAAATCATTTTAGATTCTACAAGTTGGAATACTTTCGTGAAGACAAGTATAAAATGAATAGTTATCCAAGAAGTCTTAAGAGAAGTATTAAGCCTTTATGGGAAGAAAGAAATAAGTGAAAGACAAGAAGAATAAGAAGAAGAAGAAGAAGAAGAAGAAGAAGAAGAAGAAGAAGAAGAAGAAGAAGAAGAAGAAGAAGAAGAAGAAGAAGAAGAAGAAGAAGATGAAGATGATGATGATGATGATGAAGAAGAAGAAGAATAATAATAATAATATATTAAGTTTTGATGATTTGATACTTGTAGTATGTTGTGAGCTTGGGTGTGATGATGATAGACTTGAGAAAGCAAGTATAAAAACCTGGAAATCAGGTCTGCGTCGTGACGCCAAAGGGTTCAGCGTCACGACGCGTACTGGAAATTAAGACAAAATCATTTCTGGAATGTGCGCATCGCAACGCGCAACACATTGCCTCGTGACACAAGATCAAAATTTTCCCCAAATCAGTTTTAATCCATTCCATTTCCACCCTAGCATGTTAGAAGCCACCATATGGGTCTCGTATCAATTCGTGAATACACAGTACACCATGATATAAGGATGATATGCTTTGAAATATTAATAAGTGCTTGAGTGGATAAATTTAGTTTAATTCGGAATATGTTCCCCAGTCCATTTTCTAATCGAAGTTGTCAATTATAGATCATCACAGAAACCGAAGTTTCCTCAGCAAGTGAATAATGCCAGCCATATTCTAAACCAGTGAGTGGACATTCTTCCTTAAAGTTGACTTTTATAATGCATTTTTACATATCAGACTTATTTTTATGCTTTTAGAGCGTTAGTTGATTTTTACTGCAGTTATTACATGAAAGATTATGTTTTAAGATATGTTTGAGAAAGAAATATTTTCAAAGTATGATTTTATGTTTTCGAGGCATGGGGAAAACCCATCTCAATAAGTAACTTAGTACAGACATGGAATTGACGGATGACATGTGCATATGTAGAGGACTGGGGACCGGCGATACGTAATGCCCCCAGATCTTAGTTCAGGACTAGGGATGAAAAATACCCCTAGATCATAGTTTCAGAGCTTGGACGGTAGCATAGATCTGCACCTCCAGTTCTAGTTCACTGGCTTGGGGGACGGCGATACGTAACACCCGAAGACCACTAGTTTCAAGGATATGAGTGGCATACTTTAGGGGGCAGCGATACGTAACGCCCCCATACTTCAAGTTTTCAGAGACGAAGACCAGCTTTCAGAAATATTTTTCAGATACAGCTTTCAGAAATAGTTTTCAGATACAACTTTCGAAAATGGTTTCAGATACAGATTTCGGAAAAGGTTTCTAGAAAGGAAAGTTTTTTGAAAACAATGATTTTATAAGAGACTTTCAGAGAAGATAAGTTTTACAAAGATTATTCAGACGAGATTTTTTAGAAAAGAATTCAGAGTTTTCAGACAAGAAAAGAGTTTTCATATAAAGCTATTTCTTGAATTTTGATTTTAGAACCGAACATTTCCATTATAGTATTTTAGTTTTCATTTTAAATCGTCCACTATTTTAGATCATTCAAACGATCTAACCCCCCACTCCCAGTGTTTTGTTTTGCAGGTTCTTGGAGGACGAGCTCGGGAGGATGGATACTGATGGTAGTCATTAGGGAGTTAGTCCACCAGTTCAAGTTAGGAATTAAGTTCAGTTCAGTCAGAGTCAAAGAATGTTTTGTAACATATTTATTATACAGTAATTGTCACATGTATATTGCATTATAGAAGTTATTGTCATTGTTGAAATGTGTATCTAAATATAGTACTTAGTATTAAGAGTATTATGCATACATGGTCGATGAGTTGGGCTATGGTCCCATACCTGAGTTTATATATATGTGAGATAAGAATAGCAGTTATCAGAAGTCAGAGGTTTATGGGGATAGTACGGTCTATCCCCTAGTGGTAGCATCTCCCGGATTGGGGATGTTACACACAGGATATACCAAGGGTTTTTATCACACACACTCATGCACATAGAGCATCAAGAAAAAAAAAAGCACATTATACATGCATAATCATATATCTTACATACCAGGATCACATACAACAAGCTTTTCATGCTCTAACAAGCCACCAAAGTATTTTTGGTTTTTTCATTTTTCATTTTATATAAGAAAAAAAAAACACAACAAGGCTTGTCAATAATCTAATGGTACTTGGAGTTGTATCTCGAGTACAAAACATACTACCGTCCATTCATAATCGGCTATGAAATTTATATCCGGGTTTCCATTTTATATACCAAGACATATAACAAAGAACAACACACACATCCAAATACAGTGAAATAAAAAATATGCAAGAACATAAAACACACGCACATACAGATACACATACACATACACATGCAATGGGAAAAATAAAATGCAACTTCTAAGAAGAGTTACACTGCCTCTTAAGATCAAGGCACTCAGAATTAGATGGGAAGTCATCTTGGTTCCTCACACAAACCGTTTTTGGAATCTCTTTTACCTGAGTATTCCCAGTCAATAAAGCAAGTTTCTCACTAAGAAATTGTGTCTGTTTAGTTAGTGCAGAAACTTGAGAAACTAGAAATCTAGGTGAGACAGTCTTAGGCCTTTTGTTGCATTTGACCAACAAAAAGCACTTAGGCCTAATATGTCATGTCTTGCCACAGTGATGGCATACAGGTACAAACCTCATAAGAGAGTGGGGTTTACCCTTTACTCCTCTAGATTAAGGTTGGGTCACATGATGAGGAACGTGATGGGAAATCTCATGACCACAATCAACAGGTGTTTTACCTAGGTCACGTTTAGGAGGGACATGCACAGCTCTAGACGATGACGCCTTATCACAATTAGGCTCAACTCTAATCTCTAACATGCGATCTAGTTTTTTTTATTCCTATTAGAAAATACGTACAACTGGGTTCTAGTATCTTCAAGTTCAACTTCTGAAGTTTAGACCCTACCAACTAGCCTTTTATTCATCTCCTCAACGTCATCTATCATTAAAAGGCTCTGCTCAAACTTAGCTTGAGCTTCATTCGTTTCTAGCTCCACTTCTTTTAGCCTCTTATTGACCTCTATATTCGACTCCTTGATAGCTAAAATCTAATTGAACAGTTCATTATAGGCTACATGAAGACTATCCTCACAGACTCATCGAGAGAGAATTCTGAATCAACATCACTAACATTATCCTCTCTCTCACCAGACACACTAGTAGTAAAGGCCATAAACTTTCTCTTATCTTTAGGAGACTCATCAGCACTATAGCCACCTTCTGAATCACTAAGCGATGATGCCATGGCTTTCTTACCATTCGATTTTAGGTAAGTGGGACACTCATATCTAATGTGCCCAAACCCTTCACACTCATGGTATTGAATACCACGGGATTTGATATCCTCTCTATACTTTCTCCTACTATGCCTATTTTCTCTAGGCATATCATATATATCCCTATCTTGGCCAACCTTCTTAAGCTTAAGAAATTTCTTAAAACTCTTTAAGAAACTACATCTTCGGGACTTCATCATTATAGTTTTGGGCATTTTTTAAACCAGAAAGTTTCTTCTCATATACCCGCAGTTTACCTACGAGGTCCTGTAGTTTAAGGTGATCAAGGTCATTACTCTCTTCGATGGCATTGATCTTAGGTAAAAACTTGTCAGGTAGGGATCTAAGAATTTTTCTTTTTATTTTATTGGTAGGAACAGTCTCATCTAGGTTAAAATTTGAGTTAACGATGTCATTAATCTTAGCATAAAATTCATTAAAAGTCTCATCATCTTTCATATTGGCGACCTCAAACCTAGTGGCAAGCTCTTGAAGTCTATTATTTTTAACAGACAGTGTGCCCTCATACACAGTCTGCGGGATGTCCCAAACATCATTGGCTATTTCACACATGGAAATTCTTCTAAATTCAGCAGAGCAAACAACACCATGAATTGCATTAATTGCCTTGTTGTTCCTGTTGCTGGCGTCAAACTCATCCTTAGTCTAGGTCAATTTATCTTTAGGGGAAGAGACTCCATCAACCATGACCACGGGAGGTTTCCACCTGTACTTTACTGAAATCCAGACTCTCTCATATAAGGATTTAAGGAACGCCCTCATGCGAATCTTCCAATGTAAATATTCAGTCCCATCAAAGAATGAAGGACAATTTAAGGGTTGACTACGATCCATATCAAAACGGGCCAAGAATCACAGTCAAGCTCTGATACCAATTGAAAGTACATAATTGTCTAAGGTTCTGACCCTATGTGGAATTTATCACAAATAACTAAGGCAAGTCCTAATTAATGTGTCTATGGATTCTCAATAAGCAACCTTAATTCTAATAGCAATCAATCAAAACAGAATATTAAAGCAGAAAATAAATCAACCACACAAAATCAACACAAGTTATTTTGGTGACGAAGTGGAAAACTCGTGTGAGTAAAAAATCACTCAGAGTATCTTGGCTACCAGCCAAAAATCCACTATATAAGAGAAAAACTTATAGCGATGTTAAAAGACTTATGGTGGCAATTCTATCGACTTTAGTACCTCTAGACTGTAAGAAATCGAAGAACTCCTCGAGCTCGTACCCTACGATTTTCTTCAGAACCTCTAAAGTCTCTGAGCGGATCAACTCTGCAACTCTGAACGCTAGAACTTCGATTGCCAATCTTCCTCCTAGAGAACTATGAAGGGTTTGAAAGTTGGGTTTGGTTGTGTCGACGGTAAATCAAAGAAAGATTTCACCAAACATACAGAAAACAGGAGAAACAATGAGTCTTCAAGGTGAAATCAAGATGGTTGAAAGCTATGAATGTTTTTGGCTCAAAGGAACATATTTTCAACACTTGTGAATGTGGCTTTAAGTGTGTTTATACAGGTAGGGCAAAAATAAGGGTTTTCTAGTGCTATGTTGGCTTAAAACCACGTCTAAAATATCATATTTACTCACGAGCATTAGAACGCACTTCAAACGCAACTCAAACGCAAAGTTTCTGCCTCCAAGCATTCGAACACAAATACGAATGCAACTCAAATGCAGGTCGCAAACTGGTTTTGAGTTGCAATGTAAAATGCTTGTAACCTTCTCTTCCCTTGGCTTAATTATGCGTTCTTTATATATACGCGATCATATTCGAGACTACTTTCTAATGCAACTGACCTCATGTCAATTGGAGCTCTAAATCTTATGGAATGTTTAAAAGAGTGAACATCCCCTGATATCTCCATATGATGTTGTCCAAATACTTGTCCAATTGCTCCGAGATCTTCAAGACTCATTACAACTCAATTGAATATGTTTTGTTACAGACATTGCCAACAAAAATGGAACTAACAGTTTCTTGTCTTGCTACTAGAGCAAACAATTCATCATAATCAATTACAGTTTTTTGCTTGTACCTTTTGCTATAAGTCTTGCTTTATGCTGCTCAATCATACCTTCTGTATTTTGTTTAGTCTCGTATACCATTTAACTCTAAGTTTTTCTTTATTTCTAGACAACCAACTAGCTTCCATGTATCATTCTTCTCAATTGACTTGATTTCTTCTTGCATTGCCTTTTGCCATTTCTCATCATTAACTGCTTCCTCAAATTCCATTGGATCAACTTCCATTAACAGAGTAAAATGTGCTAATGACTCTTTGTTATCTTTGTCTGAACCTATCCCATAATCTTTCATCCAAGCTGGTTGTTTTGAAATTCTCTTGGGTCTTGCTTCTCATTTCAGCTATACTTCCTCTAGTTGCTGATGTGCTTGATTTTGGGTCATACTCTTTTGATGTTAAAGCTTCTGCTGAATTTGTCAAGTCTAGAGCCACATTCTTTCCTTTATTCTTTACCAAGTTGTATTCTTCTGGTGAATAATTTTTCTTCTCCGTCTTTAATTGTATAACTTGTAAGCTTTAGAAACACTACTGTTTCCGATAAAGACACAAACTTCACTTTTATCATCAAGCTTCTTACGCTTTTCATCTGGCACATGTGCGTAAACAACACATCCGAAAACTCTTAAGTTTTGTGCATCTAGGTTCTGCCCACTCCATGCTTCTTCTAGTGTCATATCTCGAATAGTCTTTATTGGACACATATTCAGAATGTACACACTACAATGGACTGCTTCTGCCCATAACTCTTTTGGCAATGACTTTATTTTCAATAAATTTCTGACCATATTCATAGTAGTTCAATGAACTACTGTTCTTTGATGCCAGATTCCTTCTTGTTCAATGAACTGTTTGATTTTATTAGATATGTACTCATCACCTCGATTTTTACAAAGAATTTTAATGTACTAACCACTATCTTTCTCAACTAAATCCTTAAACTTCCGAAAGGCCGCAAGTGCTTTCGATTTCCATTCTAGGAAATATACCCAAGCTTTATGACTGTAATTATCAATAAAATTAATGAAGTATATTTCCTTTCCAAATGATACAGCAGTAATTGGGCCACATAAATCAGAATATACAATCTCTAATGGAAATTTTCTCATTTTCTTTTTCTTATTGGGAAAAAATATTGGTGTTGATTTCCTAATGCACACTTTTTACATCCTTTTGGTTGCTCAATATACAGTAGTCATGTTACCATATTCTTTTGACTTAACAATCTTAACCCATTGAAGTTCAGATGACCGAATCTCAGATACCAAAGCCAGGTATCATCCTTAGCAATTGCATTAAAACATCCCGAGCTGATTTCTTGAAAATGTAAAGGAAACATTCTATTCCCCATCATTTTGCTTCTTGCTATGACATGATATCGTAATTTTTCTCAAGAAGCTGGCCCAAGCTAATAACATTGGTCTTCACTTCTTGGATCAAATAAAAAAGGATTTCAACCTTTCCAACATATGAAGATGTTCACTTTAACTTTCTATGTTCTAGCAAAATTTTCTATAACTACACAAATCTTTAAACAATGTTTTGGCTTCAAGCACTCAAAACTTTTTGACATATAAAAACAATCTTTAAATAATGTTTTGTGGCATGAGAGAATTGTTTATACTATTTTCTACCAAACTACATGTTTGATTGGTCATGAGAGAATCCATTTCGTCTTTCATAGTAGACTCCCACTTTACAGGTTCACCACAATCAGTCAATAATAAATATTTCAAGGATGGTGAGTACATCTCTGGTGTTTTCCTTTCTCTTATGGACCTTCTCAAAGTAGGTGTACTTGGCCCAACTTCAAGAATAAGAACTGGTTCTTCAAAGTTGGTTACTTCTAGAGCATCTTTTGAAGTTCCAACTTCCAGTTTTCTTTGATTCCCATTAGTCCTATCATCACCAAGATCATCTAGACTAGCAAACTATTTTTCTTTAATTATGAGACTTTTCATTTGTGGGACTGCTACCTCCCTATTCTTGTACATCATCTTTTCATTAAAGATGACATTCTTGCTCTGAATAAACTTCTTATTTTGTTTATCTAAAAATCTGTAGCCAAATTCATCACCACCATAACCGATGAAAATACATTTCTCGGACTTGGGATCTAGCTTGCTTCTCACATCAAACTCAATGTGAACATATGCCACAAAGCCAAACATTCTCAAATATGATAAATCTATCTTTTTGTCACTCTATTTTTCTTCAGGAAGTAACTCTCCTCGTGGAACTGAAGGTGCACGATTAATTAAATAAGTAGCATTATCAATCGCATAAGCCCACATCATGTTTGGTAAATTTGCATGTATCCGCATACTTCTTGCACGCTCATTCAAAGTTCTGTTCATGCGCTCAGCTACTCAATTTTTTTGTGAAGTTCCATGAATTTTATTTTCCATTCTGATCCCACTCTGTGCACAATACTTAAGAAATTCTTTATTGGTGTATTCTCCTCCATTATCCGATCTCAAGCATTTAATCTTCAAGCTTGTCTCATTCTCCACGAAAGCTTTCTATTTCTTGAAGGTATCATAGACATAAGATTTATTTTTCAGAAAATAAACCCATACCTTCCTTGTGGCATCATCAATGAAGGTTACATAATACTTGGAACCTCCAAGAGATTGAACTGGTTAAGGTCCCCACACATCAGTATGAACCAGCTCCAACTTTGTAGTCTTAGGTGTTCTATCAGATTTTGAGAAATCAACAATCTTTTGTTTCCCAAAGATACAATCTTCACATAATTCAATCTTTACTGATTTTACACCATGCAGTTTGCCTTTTGATTGCAAAACCTTCATCTATTTCTCACTAATATGTCAAAGGCAACGATACCATAGATTAGCATTATCAATCTCAACAGTAGCTGTAAAGCTTTTGGAGTTCATGATCGTATAGAAAGTTCCTGACATCTTCCCACGAGCCAAGACTAAAGCTCTTTTTGTAACTTTCCAACGGCAGTTAGAGAACTCAAGTCACACAGCAGTTGACCCATATATATCAAATTTTATACTATACTCGGACATGTCTCACTTCATGTAACTTCCACAATTACCAATTGGTAATTCAATTTGGACCTCGCATTTACCCACAATGTCAAAAACTTCATCATCAACAAGGTGAAGCTTTCCAAAATTACCGGATACGTAATTCTCCATGTTACTCCGACTTGAAGTTGAAAGAAATGATGCCCCCGAATCGATCACCAAAGATTCCAAATGGATTATGTGCGTTTAAGATAAAGGCGTCACTATCGATCTCTTGTGTTGCATTGGCTCTATTATTTTAATTTTTCCAAGCCCGACAATCATTTTTTAATTGTCTTGGATTTCCACAATGCCAACATCCATCCGCCCATTTTCCAGTTTTAGACTTTCTTTGTTCTCTCCTTCTGGATTTGGATCTTCCAAAGTTGGAATCTCTGTTAGATGTTCTTCCTCTGTTTTCAGTGTTGAAAGCGGAGCCACTGTGAAGCTCCCCGATATTTCTTCTTCTTGCCTCTTCACTAAGTAGGGTGTCACGTACCTCCTTATACACATGTTTTTTTTCCTACTGAAGTTACAAATTTCATATATATATATATATATATATATATGATAGAGTACTCATAAGCCCAGCTATTGTCATCACATTTATGACATGTGCACTCACACTCTTAGTAAGTGTGAGTCAGACCACCACTAAAGCTTTTTGTCAAGATTCTCCCAATTTGTTCGACTCATGTTTGCTGGAATCACGCCTTCTAAGGGTACTTCTAGCTTCTTTTGTATACAAATGATCAGTAATTTGCATTCTCCAATGATGAAAGTTAGTTCCATCAAATTTGTCAACATCTTTGGCATGCTCTCCACCCATTGCTCCCACTTAATAAAGATCTTCACTAACCTGCGCTCTGATACCAGTTGTTGATATTTTTACACCTCAAATTTATCAAGTGACAACAATAGGAAAGAATAACCAAATATAACAATACGACACAAAATTTATAGGGTGTTTGAACAGTGTAGAATTTTAGAAATTTTAATTTTGCGCAATTTTCGTATTTTGGCCATAGTTTTTTACTCCAATATCGCATTGAGGCAATTCCCGTTCCTGATGAAAGAAGACTCAAGTATCTACAACTTTATTCCTTATAAGATTTTATAGTTCTGAGGTTTTCAAAGTCGAAATTGATGAAGAAACTAACGTGTGTTGCATGTAATTTTAATTATTAGAAAACAAATAAATAAATAAATAAAAGTTGAAATGTCACAATCCACGGTAGATTGTGACAAATGTTTACAAATGATCAACAAAAATTCAAACATTTTTTTAAAAAAAACAAAAAAACAAAATAAAAATAATAAATTAGTAAAAGTTTCTTATTTATATTTGATTTGTAAAGTTGTAAATTATAATTGAGGGATGAACACATATACTATGAATAAAAGTGGTCACCTCTCATTTTCTTCATGTTGCTTTCATTTTCTCTCTTGCAGAATTTGAAAAAATTGTCTTGTGTGTTTTATTTTTCTTATTGATAAGTGCGGGCTATACCCACTTATTCATGCATTCTTAGCTTATTATTTTGTTAGATTCCGTGTCATTTAATATTTTTATAATTTTTTTTGTATATTTGATTGATAGGAAACATTAGAACATGGATCTTGGAGCAATTATACTTGTTTTGGGATCTTATCGACGCATCAGAAGCACACGGGAAGGCTAAAAATACAGAAACGATCAATCCTGAAATTTAGCCTAATGGGCGTCGCGACGCCCCCACAAGATCTCCATACAAAAATACCGAGAGTTGGGTGCCGTAACGCCAATTCCGACGTCGCGACGTTGTGGCAGACTTCCTGAAACATTAAAATTCATTATTCTACAAGTACAAAGACTCCAAGAATTCCCTATAAATATATAAGCTCGTCCAAAACCCTAAAGAAGTGGCTAATACACAACTCAAGAGTTCTAAACACATATTTTAGAGAGATCCAAATAGAAAGATTGAAGAGTGACAAGAAGAGACAAATGCGGTGACGTCCGAAGGTGAAGGGATTCGATTAGGGTTTAATCTTCTAATTTCTTTCTTTAACTCTAATGATTTCTATTAGATTCATGACCATGCTTTCATTATTTTATTATTTGGTCATGAACTAAATTTATTATTTTAGAGGATGATGTAGACAATGTTTGAATCTATGTGTTGTTTGTGAATATGATTTTTATGAAGTTTTGAATCAGTTTATTTATATTCTCTTTTGTTTAATGCTTCTTGTTTGTTGGCCACAAATTGAGATGATGAATGTTTAAAATCTATCACTCGGGAGAGGAGAATTTTGAATAGGATCTAGAGAATATAACTTATAAGATTTTAGAGTTCGGGAGAATCTATAATCCATTCGAAGTCATTAACAAAGAATCACAAAGCGTAATAAATTGTTAATTACTAGATTTTTATAAGGATATCGAAGTCTGTAATTGATAATATATTCACTCGGCACTTGGGAGATGATGTTAAAATAATTTAGGATTCTTGACTTATAAACAATGCAACTGAATAAGAATTGATTGTCATAACAAATACATATGGGATGGTTATGTGAAATCAGACTCTAGAATCTCTCTCTTCTTGGATTATCTCTATCAAACATTTTATTATCTTGTTTATTTAATTTTTAATTTAAATTTAGTTATTTTCTGAATAAAGTTAGGATTATCAATTACAGTACTTAGTATCAGTTGAATACAATCCTTGTGGGTTCGACACTCTTTCACTTATCTTTACTAAAACTTGACATCGTATACTTGCGGTACGATATAAAAGATCACAACACTTATAATCTTTTTTATTTCATTAATAAAATAATGAGTATTTTTTTTATTCAAAGCAATAGTAGCAATTTTGCTGGGATAACGAGTGAAACTCTTGATATGAGAATAGAGATTAATCTTATTTATATTATAATATATAAATTATAATCTGAAGGCTAATATTTAATCTTCTCTTGTATTTTGTGGGTGTCTTGATTCACTGTAAACAATCTCATTGTAATTGGTATAGTTAATACTTTACCTCATATTATATGAGAGAATAATTTAAATATGAACTAACTATTAACAAACTTTGTTATCGCATTTATGAATGGTTTTATAATTTGGCATAAATGAATGTCTATCTGGACTTGTTATAGACAAATATTGTCACCACTTATATGGTTGGTTTTATATATTTTGGCATAATTAATTCCTAAAGTAAATTAACTGAGAAATAATAATAATTTATATATTATAAAAAATAAGATTTCGATATATTTGAAATATCAAGAGTGGACCCTCTAACCCAATCATTTTATTTTATTATTGCATTCCAATTTAAAATTATACATCACTTCAAACATTTCAGCATTTTTATGTTTTTACACGAATTGTTATTTTATTTTATTCAATCTATTCCTAATGGATCGTCCCTGAACTACGACACTCTTATACTTTAGAGTAAAGAATCACTTTGTGAGTGTGTCAAGTTTTTAACACCGTTGTCGAGGAATATAATTTAATACATAGAATAATAATTTAACATCTTTTATTTTTCATCACTTGTAAAGAGAGACCTGAAAACTTATAGAGAGAGAGGCTCAGTCAGCTTTGACCTGAGTAAGTAATAAAATCCTCCTCTTTGCTCTCGTGGACGTAGGTTGAAGCCATTCTCCGCCGAACCACGTTAATATCTTATTTCCGCTGTGATTTTTTGTTTGCTTATTAAGTTTGCTTTAGTTTCCAACTAACCAAACAAATACACTGATTGAGGGAGGTTTGTTCGAGAAGTTGAATTCTCATATCACTATTGGAATGGAAAACAGCCGTCAACAAATAATTTTAAATGTGCGCAATAATTTGATCCAGCTCTGAGAAGAAAACAAAACTGCTAAAAACAACTGGGATAAATTAATAATTTTCTAATATTATATTTGTGCATGAAAGTAAAAAAGGAAAATAAAATAGGGGCAACATAAAATTAAGTAAACAAAAGATTAAATTATGATCAATTAAATGAAATAAGGATTTAAGACAAAATTAATTAAGAACGCATCTTTTTTAATAACAAGTGATGATATATTGAGCTATTTAATAATTCTCTATAAAAAAAAAAAAAAAAAAAAAAACAAAAAACAAAAAACAAAAACAAAATAAGTCTACTAAAAATAATTGGCCACTTAAAATAATAATAATAATATGTCCACCATATGTAACAGATACATAATCACAAACAATCAATGTAAACACAACTTATTTGACCATGACTAATAATGTAAACTCTAATAACAAAAGTAAAATAAAAATGATAAACATATAAATACTTTTTACTTAAAGTAAATATACTTCTTTTACTATTGTAGTTACATTAATTATTGTAACAATTATTATAATTACATAAGAAAAATGTATTTACTTTTGGTAAAAGCGTTGGTGAGTATACCAATAAAATAAAGAACATTTATTGGACTAAAAAAAGTTTTAAAAAAAAATCTATATTTTATTATTCAATTTCGCCATGAGAAAGAATCTTCGACATAAAATAAGCAAAAGCAGGTATATTCTATCACTGGCCATACACATCAAGCCACGCGTACACAAAACTCCTGGTCCTCAACTTCACCAAATCCAGAGAGTTTCTTATATAATAAAATAGAACCAACCTGAACCAGCAGATTTAGTGACTCAGTGTCGAGTTCGTCGCTGCTGTGACTCAGCACACAACACAAGCTTCAAAACATGACTTCAATGACAATGACAGTTCTAGCTCATGCATCATCATACTTAAACTCTCCGAAAGCAACACCAAAGCCCTTCAATCTAAAGCACAGGATAAGCTCTTGCTCTTTCAACAATGTCGGTAACACTAACAGACTCTTTCCCTCTGAAAACTTTACAAATGTTTGCGCTTCTCGATTCTTCAAACAATCCACTTTCAGGTTAGTTTTTTAGTTTTTTTTTTTTTTAAATGACTTTCTGGGTAAATTTTCAATTGGAAACTTATCTGGTTTCCGCATAAATATAGCTTATAATTCTTTTGATTTTATTATTTTTCTAATTGAAGTTTCAAAAATGTATTAAAAAATTGGAAATTGATAAATTCTTGCAAGATTTCAGGTGAAAAATGATGTATTTTTATATCTTTGAATGGAAAAATAATACGCTTAGTAAAAATTTGATAATTTAGAAAGTGTCACAATGTTTTCGAGCTTTCGTTATCTTTAGGATGGAAAATTGATCATTTCCCAATTTCAGTTTAATCTCTTATTTGTACTGAATTTTTTTTACACTGAATATAACGTGTTTCATTTGATGTTACATAATCAGCGGGATTAGAAGCTTTAACAGTGAGGATGATGAAAGTTATGTGCCTAAAGATAGCCCAGATGAGCAAGATCAGCTTGCTGAGATACTTAAGAGTAAAAAAGTGGAGGCCACTGGTTTTGGGAGTTCATTTCTAGCAAAATTAGCAATTGCTGTTGGTGTAGCTGCAACTATCACAATCTTATCTATAGGCCTCAAGCCGCCTAATCTTGGATCATCATTTGGAATTCAACGTCTGGCTGAAGGTTCATCCTCTTTAGCTATGGCAGCCCCTGCTGGTTTTAGTTTCAATGTCTTTGGATATAAGTTTATACTTCCAGAATATGCCCCAGGGTATTTCTTTTTATTTTTTTCTTTTATAGTTTATGAAAATACTCATACAAACATAAATATTTTTGAGATGTGAGTGCTTTGATCATATGTTTTTGTATTGGAGCATTCTAGAGGCCTTGATTCTTATGGAACTCTTGTGAAATGTGGCATCGCAGATGGATATACTTTTGGTTGCTTATGGCTGCTGGCTGCGGACTTTTCATCAGTGAAGAGGCTTTAAATATCTGGGTCTGTCCTTCGTACTGGTACTTGTTGTTAGTTTCATTTGTGTTGGCAAATTCGTAACAAAATAAGTTCAATTGAGTTGTAATGAGTTTTGAAGATCTCGAGCAATTGGACAAGTATTTGCAACATCAAATGAAGATATCAGAACGACGTTCATTCTTTTAGACATTCCAGAAGATTTAGAGCTCCGATTGATATGAGGTCAGTGTCATTGGAAAGTAGACTCGAAGACGATCACGTACGTATAAAGAACTCATGATTTAACCAAGGGACGAGAAAGTTACAAGCATTTTAATTTTCACCTCAAAATCAGTTCGCGTTGCGTTCGTATGAGCGTTCTAACGCCCTGAGGCAGAAACTTTGCGTTTGAGGGCGCTTGAGGGGCGTTCGAACGCCCGTAAGTAAGTGGGTTGTTTTGGACGCGTTTTAAGCTAGTTTTACATAAGGAAAACCCTACATTTACCCTACCCATTTAAACAAACTCATAGCCACTTTGCCCAGGTAAAGAAACACTATTTTGAGAGCCACCATATACTTTGTTTCTTCCTTCTTGACAATCAACCTAGAAGACATCATTGATTTCATTGTCTTATTTGTTTTGGTAAAATTGTTTTTTGGTAACCATCTGCACAAAAACACAACCGTAACCCAATTTCCTAAGCCTTCAGAGTTCTAAAGGAGGAAGATTAGTAGTTAGAGTTCTGGTGTTGCGAGTTCGCAAGATTGATCAGAATTCATGCAGAGACTTCAAAAGTTCTGAAGAAGGCCGTTTGGTGGGGGCACGAAGAGTTCTTCGAGTTATGACAATCTAGAGGTATTCGAGTCGGTGAAGTTGTCACCATAGGTCCTATACCATCGCTGTAAGTTTTCTCAATTATAGTGGATTTTGGTGGTAGCCTATACCTGGAGAGTTTTTTCACTCGCTCGGGTTTTCCACTCTGTCAAAAAAATTTCTCGTGTGATTCTCTTTATTGCCTTGATATTTGCTTTAATTTACGTCTGCTTAGAATTAAGGGTTCTTGTTGATTCAAACCATGGTTGCTCTCCCTTTGACTTGTTTTAGATAGAATAGTATTCCGGATAGGGTCAGAACCTTAAGACAAGATCGAATTCTCACTTTTGTTTCACTAACTCAGCTATTATATATTTGGGTTTTGTTTGGTCTTGAGTTCAATTAAGGTGGTGCTTTAATGGTTTTACTGTTTGGTTGAACTTAATAGCTGAGCTTCTTGTATTGTAGGTAGGCATATCTTTAGCTCGATTGCTGGCTTTGGATGGGACATGGCTGTCTTTTGCTGAATCTTTTTCCAGAAATGCCCCATACATTGTGTCCACTGTTATGTGGGTATACTGGTTAGTGGCAGCACCATCTTGTCCTTACTTCATTATGCGAACATTACATATCCTTATCTCTTTTTCTTCTTTATTTATTTATTAAAAAAAAAAAAAAAGAAGATTTGGAATACACTTAATGGATTCTTCTATATTGATAACTATATGTTCAAGTTAAGGTTTTATTGGCTTTTGAGGCTTACACCTGAAAGTTGAAGGTGAGGCTTGAGGCTTTAGTAATGGTGGTTGAACGTAACTAATCATTAGTCTCACGACATGATATTAGTTCATTATCTTCTGCCTAATGTAGGTGTCTTTTACATTGCTAATGTAAATCTTATGAGATCAATGATTGATTTTTGTGCATTTCCCTTTCCTTGTTTTGTCACTACAACTTTGATTTCTATTCTTAAATTAATAATTTCTTTTTAAACATGGCAACTTGAACCTCCAGGGGAGTTTGTATTAGTGATATGATACCATTTTACCTTGGGAAGCTTTTCAGCCAGAGTGGGGTATCCGATGATATTTGTTCCAAGGTTTGTTCTGTGCACTTTGCTTTTAACTGAATTCTTCTGTGCTAATGTGCCCGTAAATACTTGTCTCCTTGGATGGATTAGTCTACTAATTAGTCATATAAGTTTTTCCAACTAATTTACTTGCAATTGTTGCAATTTTGTCTTCATGATTGAAAGATGATGCTTTATATGTTGGCTTGATTTGGATGATGACTACAGTTAGGGATTGGTAAAAATAAGGCATTGAGCATCACTCAGGCCGTGCAAAAGTATGGCAATATCATAGGCTTTGGTGAGTTATAGGAGCTTTGTAAATTTTGCAAGTGCCTCTAAATAAACTTGGTCGCAATTCTTTACATGACCACTGACATTGACTTTATTAGAATTAAAAATTGAAACCTCTATTTATAGTAAATTTGTGCAAGTTGGCTAAATTATTCTTGCTAAATCTATAGAAGTGATAATATGCTTATTAAATCCACTAAATGATCTTGCAGCTTCACGTTGTCATAAAAGTTTGATTAGTTGTTTGTGTTCACTATATCGAGTGCAATGAACAACTACCATCGGAGTCATCCTTTATAGAATCGAGTTAAAGATAGTCTATATTAATCGTGCTTCGCTTTTATTTAAGCTTGAATTTGAAATTTGGCCTTACTTTGCGACAAAGATATTTATTGGAAGAGTATTAAGTGGATATAAAAACAAATCTTCTTCTCTCTTATCAAAGATGAACATATCTTCTCCTCGCACTCTGTTTATAGTTCCTTTGAACATGCTGGCTGTTTTTTTATTTATTTATTTATTTTTTAATATTTAGTAAGCATTTAGTAGTGCTTAGAATTGCTTAATGAATTATATGTTGTTCTTTGTGTATTATTATCTGCAGTAGAGCGATTTTCCCTTGGTGTGAGGAATCCAACAGCTTTCCTAGCAGGGGCCATGGTCTGTTGTGACTTTTTTTTTAAATAAAAATTTAGTATTACAGATTTGTGATGCAATTATAACATGGTGATCACTACTGACAATCTTTTATTTGAAAGCAGGGTATACCTCCTGATTGCTTCTTTGCTGGAGTTTGTTGCGGCGGTTTGCTCACTCTTCCAATTCAGGTCAGTCTTACTTACTTCGAAAATTTGCAGTCATATCTCAGTTGATAATATATTGTGATATTCCGAGTTGCTAATCGAAGGTATAAGTTTTACTTGTTGGGTGACTAATGCTGCCTCGCTCTTTCGGTTTTCTGGGTTCAGTTGGTGATTGGATTTCTACTAAGGGAGCGCCCTGTCTTTGCCCTCGCGACAGTTGCAACAGTAGTGGTAAACAGAATCTCTCATTCTCATTCTCAAATCTCAAGAGGTGGTGATTTTATAAGTACAGATATCTAAAGTTTAGAATCATACAGGGAATTTGGACTGTGTTTCCATATGCTGTAGCTGCTTCAACAGCAATATTCCTCTACTTGCGACGCCGTTACTCTACATAGACCTGCTCAAACTTTGTTTATCTTCAAGGTTCAACAGATTAAGGATAGAACATATCACTTCTGTAAGCTAGGAAAATTACTGAATTTTTATTTTTTGGATGGTAGTACAATCATTGTTGAATAACCATCCCTGCTCTCTTAAGTTTTATTTTTTAGTTGTATTTATGTTGGAGGTACATTTTACCCTTATAGCAATGTGATATTGATTCATATATTTTAAGATTTAATTATGTAATATTAGGTGTATAGCTAGCATATCTGATAACATTGCTAGAATTGGGGATTGTAAAATTTAGTATTTGATGAGAATGCTTAGATAAATATGAAGGGTGGATTAGGAGAGAGAAAGTTTAAAATGAAAAAATTAGAAAGAAAGTGGATCTAGTACCGATTAATGAGAAGAAGAAAAAAACATAATTAAGATGGTTCGGGTATGTCCACGTAAATTTCTAAGTACAATGGTGAAAATGAAACGAATAATGTTGTTGTATGTTAAATACCTAAATTAATATAGACAGAAATCATAAAAAAATATTTAAATTTTATTGAGCTTAGTGAAACAATGATTCGAATAGAGTATAATGACATTAAAAGATCATGGTATTGTATTCGGCCTCAAGAGAAAATATAAGACAATTTCTTAATATAACTAAATTACTAATTCACCCTCAAATAAAAGGAGGAAGGAAAAAAAAAGTAAAAATTTACCATAATTTCTACTTACAACTGACAGAATACACACGGTATATAGATAAATGAACAGTTAACATACTCTTCTGCAAAATATATAAATTATTTGTGGACATTATGTAACAATCTGAACTCTGCAGAAACCTGCTTCTCCATTTTCATGGTCAAGGGCATAAAACAATAAATATTCATGTAAGATAAAGTTTTATTTTTGTATCTTTGTATTCCTTGAAGATCAACTTGAATGTCCTGCAAGATATCTGTTAGATAATGAAACATCATCTTGAATTCACTCTATTATATTTACAAATATAATGATGGGGTTTTTATATAGGTAATCTATGAAATTAAAATAGAAAGTAAATAATACTAATAATGTAAAATAATATTACAATAATTATAATCGGAATTTTAGAGATGTTTCCATAATAAAAAGATATTATTTCCTTAATATCCCCTCAAACTGAAGTTGGTGGCAAAAAAAAAGCTTGAAGTTGTATCTTGAAATCGGATGTTTGAGTGTTGAAACTTGAAGATAATTGATGAGCTTTAATCGATGAAGTACAAGTGGGAGCTGAAGCCCAAAAGTAAGATAATATGATCCAGAATTGGCTTGGTCAGATTGATATATTTGGGCAATTTCGGTTGATTTGGAAGATTTCTTGGGTTATGGAGCTTGAGCCATGCATGCGACTTTATATGAAGGCTTTATTATGTACACGTCATGTATGGAATGGGTCTTGGATATGCATGAGTTGCCTTGATTGATTTTGGTCTTAATTTCCGCATAATGTATTAGTAGTGGTGTGATTTGCGCAGACTTCGTATATTGACCGTAACTTTCTCATCTGACGTCTGATTTTGGTGATTCAAATTGCACTAGAACAAAGACGCAAATATTTACAACTTTGTATTTTACGTAAAAGTCAAATTGGGACTCCACCTTGATCAAAATGTGAACGCACGTTATCTCTATAGCTTTTATATTTTATGTTTTTAAGATTATGTTATGTTTAAGTGTTATGATGAATTTTAATTAAATTTGAAACCTCATGTACGAAAATTTAAAAGATTTTATGTGTTATTGGGTTTATTTTACTAGGGTTTTATTATGTTTGGGTAGAATTTGTTAGGGCGGAAGTGGAATCCCCAGGGTTGGATCGGTGTCCCGTGCAGCGGAAGTTGGTCTAACCCCATGGATATCAAGCATGAGTGTATTTTTAAAATATTTCTGGAAAATCAAATTTCGGTACGAGTCCGTAAAAAAACGAGGACCAAATCAGAGTCTAGAAACTCCGGAACGGAGAAAATGAAGTTTCAGTGTGGGCATCAGGTCAAGGTGTATCGCGATGCTCAGATTTGGACGTCACGATGCCTAAACTGCGAGAGCTCTGTGTCGCAACGCCCAATGGCTAGCGTCGCGACGCCCGCAGCACTGAATCTTGAGTGCCGCGACGCCGCCTTGTGTAAAATATTGACAGTGAGTATATTTTCTTTCAAATAAATTATAAACACTTCCATTTTTCTCCAAATACTTCAATATACCTAAAATCTAATTTTTAGCATCAAAACCATCATCAACAAATATATATTATTCTAAATGTGTGTGTGTATATATATATATATATATATATCATTTGTTTGAATCTAAACATAAACCAAAATAGAATCCCACAATGAAATGACACATGAACAATTATAGGTAACTCAAAGGTATTCAAGTGATTCTAAAATGGTAGTCATAGCTTTAAGCTTTAATCTAGAGTTCCAAACTCTTATTAATTATATCATGTTCAACATGAACATATTTGACCCAATTACAAGCATATTGTGTTTCAAAGCATCTATACACAATTAATTAGCCTAATTTCAACTTCAAGTTATGTTATTATGTATCCAATACATAATTCATCATTATATGTCTTACTAATGAAAACTCACTAATGAAGAAAATAGATTAGGAGAAGATCAAACTGACGTAGCAAGCTTGATACAAAGATTCAATCTCCTTCTCCTTGTTGAAATGGTTGGAGAACTTCTAAAGTTTATTAAGCTTGACTCCAAGATCCAATCTTGATTTCAAGGCTAGCAAGCTTCACTCCAAGATCCAATCTTGATTTTTCCTTGTTGAAATGTTATAGATCTTCCAAAAATTTTATAAACATTTTTCTAACTTAGGCTAATTTCTAATACTCTTGCTTGTTTTAGCTTTCTTAAGCTTGATTAAAATTTTTACTCAAGCTTGCTATTTATAAAAAAACTTAAGCAATTTTTAATTAATAAAAGTTTTAATCAATTTTTATGTGGCCTTAATCTAATTTGTCCAAATATGTATAATTAGGTGTGACTAATCACATTTGTCTATCACTTTGATTTAATCCAAATAAATCAAGACAAAGTTTAATTAATGGATTAGTTACATATCTACCACTTTGATTTCATCCTATTAAATCAAGCCAAATACACATATTATTATATATTTGCAATTATCAAAATATCCTCAAATGGTAGAGATATTTATGAAGTTACGACAAAGCCCTTGTGTAATTTTGGATTATTCCAATTAATACAATTGGGTCAAAGTAAATAATCAATGTTATCCAATAACACTTAATTATCTTAGTTGATAATTATAATATTCAATATTATTTATTATCGAATATTATTTATTATAAAAAATTATCGGCTACACAAGTGCTCAACGAGTACACTTCATTTTGTGAGAGTCTCTAAGTCCAGACATGTCCGTCATATAAGCCTAGCTAATATGTACGCAATTTGGTCACCTCCGAATTCGCGAAGAACACGAACGACCTTTCTGAACTATAGAAGTTGAGGTCATCATATATGTAACAATCCCTCCGTCGTAGGCTATCCAAATTATGCTTAAGAAACATAGAATATATCGTCAAGTTTCCCAATAGCACATCTCATGTCGACATGTCCACAATTCCTTACAACTAATTTGATCCACCATAGGTGATCGGCTTTGGCCAAAATATTTAAGAATCGTGACTTACTCACATGGATACCTAAACCCCTTATGGTACACATACGGGCTGATGGATCATATCTTGATACGCACTAGATTAACGAGTGCATCGGTCCACACCCAATGAACATCAGAGACTAGACCATGAAAGGTTTCTGACATGCATGACATCAAAGTGTGGAGGCTCTCAAACAAAATCAATGCTATCATATAGTCAAGGGATTACATATACTACTCGACTCGAGGAGATTCCTATTGACGGTGGTGTGTACTTCCAACTATTAGGAATCACCCGTGAGTCATTCAATATTTGCTTCAATGAATACCCACATGTTTATACGAGCTTCCAAAGCTCATGATACATTGGGTTAAACCATTGGAACTCCAATTGCAATATACGACATGTGCTAGTCTTATAAGTTATAAGAATTCGACCGTATTCCAATACCAACGACTAGGAATATTTAATTTAAGAATAGTTTACAATAGTAATATTATCTCAATGTCAAACCACTTAGTTTCCAGTATTACTACAAGACTATTCTAAGGTCGATGTCATTTTTAGCATATTTATACATTAATCTAATATGCATAATTACATTACCATTAATAAGGTTTGAAATGAAAATGTAGTTATTTTATTAATAAATAATAAAATGTACAATACATTATTCAGATTGGCGCTCCACTCACCAACTCCAACAAACTCCCACTTGCTTGGTGCCAATCCGGATGATACCCTAGTCTCATCTCCTCCAAATGTTTATCGAATAACTTAGAAAGTAAGGCATTTGTAAACATGTTTGCTATGTTGTCTAGTCCTTGAACCTTCAAGACCATTATGTCTTTACGTTCAAAAATCTCTCTAATAACGCGATATTTCCTTTTTACGTGTTTAGACTTGGAATGCACCTACGGCTCTTTATCCTGCGTAATGGCTCCGCTATTATCACAGTACAATGTGATTGAATATGCAATACTAGGTACAATGCCAAGTTCTGTAATAAAATTTCTAATCCAGACAGATTCTTTAGCAGCTTCTGAAGCCGCTATAAATTCTGCCTCAGTGGTGGAATCAGCTATTGAGCCTTATTTTGAATATTGCCAACTAATTGCACCATCATTAAGGGCAAATATATATATCCAGATGTATATTTTCTATCATATGGATCTCCATGTAAGTCGGAATCTGTATAACCCTTAACTTGTAGCTTATCTTCTCTATATATGAGAAATTTATCCTTCTTACCCTTAAAATATTCCAGGATATGTTTAACGGCTGTTCAATGATAATTACATGGATCAGATTGATATCAGCTAGTCACACTGACGCCGAAACTGATGCCAGGTCTTGTACTTAGCATAACATTCATAATGCCTCCAATACAAGAAGCATATGGTAAGTTAGACGTTCTAACTCTCTCTTCCTCAGTCTGAGGTGCCATTTTCTTCGAAAGATGTATGTCGAATTGGAAATGTACATTTACTGCCTTGCAGTTGGTAAAATCGTATATTTCTAACATCTTATCTATGTACGTCGATTGCGACAACCCTATAAGCTTCCTAATTATATCCCAGTAGAGCCTTATACCAAGTATATATGAAGCTTAACCTATTTCTTTCATGGAGAAGTTCTTGCAAAGGTAGGCTTTCACACTTTGCATCAATCTTATATCATTTCTTATGAAAATGATGTCATCTACATACAAAACTAAGAAACCTATCATGCTCCCCCTCACTTTCTTATAAACACATGAATCTTCCTCGATCTTGATGAATCCAGATAATCTAATTATCTCATCAAAACGATGATTCCAGCTTCAAGATGTCTGTTTAAGTCCATAAATAGACTTCTGGAGCTTACAAACCAAGTTTAAAGTCTCACTGGATGCGAAACCATCTGGTTGTTCCATATAGATATCCTCCTAGAGGAATCCATTTAGGAAAATAGTTTTCACATCCATCTGCCATATCTCATAATTGTGATATGCAACAATGGCTAAAAGAATCCTGATGGATTTTAGCATGGTTACTGGTGAAAAAGTTTCTTCATAGTCAATCCCAGGATGTTGAGTGTAACATTTCGCTACCAGTCGGGCCTTAAAGGTTTCCACCTTTCCATCGGGCCCTCGCTTCCTTTTATAAACCCATTTACAATCAATAGGTTTAACACCTTTAGGAAGTTCAACGAAGTCTCAAACTTGATTGTCATGCATAAAATCCATTTCAGATTTCATGGCTTCCTACCATTTTCAAGAATCGATATCCAATATCGCTTCTTTATACGTAGTCAGATCTATTTCCTCAAAGAGGAGAACATCAAGGCTCGCATCAGATGTTAAAAATAATCTCTCATGAGGTTTTGATATTCTATTCAACTTACGTAGAACATGTGTTGTAGATCCTTCACTTAGTTGGATCTCTGGTTCCATCTCAAGTTCCTTACTGTTGAGATCAAACTCATTAAATTCAATCTTTCTACAATTCCCACTATTTCTCAAAAATTCATTTTCAAGATAAATGGCAAAGCGAACAACAAATATATTTTGTTGCTCAAAATCATAAAATTGATATCCCAAAGAATTTTCAGGATCCAACAAACCTATATTTATACCCAATGGGTGTTAGTTTATGTCGCTGTGCAACTGTAAGATATGCAGGACAACCCCAAATCTTTAAATATCTAAGACTTGGATTTCTACCAAGCCATATTTGATACGGGGTCGTAGAAATAGCTTTTGATGGAACTCTATTAAGTATGTGGGCATCAGTAAGTAAAGCGTAACCTCAAAGGTAATATGAAAGATTTGTATAGCTCATCATAGATTACACCATATCCAATAAAGTATGATTTCCTTGCTCAGACACACCATGGTGTTGAGGTGTTCCTGGAGGGCTATATTGGGCGAGAATCTCATTCTCTCTTAAATAACTTTTGAATTTGTCACTCATGTATTCACCGCCTCGATCTGATCGAAAACACTTGATGAATTTACCAATTTGTTTTTCTACTTCGTTTCGGAATATTTTGAACTTGTCAAATATTTTCTATTTATGTCTCATCAAATAGACATATCCATATCTTGACTTATCATCCGTGAAAGTCACGAAGTATGCTGAACCATTATGAGCAGCATGATTTAATAGACCACACACATCACTGTGTTTTAGTTTTAATAAATCTTCAACATGATGTCCAACAACAAGAAATAGGGCCTTTGTCATCTTCCATTGGATACATGACTCACAAATCGGATAAAGATCTAAGGTAAGATTTTCAATCAAACCATCATTTACTAATTTTGATAGACGTCCAACACCTATGTGGCCCAATCTCATATGTCATAATTCAATATTATTTAATTCAGATCTTCTATTTATATTTTCCTCTACATTAAAGACATCTTTATATGTTTCCAAAACATAGTGACCGTTAGATAAAGAACATTCACATATCAAATAGTTGTCTTTATCATATAAACATAAAACATCATCTTTAATGTTTATTTTATATCCTTTTTTATCCAATATCGGTAGTGATATTATTTATCTGATAAGGGAGGGTACATAATAACAGTCATGTAAATCTAATTTACATCCATTAAGGAGATTTAGAACAACTGTTCATATGGCATTGACATCCAATGTCTCTTTATTGCCAACTCTAAGTTGAATATTCTATTTGTTCAGCCTTCTTTTAACCCTAATGACTTGCATGGTGTTACAAATATGAGTGGGACTGCCAGTGTCTAACGCACATCCACTTTTTGCATCTAATGCTAATGAGATGTCAATAATAGGAAAAATACAAAACGGTAACAGCAAAAAGGTAACATGTATGTTTGAAAATCAGGTCCAAATGACTTAGACGTTCTTGCTCTTTTGCTACGTCTAGGTTTATTTTCCTCAATATTTTCATGTTGATCTGATTTTTGGTTAATTTGATCACTACTTGTAGCAATATCAATAATTCTTTTGAGAGACTCCATTTTTGTTTTTCTTTACAAGGAAATATCTCTTCAGAGAATGTCGCATTCCTTGATTTAATTATCATATTTGGATTGATGTCAAGAGTTTCAAATTTATGTACCAAGAATCGATACGTATTACTGTTGTGAGTATATCCAATAAATAGATAGTCAAAAGGTTTTGACCCTATTCTCACATTCTTAGGTTTAGGAACTATCACTTTGGCGAGACATCCCCACACTTTCATACATTTGTAGGAAGATGTATGACTTTCCACAATTCATATGGTGTCTTTTCCAATATTTTGTAAAGTAACTATTCCAACATAGTTGGCGGAAAATAAGGCTTCCCCCACAAGTGTTGGGGTAGACCAGAGCTTGTCAACATGACATTCATCATTTCTTTCAATGTTCAATTTTTAAGTTCCGCAATCTCGTTTTGTTGAGAGTTCTGCAATCTCGTTTTGTTAAGGCAAATAAGAAGCAGTAGTTTCGTGAATAATTCCATTATTGGAATAATATTCAATGAATGGTGACACATATTCATCTCCCCTATCACTTCTGATTCTTTTGATTTTCTTGTCAAGTTGATTTTCAACTTCGTTCTTATAGTGTAGAAAGCTGTCAATAGCTTCATCTTTGTTCCTTAGCAAATACACATAGTAAAATCTTGTGCTAGCATCGATAAAGGTGACAAAGTACTTTTTTCCGCCTCTAAATTGCACAATATTCATATCACACACGCGGTGTGAATAAGTTTCAAGGGTTCAGAACTTCGTTCTATGGAATGAGATTATGTTGTCGAGATAGCCAACATTGACTTGACAGCAGTGGTTATATGAGTTGCATCCGCCTGAGTCATTTATTTTGAGAGTCCAAAGTCACAAACCTTGGCATTCATATGTTCAGCCCACAGGATATTATTGCATTTGACATCATGGTGTATGATTCGTGGTTCACTTCCATTGTGCAGAGAGTACAACCCTTAAAGCAGATTGAGATTCAATAATGAAATATCCATCTCTTAGGATTTGATAAGAACGAAAGAACTCGAGTTTTGAGAAAACATGATCAGTTGGATAGATTATGATACTCTTAACTAATGTAAGCTTCATTTAGTCAGTATAAACAGTTATCTTATAACCAGAAAACTTGGATTGCAAGTTTCTTTTTGGTATAAAAATTTTCTTTTTTTTTTTTAACCGGGGAGAAATGAACATACCTTTTGCAGCATCAACATTGATTTTAATTAAGTCATCGAAAATGGACATACCTTTTTGCAGCTTCAACATTAATTTTTTGGGCCCTTTCTTTTCGTGTGATTGTATGATTTTGGTGATAAATTTGTGTCAAGAGATGCATCTACAGAATCAAAGATGCATAGAAAAAAAAGTGAAATTCAATTCACACACAATGATACATACACTGAGATATAATAATAGAGCCCGAGGATTTCAGGACGAACCTCATTGATAAATGAATCAGCACCAAGTTGAGTTCAGTCAAAAGCAAACTTTAACGGCTATTAGTTTTCCATCTGAAAGTTTTCCATGGTAAACAGAACCAAATTTCTGCAGCCTGTAACCTCCTTAAAGTTCTGTGTAAGAAAATACTCTTGCTACATTCCAGTTTCACACCTCTGTTGATGCCCCTGGAGATAGAATAATCTTCGATAAAGAACACTACGTAATGAATTCATTTATATGATAATAACAATGTGACTATATACATGTGACTTGATCAATTGTTCTTCTCCTCACATACAAGAATAGGACAAGTAAAATGAGGAGTACAGGAAATAAAGCTCCTCCAGTTGCAACAAGAAGTGCTTCTTGTTAGTGACAATACTAAAATATGGTGTCTCTAAAAGCGACATATTCTCAAGATGAATTTTGATAATGCAACACTAGAAGACTTCGACGCGCATAAGCGGACATTACAAAAAGATTTCGAAGCTTAATGGTGATGAAGAGCGATAAATGTGAAGACTCAAGCGACTAATGAAGAATATCTAGTATAGTCTTAGCTTAGGGCTCTCTTTATAAAGTGAGTTGTTAATTTAAGTCTATAATCTCATAGGATATATGCACATTCATATAGATGTATTAGGGTCATGTGTAAAATATTTTCAAGTTTCAAATCCTGCATTTTTGGAACAAAGACCGGCATATCGGTCCCCTAAATCGGCGTACTAGTGTCTCTTCTCCTTTTTGAGCACCTTTGCATCACCTCTGGAACCGGAGTACTCCATACTTGTCTCTCATATCGGTCTTCCTGGAGTTTGCATATTTATTGGAATCAGCATAGTGTTGGGGTTTTGGGCGAAGGGCGCGGCGGAAGCGCGGTTCGAGCGAAATCATAAATTTAAAACTTTTTAAATTGCCGAATGAATTATTCAATATCCAGCATGAATGATTCATTCATATTTCACCTAAACACATTTATTTGATATCAAATAGCGACATAAATAAGGTAGAAACTTCGCGAAACTTTTACGAAAAACGTTTTTCCGCAAATGACGCAAAATACTTTTTTGACCGAACCGACCACTCAACACTTATGGGGACTACCAAGGTCAGCCCCAATGGTGTTTGGACAGCCGTCACCCGGTTGGCTCAAAATTCACCCAGTAACATCGTTTTTGGCCGTTTTCGCTTATTTGAATTCCGAAACACTTTCTGGAAATTGTTCCAACTCCCAAAACACATCCAATACATTCAAAAGTCATAATTTTCATCACAAAATTTTCAGTTTTTCCAGATCTGATTTTGCAACAAAAATAATCAATTTCCATGCTTTAAATTCAACTTTTTCAACATTAATCAAATTAATCTCAACACCAACCAAAGTCACCACATATGAATTATCCAAGAACAATTCTAGGCATTAAAAGAGTGGTCATAACACTCTAGAATAGCAACTTGTCATCAAATGAACAAATTGGACAATAATTACAATAATTCCATCCAAATCACTTCACACATACTTCAACCTCCAATTTCATCCACCAAAACCAAAAGCCCCAATTTCCTACAAGTAAAGAAACCCTAGAACTATTCTAGGAACACAAGAATAAATAAAATAATTTTCTAAACTTAAGAATGATAAAGATTACCTTTAATCTCCAATAATCCTTAAGCTTTTCTTGTTTTTCCTTCACTTTCTTCATGGTTTCTTCAAACCAATCCTAGGACTAATTTTCCTCAAAGTTTCGGCCATGGTGGAGTCTTAGATAAATAAGAAAAAAATTTCCCTTTTAAAATTGGAGTGACCGACTTTTGTATGGTTATTTTGGTAATTTTTTACAAATAATAATTTGATTCAAAATCAAATTAATAAATCATGCCACATGGATCCAATTAATAATAAGCATGTGTGATAACAATTATCACAAATGAAAATTATCAAATTAAATAAAATATAAAGTTAAAGTAGTCAAAAATCAAATTTAACACTTTAACCTTAAATTTAATGCCAAGTGTAACCAATAATAATTAAACATATATTCCATAACAATTATGAAATATATATGTCAATTGACCATCTAAATATTTAACATTTACATATCCAAATAATTAATTAATTAATTTAATTATTAATCCATATGTATTTTATTTACATTAAATAAAATAAGTATAGAAGTGACATGTGTCAAAATCCTATTCGACAATTAATTAATGTGTATCTAATTGAATTATGTATCGAATATAAATACACAATAATTACGATTGACCAAAAACCCCTAATGCATGTGTGTTGTGATATTTTATATCGTACCACAAGTATACGGTGCCAAGTTTTAATATAAATGAGTTTAGAGTGTCGAACCCACATGGATTGCGTTAAACTCGCACTAAGTACTACAATTGATAATCCTAATTTTATTTAGAAGCAAATAATAAAGATTTTAATCAATAAATATAAAAATAATTAGATAGGAGGAACTAATACGATAGACATTCTAGATCCTGATTTCACCTAGCTGTCGCCTATGTATTTGTCATGCCAATTAATCCTTGTTCAGTTATATTGTTTATAAGTCAAGACTCCTAAAATCTCCACTCCCTCTCTCAAGTGCCGAGTGAAAATATCATCAACTATAGACTTCGATATCTCCATAAAAATCTAATAGTTAACAACTCGTTACGCTTTGTGATTCTATATTAACGACTTCAAAGGAACTTATATATTCTCTCGAACTCTATAAAACTCCTAGGTTATATTCTCTAGTTCTATTCAAAATCTTATATCTCGAGTGATAGATTCTAAACATATATCATCATATTTGTGGCCAGTAAACACAAAGCATTAAACTCAAAAGAATATAAATAACTCAATCAAACTTCATAACAATATTGACAAACAATACAAGGTTCAAGCATCAGTTACATCATTCTCCAGAATTAAGGAGTTTAGTTCATGACAATAGATAAAAATAATTATAAACAAGTCATGAATCTAATGGAAATCATTAGAGTTCTAAAAAACAAACAAGAAGATAAAACCCGAATTGAATCTCTTCCTCTTCATACGTCACCGCCTTCGTCTCCTCTTGTCGCTCTTCAAACCTCCTATTTGGATCTCTCTAAAATATGTATTTTGGTGTTTTGTGCTGTGTATTAGCCTCCTCTTTTTTAGTCTTGGATGGACTAATGTATTTATAATAGAGTCTGGTGGCCATTGGACATCTTTAAAAAACCCTAATTAAATACTCTGGAACACGCGTGTCTTTGTTTTGTCCCGCAGTGTCGCGGCTTGGTCAATTGGCGCCACGGCGCCAGTCTCTCGATAATGTGTATTGGAACATGCAGGTTTGCAGAGGGCGCTATGGCGCTAGGACTTGGTGCTGCAGCGTCTGCCTCTCGGTCTTTTGGATGGGATGCATGTCTTGAAAGCGCTGCGACGTCTGGTCTTTAGTGCCGTGGTGCCAGTGATGATTCTCCACTGGTTCATGCGTCTCTTGGTTCCTATTGCTCCCGTGCTCGTTCGATGCTTCCGAAAGTTCCCAAAACACATGCAAATGTTTCAAGATCTATGTATTAATGCTCCTACAAATAAAACATAAAATAAACTATAAATGAAATTAAATGGTACGAAACATAACCAAATAATAGGCTAAGAATGCCATAATAAGTGGGTATAAACCGCACTTATCAAACACCCCCAAACTTAATATTTTGCTAGTCCCGAGCAAAAGACAAAATAAAAACTAACTATAAATGAACAAATAAAAATAACTAAATTAACTAGGCCACTTTCGTAGGGATCACGATTGCATTTAGCGTATGCAACAAGCCTTTAAACCATTAGGCAGCCCTAGTGGACGAGTTATAGTCTCGTGAGAGCTTACAGTGACGACACCCACAAACGTCATTCACACACAATCATGCAAAGATATAAAACAAATAAAAGCATAGTCTCAATAGTTACGCATAAAATTATCCTTAAATAAAGCTTATAAATGAAATTAGAGAACCTTCAAAGTACGCAATGTGACTCAAATCCAAATTCTTGAGTAAATCATCTAAGCTAGACTCACAGTGTGTGTGTGTGTAAAGGTTCATTCACAACTTGATTCCTAAGTAAGCCAACTTAATGATTTTGTTTAAAAATTGGGATCGATGGGTCAAACCAATCTAGATATCTCAATTATGCTCTGTAATTGCCTTATTTTGTGCTCAGTATGGTATGATTTTTTCTTTTCTTTTTCTTGTCTCTTTTTGCACTTTTTTTCCAACTCACCTACCCTTTAAGGCAGCATTTCTCTTCATGGTGGTCCTAATACTCGCCAATGGGTAGCTTCACGCTTATCGGTTATAGGTGGTTTAATTTCTTTCTTTAGAGACTTTTTTCTTTTATTTATATCCATACCATACATCATAACACTAGCAAATCAAGATAGATATCTAAGCAAACGGTCATTCATCGACATGCAATTTCTTCAACTAGTCACATTGTCAACTACTTAAGTTTTCACTGCTAAAAACCTATAATTGAGTTCTTACGAGTCAAAAATAGATCAACTACTCAAGGCATCAGATAAAAGTAAATTGGGCACTTATTGTTTCTAAAATTTCACCCATAAACAAACAGTATCATCATAGGATTTATGCTTTACTATCAGAGACTAAGAACAAGGAAATTTTTTTTTAACTTAAACAAATAAATAACAAGTAAACAACATACACACACCCCCAAACTTAAAACTTGCATTGTCCTCAATGAAAGATAAATATAAAGAACAAGAGTGAGAAACAACACTACCGTGCATGGAGTTGATCAGGCTCCTGCTGGTTAGAATTTGGTTGCGTGGGCGTTGTGTGTCTCGTGTTATCTGCATAAATAGCATGCAAAACGAATAATTAAACAAATAGCACAAAATAAAATAAAAATTTAAATTAAAGAAAATAATAATAATAAAATAATTGCTAGGGTTGCCTCCCCGCTAGCACTAAGTTTAACGTCTTCAGCCAGATGCAACCACCCAAACGGTGGTCATGGTAGCTTCTTCTTTTGTATCCACTGGCTGCTTTGACATGAAAAAGATAGCTTGGAGGTTGTGGCTGTTTATCCAAATACCCTTTACTGCTGCTTGGTCATGGGGGAAGTAATCTGCCCAATCTGTGTTTCTAATGACTTCATTGTTACCCCGATATTTTCCATGTGTGTCTCAATATTGTCTAGCCTTGACTCATTCTTTTCAAACCTCGCTGAAGTATTAGCAACAAACGTGCTCATGAAATCTTCTAAGGAAGATTTTTGCTCAGCTCTTTGATAGTCAAAACCAGATGAAGGCTGCAAGGTATTCTCTGTGTTAGCATATGACAGGTTTGGATGATAACGGTTTGGCACATGATTTCCTCTATAGTTGTTGAAGTTCTGATTGTTCACATATTGGACTTGCTCAAAGTTTATTTCTCCTTCCAATAACAGCCTATTTGCAGCCACCGCTGATTCAATGGATGATACTCGTGGATTTTCCAGGGCTGCTACTTGAGTAGATAAGGTGGAAATATGAGCTGTAAGTGCCACAAGAGGGTCCACTTCATGTATTCCAGCCACTTTGGTCACAGTAGCGCATTCACTTGGCCATTGAAAATGGTTAATGGCCATTTCTTCTAACAAATTATAGGCGTCCTCAGCTGATTTCTTGAATAGAGCTCCCCCAACTGCTGCATCAACCACAGTCCTATTCGAACCATTCAGCCCATTATAGAACAACTGAATCTGGACCCAATCTGCATAATCATGTTGTGGGCATCTTTATAATAGATCTTTAAAGCGCTCTCATGCTTCATATAAAGTCTCAGTCTGTAGCTGTTTAAATATACTGATTTCTGCCATCAGTTGAGCTGATTTAGCTGGTGGAAAGAACCTCTCAAGAAATTTCGTGGCCATATCTTTCCATGTCATGATACTCCCCATCTGTATTGATTGAAGCCAGTCCCACGCTTTATCCCATAAAGAGAATAAGAATAAGCTTAGCCGGATAGCCTCTTTACTCACGCCATTTATCTTTATGGTATCTGCGATCTCCAAGAACATCCTTAAATGCAAGTTGGGATCCTCTACAGCTGAACCCCGAAACTGATTACTTTGTACCATGTTGATCAATGCAGGTTTTAGGTCGAAATTGTTGTCGTTGATTGGTTGATGGGCGATCCCAGAATAGGTATCATCAATGATTGGCTTGAAGTGATCTCTGATTGCCACCTGACGTGGGTTGTTCTCTCTATTTTCAGCCGTCATTGCTTCTTGTTCAATTTTCCTTCTTTCCTTAATCTCCTCGTTGTTATTTCTATTTCAGGATCAAACAAGAGCGAGTCGAGACTTGTGGATTTTCGCATTCACTGAAGCACCCAAAAAAACAAAAATCAATAAACAGAATAAAATAAAATAAAATAAAATATAAAATAAAAGATAAAAGATAAAACTCTAGATTAAAGCTAAGATTACTTGGTAGTAGTATTAATGTGAATTAAACAAACAATCCCTGATAACGGCAAAAACCTGTTGTGATATTTTATATCGTACCGTAAGTATATGGTGTCAAGTTTTAGTATAAATGAGTTTAGAGAGTCGAACCCACATGGATTGCGTTAAACTCGCACTAAGTACTACAACTGATAATCCTGACTTTATATAGAAAAGAAATAATAAAGATTTTAATAAATAAATATAAAAATAATTAGATAGGAGGAACTAATACGATAGACATTCTAGATCCTGATTTCACCTAGCTGTCGCCTATGTATTTGTCATGCCAATGAATCATTGTTCAATTATATTGTTTATAAGTCAAGACTCCTAAAATCTCCACTCCATCTCTCGAGTGCCGAGTGAAAATATCATCAACTATAGACTTCGATATCTCTATAAAAATCTAATAGTTAACAACTTGTTACGCTTTGTGATTCTATATTAACGACTTCAAAGGAACTTATATATTCTCTCGAACTCTATAAAACTCCTAGGTTATATTCTCTAGATCTATTCAAAATCTCCTATCTCGAGTGATATATTCTAAACATATATCATCATATTTGTGGACAGTAAACACAAAGCATTAAACTCAAAAGAATATAAATAACTCAATAAAACTTCATAATAATATTGACAAACAATACAAGGTTCAAGCATCAGTTACAGCATTCTCTAGAATTAATGAGTTTAGTTTATGACAATAGATAAAAACAATTATAAACAAGTCACGAATCTAATGGAAATCATTAGAGTTCTAAGAAAGAAACAAGAAGATAAAACCCGAATTGAATCTCTTCCTCTTCGGACGTCACCGCCTCCGTGTCCTCTTGTCGCTCTTCAATCCTCCTTCTTGGATCTCTCTAAAATATGTATTTTGGTGTTTTGTGCTGTGTATTAGCCTATTCCTTTTTAGTCTTGGATGGACTAATGTATTTATAATAGAGCCCGGTGGCCATTGGACATCTTTAAAAACCCTAATTAAATACTCTGGAACACGCGTGTCTTTGTTTTGTCCCGCAGCACCGCGGCTTGGTCAATTGGCGTCACGGCGCCAGTCTCTCGGTTATGTGTATTGGAACGTGCAGGCTTGCAAAAGGCGCTGTGGCGCCAGGACTTGGTGCTGCAGTGCCTGCCTATCGGTCTTTTGGCTGGGATGCGTGTCTTGAAGGCGCCGCGGCACCTGGTCTTTGGTGCCGCAGCTCCAGTGATGATTCTCCACTGGTTCCTGCGTCTATTTGTTCCTGTTGCTCCCGTGCTCGTCCGATGCTTCCGAAAGTTCCCAAAAAATGTGCAAATGTCCCAAGATCCATGTATTAATGCTCCTAAAATTAAAATATAAAATATAAAATAAACTATAAATGACATTAAATGGTACGAAATATAACCAAATAATTGGCTAAGAATGCCATAATAAGTGGGTATAAATCGCACTTATCAATGTGTTATCGTTTAACCGATTAAACGATCTGATTTAACTTATTTAATTCGGTGAAGTATTATGAATAATCTGTATTATTCATATCGCGTTGTCAAAGTGCTCAACGAGTACACTTCATATTGTGGGACTCTCTAAGTTTAGGTTTATCAGTAACAAAATCCAATTTCGTGTCCATAATTCACCCACTCATGAATTATGACTACCACGGATAATCTTGCTAAACTATGTAAGCCGAGGTCATTGCATACGAATAATCTATCTGTCACAGGCTATCCATATTATACCTGGGATATAGATGAGAACGTCAAATCTGTTTGGTATAATATAGTCGACTTTCAATTTACGATCTCTAAATAACACTCGAAATTGATTTTCGAAGTTATACCACGGACAAGGATTTACTAGATCGCAAACACGTGCATGATGCATATGCTTTGTACACATGACTGACGGGTCCTCTATTGATACGTACAGGATATCATGAGCATTAGTCCACACCCAACGAACAGGCGGAGGTCTGATAATTAATAGATCGGTGACGTGACTACCATCAAAGTGTGGAGGATAACTCATATATCCACAGGGTATCTCAAGTCAAAGCACCACTATGCTCGCTCAACTCGAGAAGATTCCTATTGATGTTGGTGTACCATCTATTAGGAAATCTTCAGTGAGTCGTTCAATGTTTATCAAATAAATACCTACATGTCTATACGAGTATCCTGAGACTCATGGTTCATTGGGATAAACCATCAGACTAAGTCACGATATACGACATGTACTAGTCTTATCGGATTTTACTAACCGGCCTGTGTTAGTAAATCTTGACCAGGAACTTTATTTAAGGGTATACATCTTATAGTACGCTTCCCAATGTCAATTACAAACTACGTTATAACTGCGCACTATATTGTAAATTCTAGGGTCTTTGTCTACTATACACGTATCACTAAACCGATTTTAGTTTCAATCCAATCGTAATTAGATCGAATATGTGTATAAAAGACAAGAGGTGCTACCATTAAATAAGTAATATTATGCAAAATTGAATTGTTCGTATTTATGATCGGACATAAATACGAACTGGATTGGCACTCCGAATACCAACCCTAACACATAGAGCATACCGGTCTTCGTACCGATCAACCTTCATATCTTACATGCTCTTCGAAACTGACACGGACCATACCGGTCCCCCTACTGATAAGCACACCAGAATACCAGCCTCCATATCGGTCAGTAACCTTGTATAGCACTTGAATCTTCAACGGTAATTTAGCTATTACACTTTGGCAGACCTGCACACCGGCCTCTCCAGACAGACATATCGATCTTAGAAAGAACAATTTAGGCAATTTACATCTTCACTATATATTAAGCCCCAAATTCATTGTTGCCCATCTATTGCACCTTATAATAATTTCTTCTAAGGCAAAATAGAGAGTTTAATAAATCTTCATTATCATACACTCTCATACTCAAGCTCACACATTAAATCTTCATATCATTTAGAGAGCTTAGTTTTATTTGGTTAGCAACTCACATACTAATCTTCATTATCTTTGTGAGTGCCCAAGTTGTAATTTAAACTTTTTTATCAACCACTTGAGGTTGGAAAATCCCTTTTGTGAGTGGGTATACTCAAAAGAATGATTTGTAAAAGGTTTGTAAGTGAGACTATTGACAAAACTAATTTTAAAGGTTTTAAGAGTGAACTTAGAGATAAAACTCTTGTACAAAGGTTTAGAGTGAATCTAGGGGGCAAAACTCTTAGTTTCGATTGAACCACTGAAAACTCGGTGTACGTTGTGGTTTCAACTTAATGGAAATCTTCAAGAGCGGATTGAGGGAGTGAACGTAGGTATTGTTAGCCAAACTATTATAAATCATCAGTGTCAATTTCTCTAACTCCATCTCTTTATTTTATCACAAGCTTAATATTATCTTTCCATATTATTCAGCATAGTTTGTGATTGAGAAATTGATTACTAAGCTTAATTGGCAATGATAGTAGCTTAGTTGCGTAAAATCAACAAGAATTTTTTTTCGCATATTTTGGCTATTACCCAATCCACCCCCCTCTTGGGTAGAGAGTTTGTTTGTTGTTTGCTTGTAGGAAATTTTAATTGGTATCAAAGCGAGGTCAATAAATACTAAATCATCCGAGAATCGATCATGGCTTTACAAGCAACTCACTAAATCTTGCCGAGAGATTTTCAACCACTACATCTCTCTTCTACAATGGAACTGTTTATAGCTATTGGAAGATTAGAATGTTGAACTACCTTCTTGCAATTGATGTGCAATCATTCAAAGTAATCACACAAGGTACAAGAATGCCAATAAAGAAGGATAGTAATGGGATGGAGTTTCCAAAGCCTTACTTTGAATGGACCAATGAAGAATACATGTAAGTGTAGACAACAGAACCTGGGCGACGCTGTTCTAGGCTCGCGGCCTAGTAGGGAAGTACGAAATAACATGGAGTCGCCACCCGGTGTGAACCGGGACAAAGATTTAAGGCCGCACTCACCCCTCGCAAGGGAAGACCTCAAACCGTTGGGTTCGGAATGGTCCTTTACTTATGTCACTTGTGATGATATAATTTGTGCAATGAACTAACCAAGTCTACTCAATAATCATGCTCAAGGGTACTTAGATCTAACATGCTTTCATCCAAATAACTCCACGCATGTAACACAACGAGCATATTGAACCATTAAACCGAAATAAACGAATAACTAATTAAACATAAACATAAACAAAACAAAACATCATGCATAAGGAATAAAGAAACAACATGCCTAAATAACATAATCATGCTTCGAACATTAAATAATAAACTAAATTAAATCATGCTTAAAATAATAAATAAACAACCTACGAACTATAACATGCTCAAATACAAATTTTGGATGAGACAAGATATATGTATCTTAAATGGTACGTGGCGTTATATCCCGAGTGCAGACCGCAATACCATCCATTCGGAATCGGCTACGGAATTTACGTCCGGGTTTCCATCCGATATACCACAAAAGGGAACACATATCCTGCTCATACAACAATCACATCATGCTCCAAACGACTCTCATGCAATAATATTCTTAAAATAAATAAATTAAAACTAAAGATATGAGTGAAAAGGTGCCCTCAAGTCTAACCTCTTTTTTCGTCTCAGGAAAGGGCGTTACACGTCCGTTGGAAGGGTGAATGATCCGCTACTCTTTTAGTTCACCAACTCAACGTCTTTCCTCGCTGTTTTGCTGTTCGGGCTGCTGTTTTTACTCCGTTTCGCTGCTGTTTTGTTGCTACGTTTCAGGTCACTGTTTTGGTCGTTTTGTGGACTGTTTTGGGTGATTTTAAAGGCTAATTGGCTTGCGGTTTTAAGGGCTTTTAGGGGGAACTTTGTGCAGTTTTTTTTGGTGCAGTTTTTATGTGTTTTTGGGGCTGTTTCGGGGTTAAAATTCTGGCCAAAACCGATCAGGTCAGTGGGCTGATTTGTGGCAGAAAGTGTGTAGTGCAGTGAGTGTTTTTGGGACTGTTTCAGGCGTGAATTGATGGGCTGTGTGTGGGGGATGTTTGTGCGACTTTAGGGCAGTGTTTGGGGCTGTGAAAAGGATGTTTTGGCGTGGTTTGAGAGCTGTAAAGGGGCTGGATGCGTACAAAGGGGCTGTGTGCAGTGGCTAGGGCGTGAATGGGGAATGGAGGGTGGCTCACGGCAATGGATGGCTTAGGGCTTTAGAGATTGCGGCAATGGGAGAGAGTTTGGGAGTCTTGGGTGTGCAAGAGAAGGTGTAGATGTGTGTCTCTTGTGTGAATGTGCTCCGGAGTTGAAAAGGGTGGTGAAGGGTTCTTTTTATAGGCAAAGGGGTGATGGCATTCCTTATTTAAATAGGAGAAGGATTTCTCATTGATGGTGACATCTCCTAATTTGTATCTCACAAGGAATGAATCTCCTTATTTAGGATGGTGATTGCTTTTGATTAGGAAAGGGATCTATGAGATTTATTTTAATTAGGAAGGGATTTGACTTGATTTTAGCATGTGATAAATGTGCATATCCCTAATCTAGGAAGCCATGGGCGTGAATAACGCTATATGGGCGTGGGCTTTGGTTTCATGGGTAGGCTTGGGTATTTTGGGTTTGGTTTGGGTTTGATAAGTGGTCTATAGGAGTTTTGGGCCTAAGGTAAGCTTTGAAACGGAAGTCCAACAAACAACCGGAGCCAAACAACGAGGTTAAATCCAACAAAAATTCCATTTTCCAACTTTACCCTTCCAACGTCCGTTTCCCGTGACTTTCATGACTAAAGAGGTAGTTGCCTCCATACGAGACTCATCATTGGGCTAATTTGTAAAAATGCAATGCCTACAGTAAGCCTCCTTAAATGCTAAGGCAATAACCATCTTCTTTGTGCAATTGATTGGAGTCAAATTAACAAGCTTCCGGAGTTTGGAAATGCATATGAATTGTGGAAGTCTTTAAAAATAGTCATTAAATGTACAAGCCAAGTCAATGAGTCAAAGATCAACCGGTTCATGTGTGAGTTAGATAGCTTTAAAATGGAAGCCGATGAAGAAAATGAGCATATGATTTCTAGGTTCACAATGATTATAAAACAAACTTTAGGGAAAAATATTGAATCTAGTGATCAAGTGAAGAAAATTCTTTGGTCACCCCCCAAAGAATATAGTTTTTCCACATCCTCCATCAAGGAATCAAATAATGTCAACAATCTGAAGCCGATGAAGAAAATGAGCATATGATTTCTAGGTTCACAATGATTGTGAATCAAACTTTAGGGAAAAACATTGAATCTAATGATCAAGTGAATAAAATTCTTTGGTCACCCCCCCAAAGAATATAGTTTTTCCACATCCTCCATCAAGGAATCAAATAATGTCGACAATATGAAATTAGATGATTTAGTGGGAAAATTATTGGAATATGAGATGGATGTAACGATCGAGAATTTCAACTACTAGAAACAGTGAGACGAGTGTCACATAATATAAATTATCTTGGGAAATATATACCATCGTGAGATGACTGTAGGTAAATTCTTCAAGAACCCGATATTAGATGGTACGATGTTCCGCTCCGGACAGCCCGTGGTATTTTGGCCGTAACATTCTCATACGAACTCCGATTTTCATGAATTTTATATTGTCGGAAATCTGTGATCGAGATCTACAGCTATCACGTTGAATATTTTTCCAAATTCGAACCAGAAATAAGCCAAAAATATAAGTCAAAAATCTAGATGAATAGTGTCACAGACTTATCTAAAAAAGTCTCTAATTTTCTCCACATTTCTACATTTTTCCAAAAATAAAATAAGCCCTAGTATATAAGGAGGTTACTACTCAATGTTTCACAAAATTAGATAAAAAAAGAAAATATAGAAAGAAAAATGTGAGGGAGAGGGGAAGAATAAGAATAAGAAAAGGAGGAGGATGAGGAAAAGAAGAAGAAGAAGAAGAAGAAGGAAAGAAAGAAGAAAAAGCAATGGTTAATACCCATTCATCAAGAAAAATTGAAAAATGAAGGAACAACCATGATGGATGAAGAAGATCCAATAAAAATGAGGTAATGAGACTTGACCCAAATTTATATATGTTGAATTTTGAAGTTTTGATGATTATAGGAAATTGGTGACTTGTATATGATGATGAATGAGTGATTATGGTGTCAAGAAATGGTGATTGTGGGGAATCCCTAATTTGTTAAGTTTTGGGTGTAAATCAAATAAAGTGTATAGAATGATATGAATTATTGTTGAAGATGATGTTAATGATGTTTTGGATACTTATTATTGTTAATTGCTTGTGTGGAATGTTTGAGGGAAGTGTTGGGAAAATTGAGTATGAGAAGAATGAAGTTAAGACCAGAATTTGGTCTTGCATCGCAATGCAGAAAGCCCCGCTTCACGACGCGATCTGGGAATTTTCTCAGATACGTTTCTGGTTTGATGCGCGTTTGGGTATGTTTCTGGATGATGCGCATCGCGAAGCGTGGTCAAAAATTGCCTAAATCAGTTTCAAACCATCTCAATTTCACTCGAACACATTAGAGGTTACCCTATAAGTCTCGTATCAAATCACATGTACATATTACATCATGATAAGAGTACGATACCCTCAGAGTAATAGCGCTTACTAGAATAAGCAAATTTTAGCCTAATTATGCAGTACGTTTCTTAATACATGTCTAATCTAGTTTATCAAATATAGATCATCGCAGGAACCTGAGTTTTCTCAGCAAACGAATAATGCCAGCCAGATTCCAACTTGTGACTGGACACTACCCTTTTAAATTGACTTTCATTTTGTTATTTTCATAACAGACCTATTTTTACGCTTTAGGACGTTAGATTATTTTTATTATTACAGTCATTTCATAAAATTTTATGATTTGGGCATTACATTGAGAAATAAACTTTTTCAGAAGATGGTTTATGTTTTTTGAGGCATGGGGGAAAAACCCACCTCAGTATGTAACTTGTTATAGATATGGAATTGACAGACAGCACATGTGCACATGTAGAGGACTGGGGGACGGTGATACGTAATACCTTAGATCCTAGTTCAGGATTAGGGATGACATGAGGGTAGCATAGATCCGCACCCCCAGTTCTAGTTCAGTGGCTTGGGGGACGGCAATATGTAACGCTCCAAGATCACTAGTTTCAGGGACAGTAGTGGCATGTTTTGGGGGGATGGTGATACATAACTCCCCCATACGTCAAATTCATAGACATATTAGTTTTCAGAAATTAGGTTTTCAGAAAATAGTTTTCAGAGATCATATTTTAGAAACAGTTTTCAGAATACAGACATTTCAGAAATAGTTTTCAGGATATATCTTTCATATACAAGTTTACAGAACCAGACTTTCAAAAGCAGATTTTAGAAAGATAAGTTTTATAAAAGAGATTTCAGACAAGGTTTTTCAGAAAAAGAGTTTTCGTATAAAGCTATTTTTGAATTCTGGTTTAGAATCTAAATATTTATATAACAAGTATTTCAGTTTTCGTCCACTCACTTAGATCGTACAACGGTCTAACCCCCACTCCTAGTTTTCTATTTTTGAAGGGATTCTCAGAGGACGAGATCGGGAGGACGGATGCTGATGCAGTCACTAGGTTATGGAGTCTACCAGTTCAAGTTAGAAAGATTGAGAGTCCAGTCAGAGTCAATTAGAAATTATGTATTAATCTTGGGTTATGTAATAGTCATTTTAAGTAAGTGTTATTAAGTATACGGTTATTAATATTGAATTTGTATTTCATGTTATCGAGTTTGGGCATTGGTCCCATAAATAAGATTTTTATTGAGAAAAGAGTAATAGGGTAGTTTATAGTTAGGAAGACAGAGGCTCAGGGTAATATTACAGCTTATTCCATGCGGTAGCATCTACCAAATCGAGGATGCTACAATGGAGCTCAAGATGGACTTAAGACAATAAGAATAAAAGAATAAGAAGAAATTAGCTCTTAAGTCATTTGTGAGAAAAAAATGATGATGCTAGCTCAAGTGATAAAGAAGAAGATAGTGATGATGAGTTGACACATTGACCAAGAAATTCAAGAAATTCCTCAAATCTGAAAACTTTAAAGGAAAATCTCAAATGTTAGAGAAGAAATAATAGTCTTGGCCACATAAGCACAATAAAGACAAGATTATTTACTATGAGTGTGAAAAATCGGGTCATGTGCTTGTCGACTGCCCAATGAGGAAATTCAAAGGAAAATTCAAGAAGAAAGCAATGAAGGCAACTTGAAGCGATAGCGACACTAGCTCATTAGTGGAGGAGATTGATGAGAGTACAAATCTCACTTTTATGGCTAATGATGATCTTGATGAAAGCAATAAAGAAAAGGTACATGATTCCCTTGAATATGATGAATTACTTGACACGTTCAATGAATTACATGAGCTGTATGATTTGCTTAGGAAGAAAAATAAAACGATTAAAAATGAGCATTCATCATTATTAAATAATCATGCATCAATTATTGAGGAGAATAAAATACATGAAAAAAGATGCATGCTTAAAAGATTAAAAGCTAAAACTTGAAAAGAGCATATCTAGCATGTCATCTAGCTCAAATGCATGTGATTGCAAATCTATTATGAATGAAAATGTACCTTTGAATAAAAAAGTTGTAGATTTGTATAACATTGTTGTTAAATTTACTTTGGGAGAGAAATATTTTAATATATTAATTGAATCCCAAAGATGAGTTTTTAAAAGAGAAATATTAGGATATAGGCCTGATCTGTGAAATCACTTACATAACGCAAGAGCACGTATCGCTCAAGTAATATAAAATGTATCAATCCCACAAGGACTTAATACATTAACTATTGATTTATGATGTTAAATGTTTACAAGTATCTAATAGATTGATTGTTGATTGGATGATGATTTTTGTCTGAAAACAAGTAAATAAAACAGTGCGAAAATAAATAAAAGGAAAATTCAGTATTATTAAACTATCTAGGGTTGTGAATCCTTCCAATGTCTTTTAAAGATGAAGTGGTTATCTCATATTTGTGCAATATATTGGTTTATTAACCTGGAACACAAAAATATGCAAAAGCCTCTGTCGATGGTCAGATGCAAACACCCAAATAACCCAATTAATCATATGTCTATGTTAACCAAGTTACCTGAATTCATTAAGATTAAGTTTCAATTGTGGCTACTCCCGCCCGATAGGTATATGTCTATCCTATAAGGAAATCTACCTAAGGGTCACCATGCCCCAAGGTGAGATCGTGAGCTATTAAGTCTAAGGCTGAAACCTAAAATTCATTCATCAAGTTTATTTTAAATTTACCAGATCAATCTTATTAATAGCCAGTTAACAAGAAGCATTAAGTTTAAAACTTAATAAATAAACTTTTATATTACCCAAGTAATAAAATAACCCCTTATAAACCGGTGATATTGGAATTCATCACAACCCCAGATATGGTATTTAGTTACAACACATGTCAAGGACTAGTAAAGACATAAATAAAGTAAATGACATAAAGTAAAATTTGGAAATTAAAAAGGTAAATAAAGCAATAAGGAAAATATTGGGGGTTAGAGGATTCACTTTTATTACTTCTATTTTAGATATCCCTTATTATAATATATAAATTTTGCATGACATTACCAACCGACCATATAGGCGGTATCCTGATTAAGTCAGATTTATGATTTATTCGAACCGACCATAAAGGCGGAATCCAATTAAGTCGGGTTTAAATCAATTTAATTAAGTCCAACCGACCATAAAGGCGGTATCTCATTAAGTCAGGTTTTAAGTAGTTTATATATTATAATTAAGGGAGATTAATCTAAATATTAGTAATAAAAGCTTTACCCTTCACCTCAGCAGAGGGGAGTTACCTCCTCATATTGAAAAGTAAAAATAAAGACTGAAAAGTAAAGTAAAGAAAGAACTATTGCGTAAAATAAAAAATTAAATATAGAAAGCTGTAAATAAACAAACAAGATACAATCTTCTTAGTATTCTTAAGGAAATCCCTAGAAGAAGGTATGAATTTTACAAATGAAATGGCTTGGTATTTATAGGCAAAATTTTGCCTTCACTAATTTCTCCATTAATTTCTCCACAAATTTCTTCACTAATTTCTCCACCAATCATAGAACCAAACATGGCACAAAATATGGCACCAAATCCTCCACTAAACATGCAAGCATGTTTTGTATAAGTTTGATAATTTTCATTTTTTATTTTATTTTCTTTTTGTTTTGAAAATTACTTTAATAATTTCACATAACACACTTTTGGATTTTTTTTATCAATTTCGATTTTGAAAACTTCCGAATTCGAAATTATTATGAGCGTCAAAATTGTAGATCTTTGAGTCTTATTTAATCTGGAACTTGAATCACCTCAATCCGATATCGGAGTAGAAAGTTATGGCCAAACTATGAAAATTACGCAAAGATGAAATTTATAAAATTATACTTCGTTAGAACGCCATTACATGTTTCCAACCTCCAAAATCCCAATGTCAAGTCCAATTTTTGCCCTTATTTGTTCCACATTTAGTCCTGATTGATTCCATTGAGTCCCAAAACTTTATTTATCTGCAAAACACACAAAAAACACATCAAAATATTCATAAAACTCGAGAAACCATACAAAATATTATGTTAAAATGGCGGTAAATAGTGATATATTTTCCGCTCATCAAGGCCTTACATCACAAGAAAAAATTTTTAGAATTATTTTGTGAAGACATCCAATTCTAATGCACATGTTACTTTTAATGAAAATATCACATGTCATGCATGCAATAAAAATTTACACAAAATATTTGAAAGCATGCACATGTTACTTTTAATGTAAATGCATGGTTCACCAAGGAACCAAAATTAACCCTCATGGACCCAAAAAAGTTTAAACACTGAAATGCACTTAAATAATTTTGTAGGGGGAGCTTTAGGAATGATTAATAATGAGAAATGTGAAATGATCCCAGACTCATAAAAAATGAGGAAAGAGCTCAAAAAAAGAAGAATATCAAACCTATATCTCAAAAATAAATGAACTTGATGATTGTTGGATTTGTCACTAAGTGACAACGGTAATAGGTAAAATCCATGCTTATGGAAACATTGGTACTGTTTCCTCCAATTCATATATGTATGCTTATTTCATTTGATATTAATTGAACTTGAGTTTGAAGCATACTAGTGTTTAGGCAAATTGTATTTCAATTGTCTTTTCATTTGGTATCATCGTATGCTTAATCACAATTATTATTCTCATTTAGTATAAATTGGTATCACATAGGACTATTGGTTCATATGATTTGTGTGATCCTTTTTGAACGTTATGCATAGAATATGTTTTGCCATTGATTTTTATTGGTTGAAAATGAAATGCATGGATATTGGCTTAATTTGAGCGATTTTAATGATCTGATTAAATTTCATATTGTATAGCAAAATGGGAGAAATGTATAATAAATGTGTATGATAAATGAACTTTCATATGTCTTTATGCACATATATTGAATGGTATCTAATGAAACTCAATTTTTACTTCTCCATCATTTTTGATAATATCAAATGAGGAGAAATCATGAGAATGAGATTAAAACTTGTGTTTCCCTCACTCTTGCATTAAAGGGGATCAAATTTGTATTGATGTGTTTGTCTAAGTTATAGACCTATATTGAAGACGATTATACATTGAGGGAGAATATATCATCAACAAATTTAGAACTCTCAACCTCACAAGATTAACGGTTGCCATCATCAAAAATGGGGAGATTATTAGAGACATATTCTCAAGATGTATTTCAATGATGCAACATTAGAAGACTTCGACGTGCATAAGCGGACATTACAAAAAGATTTCAAAGCACAGTGGTGATGAAGAGCGATGAATGTGAAGACTTAAGTGACTAATGAAGAATATCTTGTTTAGTCTTAGTTTAGGGCTCTCTTTGTAAAGTGGATTGTTAATATAAGTCTCTAAGCTCATTGGACATATGCACATTTATATAGATGCATTATGATCATGTTAAAAATGCTTTCAACTTTCAAATCCTGTATTTTTGGCACTGAGACAGGTATATTAATCCCCTAAACAGGCATACTAGTGTCTTTCTCTTTTTTGAGCATCTTTGCATCGCCTCTGGAAAATGGGTACTCCATACCAGTCTTCCTAGAGTTTGCATAGTTACTAGAACCGACATAGAGCATACCAGTCTTCATATCGATCAAACTTCATATCTTACATGCTCTCGAAAATCGGCACGGACCATACCGGTCCCTATAACGGTAATCACATCGGCATATCAACCTCCATACCGGTCAGTAATTCGGTATAACACTTGAATGTTCAACGGTAATATAGCCGTTACACTTTAGCAGACCAGCATACCGGCCTCTTCAGACTGATATACCGGTCTCAGACAAAACAGTTTAGGCAGTTTACACCTTCACTATATATTGAGCCCCAAATTCATTTGTTCCAATCTCTTGCACCTTCTAACAATTTCTTCTACTGCAAAAACATAGAGTTTACTAAATCTTTATTATCATACACTCTCATACTCAAACTCACACACTAAATCTTCATATCATTTAAAAAGCTTAGTTTTCTTGGGTTAACAACTCGCACACTAATCTTCATTATCTTTTGAGTGCCCAACTTCTTTTTCAAACACTTGAGGTTGGGAAATCCCTCTGTGAATGGGTATACTCAAAAATATGATATGTAAAAGGTTTGTTAGTGAGCCTATTGAAAAAACTCATTGTAAAGGTTTTAAGAATGAACCTAGGGTTAAAACTCTTGTGTAAAAGTTTGGAGTGAACCTAGGGGTAAAAATCATGGTTGTGGGTGAACCACGAAAAACTCGGTGTAAGTTGTGGTTTCAACTTAGTGGAAATCTTCAAGCGCGGCTTGGGGGAGTGGACGTAGGCATTATTAGCCTAACCACTATAAATCACCGGTGTCAATTTCTCTAACTTTATCTCTTTATTTTATCACAAGCTTAATATTATCTTTCCATATTATTTAGCATAGTTTGTGATTGAGAAAATGATTAATAAGCTTAATTGGTAAAGCTACAAGTTTAGTAGCGTAAAATCGACAACAATTTTTTATTTCCCCATATTTAGGCCATTACCCAATTCACCTCATCTTGGGTAGGGAGTTTGTTTGTTGTATGCTTGTAGGAAATTTCAATTAGTATCAGAGCGAGGTATTCTCAACAAAGATTTAATCGTCCGAGAATTGATCATGGCCTCTACAAGCAACTCATCAAAATGCATGTGCGAGTTAGATAGCTTCAAAATGGAAGTCGGTGAGGAAATTGAGCATATGATTTCTAGGTTCATAATGATTGTGAGTCAAGCTATAGGGAAAAGCATTGAATCTAGTGATCAAGCGAATAAAATGCTTAGGTCACCTCCAAAGAATATAGTTTTTGCACATCCTCCGTCAAGGGATCAAATAATTTCAACAATTTGAAATTAGATGACTTAGTGGGAAAATCGTTGACATATGAGATGGAGCTCAAGAATGACCTAAGGCAAGAAAAATAAAAGAATAAGAAGAATTTAGCCCTTAAGTCATTTGTGAGAAAAATGGATGATGTTAGCTCAAGTGATAAAGAATAATATCGTGATGATGAGTTGACACATTTGACCAAAAAATTCAAGAAGTTCCTCAAATTCGAAAAATCTAAAGGAAAATCTCGGATGAATGAGAAGAAAGAAGAGTCTTGGCCACTGAAGCATAAGAAAGACAAGATTATTTGCTATGAGTGTGAAAAGTCGGTTCGTGTGGTTTCCTATTGCCCAGTGAGGAAATTCAAAGGAAAATTCAAGAAGAAAGCAATGAAGGCAACTTGGAGCGATGGTGACACTAACTCATCTGAGGAGGAGATTGATGAGAGAACAAATCTCACTTTTATGGCTATTGATGATCTAGATGAAAGCGATGAAGAAAAAGGTACATGATTCCCTTGAATATGATGAATTGCTTGACACATTTAATGAATTACATGAACTATATGATTTGCTTAGAAAGAACCATAAAACGATTAAAAATGACCATTCATCACTATTAAATGATCATGCATAAATTGTTGAGAAAAATGAATGCATGTAAAATAGATTGCATGCTTAAAAGATGAAAAACTAAAACTTGAAAAGAACATATCTAACATGCAATCTAACTCAAATGGATGTGATTGTAAATCTATTATGTCTGAAAATGTTGCTTTGAATAAAAAGATTATAGAGTTGTATAATATTGTTGCACAATTTACATTGGGAGAGAAATTTTAATGTTAATTAAATCCCAAGAAATTTTAATTGTTAATTAAATCCCAAAAATGTGTGTTTTTAAAAGAGAATGATTATGATATATGCCTTATATCAAAAGAAAAGTTTTGAAGAATTATTTTAAAAAGTCATCCCATTATCATGCAAATGTAACTTTTAATGAAAATATCACATGTTATGCGTGCAATAAGAAAGTTTACAAAATATTTGAGTGCATGAACAAAGATGTGAATGTAAATGCATGAGTTCCCCAAGGAACCAAAATTAACCCCTATGGACCTAAGAAAGTTTGGGTACCAAAATACAATTGAATGATTTTATAATGGGAGCTTTAGGAATGGTTTTAAATGAGAAATACGAAATGATCCTAAAGGCTCAACAAAAATGAGGAAATATCTCAAAAAGAGAAGAATATCAAAACTCTACCTAAAAAATAAATGAACTTGATGATTGGTGGATTTGTCACTAAATAACAACTGTAATAAGTAAAATATGTGCTTACGAAAACAATGGTACCGTTTCCTCCAACTCTTATATGTATGCTTATTTCATTTGATATAAATTAAACTTGAGTTTGCAGCATATCAGTGTTTACGCAAATTGTATTTTAATTGGTTTTTCATTTGGTATCATCCTATGCTTAATCATAATTATTAATCTCATTTAGTATAAATTGGTATCATATAGGACTTATTAGTTCATATGATTTGTGTGATCTTTTTTGAACTTTATGTATTGAATATGTTTTGCCATTGATTATCATTGGTTGAAAATGAAATGCATGGATATTGGCTTAATTTGAGCGATTTTGATGATTTATGCTTAAATTTCATGCTGTATAGCAAAATGGGCGAAATGTATAACAATACTAAATGTGTATGATAAATGAATTTTAATATATATTTATGCACATATATTGATTGGTATCTCATGGAACTTAATTTTTGCTTCTCTATCCTTTGTGATAATGTCAAATGGTGAGAAATCAAGAGAATTAGATTAAAACTTGTGTTTGCCTCACTCTTGTATTAAGGGGGAGTAAAGTTATACTAATGTGTTTGTTTAAGTTATAGAGCTATATTGAAGACAATCACACATTGAGGAGGATCATATCATCAATAAATTTGGAACTCTCAAGCTCACAAGTTTTAACGGTTGTCCTCATAAAAAAAAAAGGAGATTGTTAGCGACATATTATCAAGATGAATTTCGATGATACAACACTAGAAGACTTCAACTCGCATAAGCGAACATTACAAAAAGATGTTGAAGCACAATGGTGATGAAGAGCGATGAATGTGAAGACTCAAGCGACTAATGAAGAATATCTTGTATAGTCTTAGCTTATAGCTCTCTTTGCAAAGTGAGTTGTTAATTTAAGTCTCTAATCTCATAGGATATATGTACATTCATATAGATGCATTAGAGTCATGTACAAATTACTTTCAACTTTCAAATCCTACATTTTTGGCACTAAGACTAGCATTTCGGTCCCCTACATGGGCATACCAGTGTCTCTACTCTTTTTTGAGCAGCTTTGCATCGCTTCTAAAACTTGACTACTCTATACAGGTCTCATATATATACTTGTCTTTCTAGAGTTTACATAGTTACTGGAACCGTCATAGATCATATTGGTCTTCATATCATTCTACCTTCATATCTTACATGCTCTCGGAAACAAGCACGGACCATACTGTCCCCTACCGGTAAGCACACCGACATAACGACTTCTATACTGATCAGTAATCTGGTGTAGCACTTGAATATTCAATGGTAATATAGTCGTAACACTTAAGCAGACCGGCATACCGGCCTCTGTAGACAGACATACCGGTCTTAGACAGAACAATTGGGGAAGTTTACACCTTCACTAAATATTGAGCCCCAAATTCATTTTTGCTCATCTCTTGCACCTTATAACAATTTATTCTAAGGCAAAAACAGAGAGTTTACTAAATCTTCATTATCATACACTCTCTTACACAAGCTCACACACTAAATCTTCATATCATTTAGAGAGCTTAGTTTTCTTGGGTTAGCAACTCACACACGCTAATCTTCATTATCTTTTTGAGTGCCCAAGTTATAATTTAAACTTCTTTATCAAAAACTTGAGGTTGGGAAATCCCTTTGTGAGTGGGTATACTCAAAAGGGTGATTTGTAAAAAGTTTGTGAGTGAGCCTATTGACAAAACTAATTTTATAGATTGAACCTAGAGATAAAACTCTTGTGCAAAGGTTTTGAGTGAACCTAGAGAGCAAAACTATTGGTTGCGGGTGAACCAGGAAAACTCGGTGTAAATTGTGGTTTCAACTTAGTGAAAATCTTCAAGCGCTGCTAGGGGGAGTGGACGTAGGCATTGTTAGCTGAACTATTATAAATCACCAATGTCAATTTATCTAACTCTATCTCTTTATTTTATCTCAAGCTTAATATTATCTTTCTATATTATTTAGCATAGCTTGTGATTGAGAAATTGATTAATAAGCTTAATTGGTAAAGCTACTAGTTTAGTAACGTAAAATCGGTAAGAATTTTTTATTTCTGCATATTTAGATCATTACCCAATTCACCCCCTGGCTAGAGAGTTTTTTTAATGTATGCTTGTAGGAAATTTCAGTCTCAGTTGAAGGATTAGATGAAACGCCATTGCATGTCATTGTCGAAAATGAAAGGCACAGGTTCCCTGATGTTCTGCACAAAGTTGACAGAATGCTACAATGTAAAGAATGGTCCTCGAAGGATATATGTTCCTTACCTAACTTCCAAGCTCTCTCTATTCAGAGACGGGAGGAGGGTGCCCTCTAGTTTATTGTTTTGAACATTCCTGAAGATTCAAATGAGGGATTCTTAGCGAATGAGATACATAGATGTAGAGTCAGAATCTAATGAAAGATCCCACAACTTATTAAATCCCTGCACAACGAGATAATACATGTACTATGTCAGGTCGGGCTAAACAAAAACGAGACAGTAGATGTGAATACAAAAAAAGTACCATATTATATTGAGTTGCAAGGTGAGCAATATTACAAGCCCACTTACAAAAGGTGAAGGTTCTCCAACTCTCCCAAGCTGTCAGGAAATGTTCCCAGTAAACTATTGTTTTGCAAGTCCCTACATGTTGAAGAATTAAAATGCCATCACCTTCAGGGTCAATATCTGGAGGTGGTATATCATGTGCCGGGTGTATATGTCTTCTCTCTCACAGCAGGCGGGCCCCACACAATATAATTTTCGCAATATCTGAGGCCATAATATGTCCTTTTTATGAAGCACGCTAGGGCATATCTGTCAGCCAAAAATGCAGAACAAAGTATCCGTACTATCAGGCCTAGCTAGCATAAATGCAATGATGAATTTCTAGTAATCCCTTTTTTTTTAGCTTTGCTTTCGGTTTTAGTTTCATTCTCTAAGTATTCTTTTATCTAAAGAAAGGGAAAGTAAAAGTTACATTGAAGACTTCTGTCAGTAATTTCACCCGTTAAAAAAAAACAGACGCACCAAATTTGCCATCATTTTTCATGCATCAATTATGAAAATTTTCCTTTTCTTTCAAAGCAAAAAAGCTCAAAAGCATCATAGAAAGATAAAATTTTAAAAGTACTAATTAAGGATGTGGCTATTAAATTTAGATATTAAAATCTATCTATTGATTTAAGTCAACTGAATGAGAGATATCTAAAGTTACAATAACATTTAATGATATCAATTCATCCACTACTAGATTGGATTATATCAATGGCTTAGATTTTGATGTTTAGATTTAAATCAAAAATTTAAGTTGAAATAGTTCACCCGTTGGTGAGTTGCGTCATGCATTCTCTGCATGGATTTGTACCCATAAGTAGCCTCATTTTCATAGGGTTGTAGTTGGAGAGTTGGCTTGATCGCACCATATGTGTATAGACTTTCAAGTCCATGGTTCAAGTCGCATCAACCACAATCTCATTCCCATGTGGGTGAGGCATCCAATGGAAATAAATTCGTGAGAAGAATATACATAAAATGGACAAATATGTCACATTGATGGAGTCGTAGGAAAACTTACCTTCTATTTATATCAAAGCTCATTGCCTGCTACATTCCATAATTCAGGATCTAATATTGTTTAAACGTTTATTACAGGTAAAAGATGATAGCTAAGTTACAGAATCCTAGTTTATGTTGAAAGGACGTGTTAATCAAAACATCAGTAATTAACAATTTTCACATAATTACATCAAATTGTTTCTAAGATGTGTAAATGAAGATATTATCGAAGTTCTGCAAAAAAAAACCATAATTTGCATTCAAGAAAAGTGCCGATCTTGCAAAGTCAAAGCATCACAACTCGTATACAAAGAATCCAAGATAGATATTAATGAGAGCAAAGAGGTCACCCAGAGCAAGGCTTGCAGTTACAATTGCAGAGAAAAGATTGCTGGTCTGAATTGCCTAACCCGTGCTGGCATGTGTTCTTTCAATCGCCTTTGAATCAGTTCAGTAGGAATGCTTTGAGACGGAACTGGAATCCCGTGACGAACTGTGTCCGAAGAAGCTCAGCTTACCAATTTTCCTTGAGAAAGAACTCATAAATTTACGAGAATGAGACTTTACCATATCCCTCTTCATACATACATGTTCTTTCTCCAGATCATTTAATCTCATCCTTAAACGAGCTAACTCTAGTTTTAGTTCTCTATTTTCTCGCCTCAATGATGCATAATTATCTCGCGGAGACATAGCTGCACTGAGTGCACCACTGCTCATCCTCCATGACTGGTGCATTGGCTTGTGCTCCTCATCCCCATAAGAGCAGCACAAGGCATTACGGAGCCTTAACTGCTCAAAATAAAGCACTTGAACCATAGATTGGAGAGGGAGGCGCTCATTTTGAGCAGCATGTGCACCAGCTTCTTGTGAGAGCTTTTCAAAATCAATCAGTTTACACAGCTTCTTCTTGTCCGAATCTGGTAAATTCTGATGAGCCTATATATGGATCAAAAGAAAAAGAATCAGGGAGATAAAGGTTAAAGATATTTAATGACCGGTTATACATGAAGCCTAGGTTATTGTAGCCCATCTTGTCGCAAAAATGGAACAGACTTATTAGAAGCTACAAGCTCAGTTTTACATTTTTTTTAATTGTTCTGGGAAGGAGCAGGGAAGCAAGTTGTCACTGTCAAAAGAATCAACAAGAACCTTCATTATGCCGCAGGGATTGACAATCAACTACGTTCATAGTATTAACCAATCAGATACATTCCCCAAATTAGTTTTGAAACAAATAACAGGACAGGACCAGTTTTATCCAAATCAAGATGAGAAAATTCAGTAATATACCTTCAGGTAAATATCAATGGCTCGATACAATCCATCATGATCAGCACGTGCATGTTCGGGTAAAGTCTCTGCAATGACCATGAACTTGGCAAGCTTGAGATTTGCATCGGGAGCAATTTCAGCAAGGTAATTGTCCACCAATTTTGCAACTTTAAACAAAGCAGTTTGGGATGGTGAATGAGGACTATCAGACTCAAAAACAGATGTGCCATCCAGATCATCTTCACTATCATCTTGCTGTACAAAATTTACCAATATCCTTTGAACTGTGTCAACATCAAATAAGGTATCACCTGCATGCCGGAAGGACGGGATTAAAAGATCATCAAGAGCAGCAATATCCAACTGGGATGCAATCCTTCTCTCTAAATCAAGTCTACAAGCGACTGTGCAATCAAGCATCACTGCACTTCGCAGAAGCCCAAAAAAGAAATTGATGGGAACGGCAAGCTTCTCTACAGGCAAAAGACAGATTATTGTCTCGATCACTTGTCTTTCATGGCCACTTGAAACTGAAACCAAATCAACCTTAGTCTGGCTTGTTGGGTTCCATAGGCTGGATTTCTTTGTCAACTCCTTATGTGCATAATTCATAAGAGATGCACCAATACTCTCAGGACGAACCCCTCGACACTTAATGGCTGTCATGACTCTTTGATACAAGTCTACCCGAAGAACAGAAAGATCTTCTATCCACCAGTCTCCCTCGCATTTGGTATGCCTGTTCATGTTAAGTCTCCCTGAGCTGCTATACTCCAGGCGCGAGAAACTTGAAGCAATTTGCTCTACGCATGCCTTTGAGGCTATTGCATCTATGCAACGACCGACTATTTTTAGCTCGTCAGCAAGAGGGAGTAGGTTCTCACATTGTTGGAGAACTTCAACACACATTTCAAGGTTCTTGCAAACAATACACTCAAGATATTCTTCAACTCGAGAGCCAAGATTATCTTTTGAAAAGTCTTCAGTCATTTCAAGATAATCAGAAACACAAAATAGCTGAGCCACATTTGCTGATGTAATTTCAAAGTTAATGCCATAACAGAACTTTGCAGCCAACTCAAATGATTCAGCATCTCCTGGTAAATTAAGAAGCTCAATCCTTGAAATATCAGAATCCCTATGTTCTGCCACTAACTTTCGGAGACGCCCACTTCTAGAGACAAGAGGAAACTGCATTTACCAATTAAGATCATTTTAATTTGGGGAAAAAAATCATACCTAGTGGATATGGCTCTCATCCTTACCCTTGTTTTTTACAGAGAAATGATGTTTCCAAAGTTCAAACTCGTGACCAAGCGGATAGCAAATTAACACTTGATCATCGTGCTAGGCACGACTTCATGATCATTTAAGTAAAAAAAAAATATGTTTGAGAACATATGCCTTTTCAATTATAAAAAATACAAAAGTAAAGAATTCATATAATCAGATCCAGTTAATTTGATTGGGTTGGGCTAAAGATGACTATCGGTCAGGACGGATCGGGATTTGGGACGAAAAATCATCCCGAATTCTATACAAGTTTTGAATGAGGATAAAAAATCATTCATCCCAGACCGGATAGTTCAGGATCTCGAATCTCTATCGTGATTTGAGATTTTCTAAGCAAAAAATTTGAAATCCTGGCCCAAATTTTTTATTCGGGATGGAAAATACCAAACAGTATGGGATCCTAGATCCGGATTGTAATTCGAGATTTCTGGCCATCCCTATACGAGACTAGAAGTAAACTGGAAATCCCAATCTGGCAAGACCAAAATAATTTGTTTACCATTTTTTCCTTTTGAAATCTCCCTCTCCCAAGACTCTGCTCAAGTACTATTCCTCGAACATATTCAACCAGCTCAATGAAATCTACCGACTATACTAGAAACCCATATATATATAAGTTGTATGATTATAATCAAAGAGAAAAAAGAAAAATCAATTGAAAAAAGAAGGAAGTTCCAATTCCATGCATTAAAAGATGCATAAATATATATCACCAGTTGAATAAATTCACAATAAATCACTGCAAATTAATAATAATAAATAAATAAATACTGACCTTATGTAATAAAAATGTACCTCCATTTACTTCAATTGTTATATCACTTGGAACATCCCGAAAAATCCTACAAAAATATAACATCCAGTAACTAACCAAAAGAAAGCTCTGGAATTACTCCATATCAAATGGAAAAGGAAAAAAAAAAAGAACAAATTAAAAAACCATTCGTTGCATCGCTGGCGCGAAGACTTGGCCATTGACAGCAGTGGCTGCTGATGCTGATGCTTTTTGTCCATGAAAGAAAAGAAAAAACAGAGTGTTTGAAGAAGACAGTGAGGTTAGGAGAGTGAAATGGAGAGAAAAACAGAGACCCAGATGAGGATTTAGCTGTTGGTTAATTTCTTCTACCATTTTTTGGTGTTACAAAGCTTAGATTTGCAATTGTGCAGAGCTATGGCCCTCACTTGTGGGTCATAGCTTTAATTTTTTGACATTTTTTTTCTTTTATATATATTTTTTTTGTATAAAAAAGATTTTATATAAAAAAGTTATCAACTATTTAGATCACTGTCTTGTATGGGAAGCAGCAATTTGTCTTGTTAAAAGCATGTAAAGAGGCCAAATGGAGGTGGTGGAGGAAAAGGCCGTAGCTTTCTTACGATCAAAAGGTGCAACGAAATATGAAACTTTGTAGACGTTCATAAAATTAGGGTGTTCGTAGGATCGGGTCAATCCGTGACCCGACCTGATCCGATCCTGTGAGTCAAAAATTTTTTGAAAATTTTCTATCCGATCTGATCCTATAGTATTTTTATTATTTTTTTAAAAATTTTTATTATTTTTCTCAAATATTTATTATTTTTTCTAAAAATTCTATTATTTTTTTAAAAGTTTTTACTATTATTTCATTTATTTATTACTTTTGTTGTATTAAAACTTTATATATATAATAATTTTTGGGACATAAAATAACAAATATTTATATTTCAAAATAATTAATTCATTAAAAAAAATTCTGCCAACCCAACCCGCACCCGATCGAATTTCACCTTCGAGTGACCCGACTCGCGACCCGACCCGACCTGATCGGATCTCATAAAATTTTAAAAAACCTGACCCGACCCGTGAACACCCCTACATAAAATAGATTGTCTTTTGCATGAAAATAACCGAAATTATCTTGTGAATTATGAACTATGAGGTACACTAATTTATATTTTTTAGATTCTATTTTCACTTAAATTTTCATTGAGAATACTAATTTATTTCAAAAAAAAATTAGTTAATAAAATAATTTATACCTTAAAAAGTGTAAATTAATATATTGATCGGAATTTTGAGAGTGAAATTGAACTTGTTAAAGTTTTCGAATATCTAAATATATAAGTCAATATTTGAGTGTGAAAATGATAATTACCAATATAAACTTCTTTTAAATTACAATTCAACTTCTTAAGCCCAGTAGGGACATTGTCAGAAATTTGATTCAGGTAGAGCACATATAAATTGTAATATAATTTGAAATTTTAGATAACATTATTATATATATATATATATATCACAACAGTATTATTCTTAATAATAAATAAACTTATTACAATAAGCACACATCCTTTGTTATGTTATATTTTAGCCAATTAAGATTTTTTGTCAAACCAAGTACGGATAAATCATCTTAATTTTCTCCCAATAACCTAAGAGAAAAATTATATTTTTTAGACTGAATATGTCACATTTATTTCGAACTTCATCTTAAATATAAGGATTTGACTTTCAAATTTGATATCCCTAGAAAGATTTAAAAAAAATAATTTTAATTTTTTTGCTATTGAACAGCCACTCGTTTTCGTGATGAGGTTGCATTATTGAGATGTTTCTGAAATATCTCCCCATGGCTAAGTTGTCTTTATTATTTTTACTTTAATATTTCTTTGGTTTTGTTTTTATCTATTTTACTTTAATGTTTATTGGTTTTGGAATATATTTTGGTTTCTTTAAACTTTAATAACTTATCAAATTAATTAGATTTAAACATTTAAACTAGAGGTACATGGGATGTTTTTAAATCAATTTGGACGTTTATATAATTTTAATGTTCAACTTGGATATTTTTATAAATTTAACGAACTCGGGTCTTTTATTAAATAATACCTTAAAATATTTTAAAATTTAGTTGGAGCTCATGTCTCTCTTAAGATGACTACGTCCATAAAACGTAATAGGGTAATCAGATTGATAAAAATAAATGCTTTTAAAGTATATTGTCTGAGTTTAATTTTGAGATAAATATAAAATTCTTTAAGATTTGTTCATCATACTTTTTAAAGAGGGATATTTTTTTAACTTTTTGTTTTGATTGGAAAAAGAGCCCTAATTATATATTTTACATGATTACATTAGCAAATAGTAATAGAAAATAGAAAAGAAAAAGCGCCAACAAAAGTAAATTTTTTTTAGACATATTTGACACATTTTACGTTTTGTCCCCTTTATAGACTTGGATTATTTTGGATGGTAATGGACCATCTAGTGTAGAGTTTAATAAACTTATAAGTTAAATACATGAATCACTTGAATACGAGATTATTTCAATATTAGTATTTAAATATTACTCCAAGCGTATAGTCAGCGTTAATTTATATTTTTACAAAATTAAATCACATGAACACGAGCTTATTTCTCTACACTACCTAATTTGCTAGTGTTTGTTTTATAACTTATAAACTAAATTCTCAATACAATATTCTCTATCAAACTCTAAATGTCAATTAAATTTCTCCATGAATTGCCTTCAAAAGCTTAATGCAAACTGCAAAGGCAATACTGTCACCTCCTTGATCAAATTTGATTGAACACAAATGATGGGTTATTAATTATTGGATGCCTTCTCTTTATAAGATGGTTTTTAAAATTGAGTTATACTAACAAGTTCATAACAAAGACCTAAATTCGATATTAATTTGAGTTTTGTAAATTTTAATTGGTAGTCATTAGATAATAATTTATAAATAATTAAATCTTATATGTCCATTACTAAACATGAATGCATGTATGTGGCAAAACATTATAAAAAACTAAGTCTAAAAACGAACATCATTGATTCCAAATTCTCATAACAAATGGTATCTCAACACGATGCATTCTAGTTGCAATCATGAGGGTAACACAAATATTGTAATGTTCGGTCAGAATTAGTTAAACTAGTGTAAGAGCATGATGATTTATTAACTATCGATCACCTTCTCATTACCAACCGATTTTTAAAAAGAGTTATGCCCTATAAGTTAATAACTGAAATCATCTTTTGTTTTCCATGGTGACAAGATCTTACTATAACATTTCAAAATGAATTTAGAGACTTTCCAATATGGAGTTGATTTTGATTTTTCTTTTAAATTCAAACCTAGCATACTTTGTAAGCATAATTTCAACTTTAATCCTCTCGTTTCAACTCAAAAAAATTTACGAACTGAACTAACTAGCGCATATAGTTAATTTTAGGCAAAAATGCAAAAGTGACCCTCTAACTTTCATGTTTTTTCATTTAAGTCCGTTAACTTTCAGTTTTGTCAATTCAGTCCTCTAACTTTCAATTTTTGTCAATTCAATGCTCTGTTATAAATTTATCACTGTTGCTGTTACAAATAACGGCAACAGCAAAGTAAACGTACTTTGCCTGTTATTTAATTAATACCCTCAATTAGAAAATATAGGCAGACAGAGGAAGCTAAAGCAAAGTAAACGTAATATGCTTGCATCTTCGAGCTATTTTTTGTCAAAAACACATATCCCAAGTTCAATATGACTTTTTGTCAAAAAATTATAAAAATTATAACGAAGATATGTTTGTATTTATTATAAGAGATTAAGATAATCAAATGTTTTACCTATTATATTTAGACTCGAATCGAATGATTCGATTGTGTTATTTTCAATCCTTCAAAAAAAAATAACAGGTTAGACATTACAATACATGCGATTGCACATAATCAAAAAATAGCTCGAAGATGCAAGCAAAGTACGTTTACTGTGCTTTAACTTCATTTGTCTTCCTATATTTTCTAATTGAGGGTATTAATTAAATAACAGGCAAAGTACGTTTACTTTGCTTTTGCCGTTATTTGTAACGGCAACCGTGATGAATTTATAACGGAACCTTGAATTGACAAAAATTGAAAGTTAGAGGACTGAATTGACAAAACTGAAAGTTAGCGGACTTAAATGAAAAAACATGAAAGTTAGAGGGTCACTTTTGCATTTTTGCCTTAATTTTATTTTAATTTATGAGCTACAAACTAATCTAGATTTCTTCCGTCAGTAATCCACATTGATGTGAGCCACCACCAACTTTGGTGAACACAATCAATAATAATGAAGCAATCAGGGTCCCAATAGATCTTGCAAAGGGTTGAAAATTTCTATTGTAGAGACACCATCCAACAAAAATGGTATCCTATTGTTGAAAGACATTGTTTGCTTTAATCATCAAATATTCTTTCTTATAATTGTCTTTTAAATATACAAAGTTTGAATTAGAAATTAACAAAATCAATAAATTTGTGATTTTATAAATGTAAGTGGATTTGCCTAAAGATTGATATATGGGGTACCCCCAATCACATAAAAGAAAAAAAAATGTTCTTTATACAAACTTGAGATGTTTTCACTAAAGGGTACCTTTATTACTTTCAAGTAGAGTTTTAAAAGCATATCCTAATGAATTATTAGCCTAGAATTAGGATAATCTTTTAAAGAAAGCCTAAATATTAGGTAGCATTAAGAAGCATTGCTTTTTTACTTTGAGGATAAAATGGGATCTTAGAAATATATATAAAAAACTTATTACACTCTTGAAATTTCCAAAATTTTTTATCTAATTTATCCATAAAAATCATTTTTCTCTTAGCTTTTTAAAAACCATAATTACCTTTTGAAGTTAGTAATATCAACCCTTAGCTCTATGTTGTCGCTTAGGGGAATGGCTTTCCTCATCTAAAAAAAATTAAAGAAAATTATAAGACTCCTAAATGAAATTTAGTTCTTTTTTTTTTAAATAAAAATAAAAATTTATTAATTGAGTTCCATATTTCTTGACAATGTCCGTAACAAAACAAGTTCAATTGAGTTGTAATGAGTGTTGATATTATCGGAGCAATTGGACAAGTATTTAGACAACATCAGATAGAGAAATCAGAGCGACGTTCACTCTTTTAAATATTCCAGAAGATTTATAGCTCCAATTGACATGGTGTCAGTGTCATTGGAAAGTAAACCCGAAGATGATCGCATTCATATAAGGAACACATGACTTGACCAATGGACGAAAAAATACAAGTGTTTTAAGTTGCACATCAAAATCAGTCTGCGACGTGCGTTCGAGTTGCGTTCATATTTGCATTTGAACTCTCGGAGGTAGAAACTTTGCGATTGAGGGGCGTTCGAACTCCCGTGCATAAGTGGGTTATTTTGGACGCATTTTGAGCCAGTTTTGCGCAAGGAAAAGCCTATTTTTGCCCTACCTATTTAAACAAATATTTAGCCACATTAACCAGTTGAAGAAACACAATTAGAGAACCCCCATACACTTAGTTTATTCTTTCTTAATTTTCACCTTGAAGGCTTTCTTGATTACATTGTCTTCTTTGTCTTGGTGATATTGATCATTGATTAACCATCAACACAAAAACACAACCCTAACCCAATTTCCTAAGCATTCTGAGTTCTCAAGGAGGAAGATTGGTAGTCGGAGTTCTGGTGTTGCGAGTTCGCATGGTTTATCCACTCAAGGAGTTCAGAGGTTCCAAAGAAGGTCGTTTGGTGCGGGCTCGGGGAGTTCATCGATTTATTACAGTGTAGAGATATTCGAGTCGGTGAAGTTGTCATCATAAGTCATATACCATCACAGTAAGTTTTTCTCATTATAGTGAAGATTTGGCTTATAGCCTATATACATGGAGTAGTTTTTTACGCGTACAAATTTTCCACTTCATCAACAAGATTATTGTGTTGATTATTTATTGTTTTGATATATTTGTTTTATTTCATAATTGCATAGACTTAAACGTGCATGTTCATAATATATAGAAATAATAATTAGGACATGTTTTCAATTATTGTGTATAATTTTCCATAGGATCAAAACCTTAGACTAAAACTGAATTTTCAATTAAGTTTGCGACTGCCTTAAATGTCAACTTTTGTACTTCAAAATAAATGTTAAAGTTCATATATTTTTCAATTATCACATTTATTTTTATTTTTTTATAAAAAACATCGAATTAGCCTCTAATAAAATATGCTATAACGTGTATAAATTATAAGGTCAAATAGAGTAATGGTAATGGTTACTTCACTATATAAGATGAGTGTTTTGGTCATTTTACCACCAACAAATGATTGAAAAAAACTCAAATTTATTTTTATTTACTTTTTTGGTATTAACTCAAATAATAATAATCGGGATTGGTTGGTCTCACTGGTTCATATCTATAGAGAGATCAATCGCATAGCGGACTCCCTTACGAAATACGTTGGTAACCTAAGTTTAGACTACCCTAGGCTAGTGGATCCACCGGAATGCTTATCAGATTATTTATATATATGTAATAAAACTCAAATTATATTCCAAACTCCAAAGATAAAATAAGTAAATAACATTTAAGGTTGGCGAGACAAAAATGAGGACAATTGGAAAGAGAGTAACAATTTTTAAAAATCGCACTGGTGATTGAATTGGTGATCTAAAAGATTTAATGAGATATTGGTTAGACCGTTGAATCAACAGAATCGACTCATGTCAAAAATAATTTTAATTAATTGAAAATTATATATAAAAAAAATTAATTTTGATTTGTTGGTTTAGTTTTTAGATTAAGAATCGATCAGATCGGTTCACCGATTTTATCGATTTTTTACACATCGATTTTTAGAGTTCAATCAGACTTGACTTACGGTCGATTTTCGATTCGACGAATTCAACTGACCGATCCATTCAGATTTTAAAAATAAGGGATAGTGGAGATGCGGCCACTTTTGATAATTTTATATGATTACCCACCATCTCCGACGGTTTATTATGAATGGGTCCAATGGGCTCCACCCCAAATATGATTACCTTCTAAGGCAATTATTTGATATGATATGAAACTGTGACACTAATATAACAACAAGCATCACCATCAATACATAAGTTTATCCATTTCATAAAATACAAATAATATATGTATTGTCTATAGATAGGAACAAGAATAGATGTTTCATCACTTTCAAGTCTTTAAACCCTAGCTGGCATGACATTGCCTTTTGCCTTTTCGTGTGATTGTATGATTTGTTTGCATTTCAAGGCTTCCAAGTTCTGAAGTCTTGAATTTTTCTTTGGCATGTCATATCATTATTTGTTTCTGATTGACTAGGTATTAAAATCTTTGGACATATAATTTCTAATAATTAATCAGTTTTTAAAAATGAGTTTTACTCGTGTATTCGTAATAAATGATATCAGAGTCAATACCATATTTTCTAATTGTAATCATACGACACAAGGTGTGATATCAATACTACAATGTTCGGCTGGTAAAATTTGATTCATTGGGATAAAATTGATTTTTACAAAACAATGTTTGATATATAATCTTCATTTTAGCGATGACAAATCAAATTTATCTTATTAATAAATCCAGATAATTTTTTATTTAACTTAAAAAATATATTTTAATAATTTTTCGTATCGAACGAGAACGACTATCTCCAAAGAGTGTTGGAATCACAACCAAAGGTCCCCTCCTCCTATTAGAGCTTTTCCACCCTCATGTTCACATACTTGTAGTCTATGACAATGGATAAGATGTGCCTTTAGGTAGAATTAATCATATTCAATTCCAACGGTTTAGGGAACGAGTTATCGTCCACAACCATCTTGTTCTTTTTTCGAACGTTATTCATCCAGATTCTATGGCATCCTGTAACACATTCCGAAGCACAAGGCAATTGTTAGTTTAATGAGATCATGCATTATGCTACTTACAATATTTCTTGCCGCTAACTTGCTCAGGGCTTGGTAATTTGTGGCGGTCGCTTAATTTAATTTGTTTATCTTTATATAATTGATCGAATATGACATCAACTTTGGTGACGTCAAAAGAAAAAGTCCTACTTTTTTTTTCATCTTCTATCTCTGGGCGTGGTTCGGCCCAAGTCTTACAGACATATGACTTTCCCTTAATTAATTCGGCCAAGCATAGGTCGACCGATTCAACATTCATTTCCCCTACCTCATAGCTTGTATTCCTATAATAAGTCCTCTTACTATCATTCTTCATTTGCTCTTCTTCCCTCAACAATCGTTCATATCTCACTACGCTAGTGGTGAGTTGGAGAAAGTCTCAGAACTCTCGATCTTGGAATTTATGTTTTAAGTCAAAGTTAAGACAACTTTGAGCGATTTTACAAATTCCTTTTCTGGCAAAGGTATATAGCATCGACCTCGGGCCGCTTTAAATCTTTGCAAAAACGTTTCGGCCCACTCACTTGGCAATTGTCTCAAATTTACCAAATCGGTCAGGGTCACTTCAGACTCGATTTTATAGAACTGTATATGGAACAACTGCTCTATTTGGTGCCAGTACTCCACCGAATTGGGTGGTAGGCTAATATACCAGGAAAAGGTTATTCCTGATAACGAACCATGAAATAATCTCAATTTATGGAAATCATTCGTCTCTCCACACTGAAGAGTAAACCGTCCTTTATGTTCTATATTGGAAACCTCCCCAGATCCCGTGAACAGAGAGAATTCTGGTATTTTGTAATTCTTGGGCCATAGATACGCTAAATCAATCCAATCTGGATACGGTTTCTGATATCTCGGCCGAATTGGCCTCTCCCCCAAACCGAATTGATTTTGGAGAATCTCAGTCATTTATTCTCTCAGCACATCGTTGCCATTGAATGGCACCCCTATAGGCGGCGGCTGTGGTCCCCTTATAAATGGGACATGGTCTTGACCCTGTCCTTGTAAACCTTGGGGAAACACTACTTCATGTTGTATCAAGTTTGGCCCTAGGTGTGGGCTAAGACCAACTAGATTTTCCCATCCTCAGGACATTGTTAGGGCAGCAACCCCGTGTGGAGGAGGAACATTGCTTGGTCCAACCTCATGATTACTTAACGTAGGAGGAGGTGTGATCCCTGATGGGATTGCCCCCGGTTTGCGCATCTAGCCATTAACTCATTTAATGAACTCATGTGTTTGGTCATGTTTTCATAATGCAAATTGCTAGTCGAAATGAACTTATCTATAACATGAGTATTTTGAAGTCTAACATGTTCAACAACGTCCTGGGTGAATTCGTCGAACAATGTGCGCATCACGTTAGGATTGAACTCTCTCATAGTGTCATAACAACTTGTTTCTACTAAACCCTCAAAATGGCCCACTACAGTTGGAACGTGAGTTTGGTTGGTTTGCTCCAATCCCCCTTCCTCTGTGCTTGAACTAGTCTGAGCATTCTTTTCGGAGGCATCTTCACTTCTTGTACCAAATGCTCCCGATGTGGTCTCCAAAAACTGTTCGCATAATTTTTCCTTAGTACGCGTGTAAGGTTCAAACCTCCTGAGACACAGTCCCAGAAAGGGGTGATTGATTCCAAGAAAATACCTCCAAGGGGCGCAAGCACACAGATTACAGTCCTAAAGATTACAAAGCTAAGAATTTAAACTACTTGCTCATTTTGAGTCTTTTTTCTTCCTCATCTTCCTTATCTGTTATACCTGAGTCTTTTATAGTGCATGGTCCCGCTAATCGCTCAAGCGGTTTCGCCATCTTCGGCCCATTAACCCCCACGTTTCCTGTTCACGTGTAACTGATAGATCATGCGCGCAACCGCTGGCTCATGTGTGCAACTGCTAGGTAACTTGCTAGATCGTGGGGGTACTGCCAGTTTGTGCAATAACCATCAAGTGTACCTCCTCATAACTGGCCAACCGCATGGTACCCTCGTATAGTCGTTCTCTTTACTTGTTGGAAGGTTTATCCTTTGTTCTTCATGATTCTTTACCCATTCCTCGAATCGTCCTGCATTGAGTCTTTCTGGGCCAATTCATTCTTCCTTCTTCGTCCATAATGACGTCATGTCTTTTCGTCATTTGATACGTCGTCTTTTTTCGTCCTTTAATATTTATTTTTCTGTTAACAGAAACTTTAATCATTCACATTTAATTTAGCGGAGGGTGGGCTTGTAAAATAATTTTTAATATATATACATACAGATTCTCAAGTAAGTAAATTCAAATGTTACTAAAACAATAAGGTGTTCAAAGAAAAGAAAAATACGGATTTGAGTGTACTTATTTTTTATCTTTTAATAAATTGGAGTTTTTTGTTTTTGTTTTTGTTTTTATTTTATTTTTATCTTTTAACTCCGTTTGAAAGTTAATAAGATGCAAATACAAGTATAAAAACAGTCGTGTACACCTGTATTTATTATAAGGAATCAATTATATAACCGAATGAGTATCAATGATAGATTAATAATTTAATTGTTTATTTAAAAAAGAATAGATTATTAATATAACATGTCAAAAACTAATTAAAATTATTGGTACTTATTGTTATATTTCTAACTAAAATTCTAAACTAGCTCAGTTTAGAATTAATTTCAGAGTCTGTCACTGGAGATAAACAGTGAAACTCAATTCTTATAGATATAAAGTGTTATTAATAAGGGATTTAATTGATAAAAAGTTATACATTGAGGAAAAATGTTAATGTGATTTTCAAAAATATAATAAAAGATTTTTTTTTTTTTTTGAATATTCCTAATTTATTTTTTGGGACCCCATTGAATCTTGAATGTGCCTACATTCTCACTTTAATCTTTGAGGTGGATCTCGTATAGCAAACCACATCTAAATTCACCTCATATTTTTGTGACCATATACTAAAAGGTTTCCAACTCAAAGATTTCACTCTTAAGTAGTATTTAATTGGAAGGAAATGAGAGGAAAGGAAAGGAAATAAGAGGAGAGAAGAGTGAAGAAAGGAAATGAGTATTTAATTCTATTATTTGGTTTGTGCATGAAATTAAAGTGAATAAAATTAAATATATATATATATATATATATTTGGAAAAATTTATCATTTTTGTAAATATTTATCAATATTTATTAGTAAATTTACATTAAAAATGAAATTATAAAGTAACTAATCTAAAAAGAAATAAATTATTTTGTAATAAATTATAATTTTATTTATTCAATGTTATTTTATAATTAATTAAAAAATGAGATTCTTTTTTAATTGGATAATTAATCTTGGCCCACTCTACAATTTTTTTATCAATTCATTTTAAATTATTTTTAGTTATCGTAAAATTTTGCAAGAAAACTTTGAATATAGGCCGGCCCACTCATTTTAAACATTTAAACAAAAATTTGTAGAGTGGGCCTAGATTAAAAAGAATCCCACGCGTCAGTAATAATATTTTTATATTTTGAGATTAAAATTGGTATAAGAGTCCGTTTGTGTGTTTGACATTAAAATAATTTCCCGAAATTTTCATATTTTACAACGTCTGAGGCACTACAGAAAATATAATTTTCTAATCAATGTTCGTAAGTCATTTTACTAAATATTTTTCTTTAGTACAAAATTTTCATAGCCCACTTGAAGGAATAGTAAATTTCGGACTTGAATCCGGTTATGTATGGATCCTGATAAGGATGTATTTTGGTGAATCTGAATCCTCTCCAGATCCGAGGAAATATATCTTCATCCGGATGCGGATATACTCAGTCCAGATCTAAGTATATCCGAACTAGATCCGAAAATCCAAAATTTTTAATCTTTTTTCGATTATATTTTGTATAAAATTATGAACTCGGATTCCGAAATTCCAGATTCGGGTATACCCGGACCTGGATCCATAAATTCAGATTTTTAATTTTTTCCCAATTATATTTATATGAAAATAATAAAATTATGGACATATACTCGAACTGGATCCATAAATTCAGTTTTTTTTTTAAATCTTTTTTCAATTATATTTGTATGATTTTAAAAATTTATGGACGTGGGTCTTGAAATTTCGGACTTGCGTGGATCCAGATCCGGGTATATCGAATATAGAAATCCGGATCCTGTATACTTGGATGAGATCCAGAAATCCGGATTTTTTTAATAATTTTTTTCAATTATATTAAAATTATGGATCTGGGTTCCGGAATTTCGGATCCGAGTATACTAGATCGGATTCAGAAATGCAGATACCCGAATTTTTACCCGTGTCCTGATCTGTACGGGTCTAGAATTTATAACCTGAGTCGAAATTTTTTATAGACCTGGATATTTATGGACCCGGGTTTTTCGAGACAATGACAATGACCCAGGTCTTTAATCTATATGCGGTGATTATATTGGTGAACGCCGACATGAATTGGTTTATATAAAATATATGTAGTGACAATAATGTAGTCTTAGGTTTTTAGTAGAATAACCTAAATTTAATAATTCAGAATATTTGATTAAAGAATTTTAATTAATATTTCGAAATTATTGGAATCGGGTGCTGTGAGTCAATTTGATCCTCGTGCTATAATTTAAACAAAGGAACCATAATTTAAAAATAAATTGATAAAAACAATTTTAAAATGGGAGGAATTCACATTGGAGGAAACCGAATTCCTCAAATTCGGAGGAATTTAATTTCATGAGAATTTAATTTTCGAGTGGATGTTTGTCTCTCAAACACTCGAAATTTCAAATGAAATTTAATTTCTTCTCCTCTCGAGAACACGGCATTAAGGTGAGCTTGGGGCCGCTGCTGGCTATTAATGAAAGAAATAGAAAAGGTGATAAACGTGGGACATTTAGAAGGTTCGTGGACTCGCGGCAAATACAAGACGACCAATAAAGAGTAGCCGTTAGGACGAAAGACACGTGTCACAAAGCGAATGGACGGTAAGTTCTAGAAGGTCTTATTCTCTCAACTATATAAAGTCGGTTCCATAAATTCTCCCCTCGCACATTTAGCGGTTAAAAGCTCCCTCCCTCCTCAACTTTGACTCGGAAAAACGACGACGCATCTTCTTCTTCGCAGGTAAAATTTTCTGACTCTCTCTGCTCATCATTTATCGTCTTTCGCTTTAAGTGACCTAGGTTTAAATCCGTTTCGTGTTTAATTTAATTTAATTTTTTTGTAATATTTATGCCGTTGATTTACTGTAGATTTGCCTCTTATGAAAGCGCTTAATTAAGAATTTCGCGCCTTATTATTGAAATTAAATAAGTTCTGGCAATGTCTTATTATTTGTTATTTACTTGTGAAATGATATATTGATCCATATATATATATTCGATGATTGAACCGTGTGGTTCTGAGATTGATTAATTTTATTAATGGACAAATGCATTTTTTTATTGCTTCTGCTGGAGAAAAAGAAATTATTTTTACTCATTTTATGAAATTCTGATTTGATATTGATATGTAAGACTTGAAGAAGGAGCTTTTATGAAAGTTTAGGTTTGATTTTCGCTGTTATACATTTTTTAAAGCTTTTGTTGTAGAAAAAGAAATTATTTTATTTGATATTGATATGTAAGACTTGAAGAAGTAGCTTTTATGAAAATGTAGGTTTGATTTTTGCCGTTATATTCTATAGAATTGCGTTTAATCTTGAATGTGGTCTATTTGTCGCTCTATCACAACTTAATCTTCCATTTAACCATGTGGTTCTGAGATTGATAAATTTTTATTAAAGAACAAATGCATTTTTAAAGCTTTTGCTGGAGAAAAGAAATTATTTATACTCCTTTTATGAAATTCTGATTTGATAATGATACGTAAAACTTGAAGAAGTAGCTTTTATGAAAATGTAGGTTTGATTTTCGCTGTTATATTCGATAGACTTGCATTTAATCTTGAATGTGGTCTATTTGTTGCTCTATCATAACTTTTGTTCATTTATGGTTGGTAGAATTGAAAAACTAGAAGAAGAAAAGAAAGAATTACTGGTACAGCATGATGAATTACAGAATTTGAGAGCTTTTTTGGTGGTCCTTCTTCTATTTTCCCCTCTGATTGTAAATGCTTTGACCAATATAAAAAGATTGGGATTTTCTACTGATTGTGGAGAGTTTTCTACAGTATTTGGTGGATGTTTCTGCTTTGTATGAATTTCATGCATTTTTTATATTGATCAGTTTTCATTGTGATTTGGTAGATCATATTGCTCAGTTTTATTGGAAAATTTCAACGGTTGGTATTTTCATAGTGCAAAACGTTTTCATATTGGACTGCAGAAATGGCTGAGGTATTTAAGTTTTACTCTTACCTTAAGGTTTTTTTCTGTTTAATCTGTGTCTCTCTATCACTTATTATGTCTAAGGCATATGCACTCACATTCACATTTAAATTGGTGGCAGGAGAGTCACAAGGTTACCTTGCATGTGTATGATCTAAGCCAAGGACTAGCCAGACAAATGTCTATGTCATTCTTGGGGAAGGCTATTGAGGGCATATGGTAAGTGTTTTTAGGAGTAAAGGAAAACAATAGTCAAATGTTTACCTGAGATCTTCTTTCGTTAGGTTACATTTAGAGGCGGAATTTTTAAAACCTAGTTGCTAGTTGCTGTCACTGCTAAAGTTATTTGGAGATAGTTGAGGATTTGTACACTCCTGTGTGCCTGATATATTATATTGTAGCATAACCTCAAGCTGAGGTCATTTTTTAAGTTACTGAGATAATATTGATAGCTGACAATGTTATCTTGTTCCTGGATGCCGAGATATTGTGAGAAGCATAAGCACCACCATTCACTTCGTATATATGTTTGGTGAAAATAAAAATATATGCAGATAATGACAGTTAAATAATGGTATAGCGTAGCAAGTGATTTTAAATTTCTTTAGCAGACTCTTTCTTGGACAATTGATTATGCTGGCTATTGATAGATTTCATCCAGATAATGCTTTGCTATATTCTGCTTCCAATGTTCTGTCATTTATTTATCCAGCATTTCTCACCTTTGTCCTTTATCCTATTGTCCTGGAATGTTATTAAATGTTGCGATGAATACATATCGGGTGGTGGATTCAGTGTTACTGGGCCTTATGAGTAACTGATAGCATATAGGAGCTTATTTGGGATTTATGATGCTTTGCTCTTTTATGCTATATTAAATTGGCAGCCCTGTAGTAGGACTGTCATATTAGTCCCGCAAATGGATTGGGGATGTCCAGTCCTTGCATTATGATTTTGCATGACAGGCACACATGATTCATCATATTCTTATGATGATGAGCAATCAACCTGATGATGGGAATTTGCAATTTTCAGGTTCTTTCCCTTGGATATTTGTTCTGATATTGGAATTTTGTTTGATTATTTGGATTTTGCATGACAGGCACACAGGAGTTGCAGTCTATGGCAACGAATATTACTTTGGGGGTGGTATACAACATGATCGTGTTGGGGCAACACCGTATGGAAAACCATTGAGGGTGGTAGAACTTGGTGTAACACATGTGCCCAAGGACGTGTTTGAAATGTATATAGAGGAAATTAGCTCTCGTTATACAGCGGAAACTTATAGTTTGCTATCTCACAATTGCAACAACTTTAGCAATGAAGTTGCACAATTTTTGGTGGGAAAAACAATCCCCGAGTATATTTTGAATCTACCTAATGAAGTTATGAGCAGTCCAATGGGTGCTCTTATATGTAAGTTTCCAACTCCAAGATACTCCGGTTCATCTTCGTCTTGTCGTGGTTGATAGAGTATTTTGAATGTCACAACAACTTTATATTTTATTTTTTGATTTAGGCTATTTTAACTTGAAAATTTTTCTTTACTTAAAATTTTGAGTCATTGATCTCATGCAATCTGGTGATGAATGAATTGACATTATTTGGGTTTTGAATATATACTATTGGATTCTATGAGATCAATGATACTAATTTTATGTAAAAAAAAATTTAGTTGTTAAAATAGCTATATGTTAGGGACCTGGAGCAACAATTTATTAGACCCTCGATTGGCACCAATGCTAACCCAACTGAACGGTATTAACATTGCTAATCGAGGGTCTAATAAGTTGTTGCTCCAGGTCCCTAACACTATACCATTTATATTTATAGATGATAATGAATTTTTAATGCGTATATTTATGTCCGTCTTTTTTATTTTATAGTGTTGTTTAAAATTCTTTTTGGATCTAGAATTGAAACTAAAATTGATTAGTAGCTTCAAATATTGGGGTAATTTGTAAAGCAAGTTCTAAAACTTCCCTTCATTTTTATGTTACAACTTCCAAATGCGACCTGAAAATTGTCACATCTTGGGATATGTCTTCAATGCATGCTGTTCAAGGAAATAATTAGAGGATAGGAAGCTTTTTATTTGTCTTTAGTAACGGAACTCATTATGTCTAAAATTGTGTTGCAGTGCCGATGATACAGAATCTTGAGGCGACAATGAAAGCAGGCGCTGTACCTCAAGTTCCTCAGTTTAGGCCGCCCGCATTAGTTCAATCTTCGCCATCTTTGAGTGTTGAATCTGTAAAGAAGTCCTCCGGCAGTAGTCCTAGTCCATCCATGGAGCAAAAGAATGTCAGAGAGGCTGCTAGTTTAGTGAAAACTGAAGAACAACCCACGAAGTCCGAGGAGCTGAAGAAATTGGCGGACTCTGTGCCTCCTGCTATCAAACCTGCAGAAGAAAATTCTCGTGCTAATGGGGTTGCAGAAGATCCTCTTGGAGATTCTCGGAAGAAGGTGCAGGAGGAGATTAACCGTGAATTTGCTGCAATCATGGCTACAGGGACATTGCGTGCGAGTGAGGCTGCGGCCCTTGCCATGAAGAAAGTAATGCAAAAATATGGTCAAATGAATGTTGCAATGCCACATAGTTAGAGAAATCAAGAAAAAGAAAACTTGATTATTTTAGAAGTGGTGTTGTTGCTATTGTTTGTCTGATGTGTGACGAAGAAGCTTTTTTTTTTTTATTATTTTAAGTGCACATAAAGGCCTCCATCGGATGCTGCTGGCCTTGGCTGAGACACTGCACAAGATTTTTAAAGTTGTAACTTCATTCTTTGGAAAATGAATGCTAATGAATGCTAGAACTATTCAAATGGAATTGTTTGGGATATGTTGCTTTTCACAGATTCTCCCAATTTCTTGATTTTATTTTTTCGCTTGAGCATCGTTGCTCCAAAATATTTAAAGAACTAAATTCTTTACTGTTTTAAAACAAAATGAAATCCTTAAAATATGAAGAATATTTTATTTAATTTCATCGAATATTAAAGGTTTCCCTCATTTTCCTGTGAAAGTAATATGAAAAGAGAAGAAAGGAAAATCCAATTACCAAAATCTTACAAGACAAAATGCTCCTTATGGTGGAAATGACAATTTTCTAAGCATAAATGTGATTAATCAAATTTAAAAAATTCAAAAGTTAAAGCAAGGACGAAGAGGCCGAAAGTGTGACTAAATAACATTGAATAACTCAAATTTAAATAAATGCATTCTTGTCAAAACTTGATGCTTCAAGTTTATGATTCGAATATAATGACTTTTTTTCTGCTGTTGTAGGTTTCCTCAGCTCCAAGTTATGGGGTTTCTGCATGGCTGTTCGACCATCTCTACGGTTGATCAAACTCATTTGGTTGTGTTTTGGGAAAAAATCAAGTATTTGGTGAAATGACACGTGATCAAACGAGGAGAATTTCAGGACTTCTTTTCAGAACCAGCATTTAGGAACGGTCATTAGAGTTTATCATAGAATTTGTCATCAGAGTTTGGAAGCAGAACCCACCACCAAGGTCCAAAGTCAGAACCTTTGTCAGTGTGACGTTAGGACCTATCGTCAGAGTCTGATAGAAGGACCACTATCAAGGTCTGAATTCAAGACTCACCAGTGGGAAGTCCATAACAGGCTTGACTCACATGAAGGCAAGCACAAGTCACACAAGGATTAGGCCTGATATATCAGCTCTTTGATGACACAAATATTCTAAACAATGAATCGACAACCAATTGATTACTCTTCGTTTCTAGGGAGTGAGCCAGTTAGTAGGAAACGTGAATGGAATGTAACCGCTGTCAGTTTATTTTTCTTATAACAATGTAATGTAAATTGTACGAGAATCCCTAGAGCAATGTGAGAGTTCGTAATTGTCTAAGGTTCTGATACTATGCGAAATTTATCACAATTAATTAAGACAAGTCCTAATTAAAGTGTCTATAGATTAATCAAATTAACAACCACTCTTAAGTCTAACAGTTTATAAATCCAAGCAAACAAAATTAATGCAATAAATAAATCAACACATAAATTTTGTTGACGAAGTGGAAAACTCGTGCCAGTAAAAAATCACTCCGAGTATCTTGGCTACCAGCCCAAATCCACTATCAAGAGAAAAACTTACAGTGATGGTAAAAGACCTATGGTGGCAACTCCACCGACTATAGTACCTCTAGATTGCAAGAACTCGAAGAACTTTTCGATCCCGTACCCCACGGTTTTCTTCAGGACCTCTGAAGTCTCTGGATGAACCAACTCTGAACGCCGGAACTCCGACTACCAATCTTCCTCCTAGAGAACTCTGAAGGATTAGGAAAGTTGGTTTGTTTTGTGTTGATGGTTTGACAAGGATCAATCCTACCACAAAAGTGAAGACAAGGAAAACAATGCAGTTTTCAATGTGAGAAAAGAATAGGTTGACAAGCTATGAAGGTTTGAAGCTTTGAGAGAATATGTTTTCAACACTTGAGAGAGATGGCTATAATGTGTTTATATAGGTAGGGCAAAAAAAGAGGCTTCCCAATTGCAAAATAGGTTAAAAACGCGTCCAAAGTAACTCAGTTATGTACGGGGCATTCAAACGCCACTCGAACGCGTGTCGAGCGCGTGCTCTACGAGTTACTGGTGAATAGGTGTCAAAGTAATCAAGGTCTTCTTTTTGTAGGAAACGACTTTCCTTAGCGCGGCGAAAGTTGCTTGTGGTGGCACCGAGTCCGGTATGGATCTTCAAAATTTTCTTTGCCTTCTCCCTTTGTTGTAGTAGCCAAGATCAATCCTTTGGTGTCCAACACTTAGATCAACCACTCGATCTTCCGAACTATGACTCGAAACCAACAAACCGAAGCGTGGGCTTTACTCACAAAAATTAAGCCTCTAAACTATTTAGAGATTTAGGATGTCACAATGGTGTTTGACTCTTTGGAATTTCAAATACTCTCACAACACTTGTGAATATTTGAAGTTCTTTTCTCTTTTCTCTCAAATTTTTTCTCACAACAATTGTGTGAATGTTTGCAAAAAATTAACCTTAGGAAGTGAGAGAAATGATAGAGATTATATTCTCTTACACAAGCCAACTAACCTTGTCATTAAGCATCTAATGCTTTCTTGCAATGACCAACACAAAAATGTGAATGCCATACCAAAACATAAGAAATTTTAAGCTAAAGATAATGGTTTTGTCATTAAGCATTCAATGCTTTCTTTCAATGGCAAACACATAAATGTGGAGGCCATACCAAAGCATAAAATGCATTAACTAATGACAAATCTATTAGGTGTATCCAAGCCACCTAATAGACATAATTGCTTGGATGACATGGTAAGCCATATGGCTTTGTCTCCAATGGTAAATAAAAATCAATATATTAATAATGATTTATTTACCTTCAATTATGTTATAGTAATTATCTCATAATTATTACTAACTTGATTATCTCATAATCAAGACTTGATTATCTCATAATCAAAGAATTCTAGAAAACATTAAGTTAAACTAATTTAACATAGTTTCCATTTGTGACAATAAATATTATCAATCTTATTAATAATATATAAATAAATATAATGTGAGCATATAATTAGACAATCTAATTATATTAGGTTTGCTACAATTAATCGAGCTAGCACGGGGACCAAATGGACCCACAGTTCCAAGCTTCAATAATTCCGAAATATTAATTAAACTCTTTAATCAAATACGAATTATTAACTCCGCGTTATTCCACTAAAAACTCGAAGTTGAACTCCCTTTACTGTAGATGGATTAAGTAAACCGAACATTTTCGGTGTCCATCGATATAGTCATTACATATGGATATAGCCCTTCACGAATATCTCAAAAATAGAGCCGGGTCATAAGTCCGTTAAACCCCTCTAAATATTTTGTCTCTTAAGCACCATTGATTCTATAATGAACAATTAATTCATAACAATTATGAATATAAAATACTTTCTATTCATAATAGAAAAGTTGAGCGCTCAAATTTTTTAAGTCCCGAATCAACTCTTAAAAGAGATATTCATCTGCTTCTCGTAAGAAGGAGTGAATTCCATATCTATGTAAAACGTTCACAACTACATACCAAATCATATCCCCAAAATACGTAGTTATTGGCTGGGAATGCAACACCAACCTCACCATAGTAAATCAAAGGACATAACCTGTCATGCAAGAGTTCGTAGTACACTCAGGATTAAGATCAAATCCATATATGACCATCTATTAGATAAAATAATTTCTTCGGTTAACGAATATTAAAAGAAATTTGTATTTATCTGAGTCCAATCCTACATGATCTCATCATACAAGGTGCCTCCATTCCCATGTCACTACATGAACGATCCCGGATCAAGGTCGTCATACAAGTATAGAATGGACCGCAGCTATAGATAAACCACAAACAAAGTACCCTATTTGTTTTCTCTCTATGGACTATTTAGATTACTATCTTCAGACTTAAATCCTCTTGTGCATCAAACATACACTAAGTCTGAAGGTACAATAGTAATCAAGGTAAACAAGACAATTGGACAATATGAGATATAAATCAAACAACTTTGATAAAATGAATAATGCATTTATTATTATTACAATAATCAATTCCATTTACAATACATGAAGCTCTAGGACATAAATCCCAACAATCTTCCACTTGAACTAGAGCAAATGGGACATGTCATGTAATCCTAAACCATTTAGGTGACCTTCAAAAACTTTAGCCGATAAGGTCTTTGTAAACGGATCAGCCAGGTTGTTTGCGGATGGAATCTGCGTGACAACGACATCTCCTCTCTGTATTATTTCTCTGATGATGTGATATTTCCTCTCAATATGCTTACCCCTCTTGTGGCTTCTTGGTTCTTTGGAGTTCGCCACTGCGCCACTATTATCGCAATAAAGTGTGAGTGAGTTATCCATATCTGGAACAACTTCCAGATCTACCAAGAACCTACGGAGCCAGACTGTTTCTTTAGCTGTTTCACAAGCTGCTACATATTCAGCCTCCATGGTGGAGTCAGTAATACAAGATTGCTTAATGCTCCTCCATACTATAGCCCCACCACCTAGGGTGAACACTGATCCAGATGTTGATTTCCTAGAATCGACATCCGTCTGAAAATTAGAGTCAGTATATTCTCTCAGAATCATATCCTGACTTGTATATACAAGCATATAATTTCTCGTTCTCCGAAGATACTTGAGAATATGTTTCACCGCTACCCAATGATCTAATCATGGGTTGGATTGAAACCTACTGACTACTCCCACTGCAAAACAGATGTCCGGTCTCGTGCTTAACATAGCATACATAAGACTTCCAACTGCTGAAGCATATGGTATATGTCTCATCTCCTCAATTCCTTGAGGTGTCTTAGGAGACTGTTCCTTAGACAAATGAATCCCATGTCTGAAAGGTAAATTACCTTTCTTGGAATTCTACATACCAAATCGCACAAGAATCTTGTCGATATAGGTTGTTTGAGACATTACTAACAGTCGTTTCTTACGATCCCGAATGATCTGAATCCCAAGTACATAACTTGCCTATCCCAAATCTTTCATTTGGAATTGGTTAGCTAGCCAGATTTTCACGTCTGATAATATCTTTACATCATTCCCAAAGAGTAAAATATCATCAATGTATAAAACAAGGAAAACCACATTCCCATCAATGATGCCCTTGTAAACACAAGGCTCATCAATGTTCTGCTCAAAGTTATAAGACTTGATCGTAGTATCAAACCTTATGTTCCAAGATCTAGATGCTTGCTTAAGTCCATAAATGGACCTTTGCAACTTGCAAACTTTTTGCTCTTGACCTTGGGTAATGAACCCTTCTGGTTGTACCATATAGATACTTTCATCAAGATTACCATTCAAGAATGCAATATTGACATCCATTTGCCAAATCTCATAGTCATAATATGTGGCAATGGAAAGAAGAATCCTGAAGGATTTAAGCATGACTACTGGCGAGAAAGTTTCTTCATAGTCAACTCCCTCTTTTTGAGTATAACCCTTTGCCACTAGCCTAGCCTTGAAAGTCTATACTTTCCCATCTATTCCTATTTTTCTCTTGTAGATCCACTTGCAACCTATGTGTTTTACTCCATTAGGTTGGTCTACAAGTTCCCAGATTGAGTTAGAGTACATAGACTCCATCTCGAGGTTCATGGCTTTGAGCCATTCCTCTTTATCAGTTTCTTCCATTGCACTATGATAGGTCAATGGATCATCTATACCATCACAAGATGCAACAACTTGCACCTCACCATGTCCTAGATAGCGTTCAGGTTGTCTTACAACCCTCCCACTACGTCTAGGTGGTATGGTATCCTGATAAACTTGCATCTGACTTTCAGATGTAGAAGGTGTTATGTCTTTGTCAACATTTGACAATGATGTACTGGTCGTACCAGTAAGTAACTCCTCAAGTAACATTTTACTTCGAGGTTTGAACTCTCTCATATAGTCCTCCTCAAGAAATGTAGCATTTGTTGACACAAATACTTTATTATATTCTGGACTATAAAAGAATCCACCCCTAGTTTCCTTTGGATAGCCTACAAATTGGCACACCTGTGAACGTGGTTCCAACTTAGTAGTCTTGTTCTTTAGCACATGTGCCGGACACCCCCATATGCGGAAATGTCGCAAACTAGCTTTACGACCATTCCACAACTCTAAGGGAGTCTTAGAAACAGAATTAGAAGGAACTACATTCAGGATATACATTGCAGTTTGCAATGCATACCCCCAGAATGAACTAGGTAGAGTGCTATAACTAAACATTGATCTTATCATGTCTAGTAGGGTTCGATTTCTCATTTCTGCAACACCATTTTGTTGTGGTGTTCTAGGTGCTGTAAGTTGTGAAACAATTCTATGCTCAACTAATAATTCCTCGAAATCTCTATCAAGGTATTCTCCTCCACGATCTGATCGTAGAATTTTGATGCTTTTACCTAACTGGTTCTCAACCTCAGCACGATACTCCTTGAACTTTTCAAATGTATCTGACTTGTGCTGTATTAGGTAAACATACCCATATCTGGAATAATCGTCAATGAAAGTGACGAAGTATTCAAAACCATCTCGGGCTTTTACATTCATCGGTCCGCAAACATACGAATGTATTAGCTTAAGAGTTTCTTTGGCTCTTATCCATTTTCCAGTAAAAGGTCTCTTGGTCATTTTTCCTTCTAGACAGGATTCGCAGACATGTAAAGTACCAAGTTTTAACTGATTTAAAAATCCGTTCTTAATTAGTCTATCTATCCGGTCAAGGTTAATGTAACCAAGTCTAAGGTGCCATAAATAGGTATCATCATGAGAAATCTTTTGCCGTTTAGTTTTAGATCTTTCAATCTTAAACATTTCAGTATTAAGCAGTGATTCATGCATTAACGGCCTTAATACATATAGATTATTTTCAAAGTTTCCCATGCATATATCTAATCTATTTCTACTAATAATAATAGATTTATTATTAAACGAAACAGAAAAATCACATTCCATAAGTTTTGTTACAGAAATCAAATTCCTGCGAAAACCAGGAATATATAGCACACCATTCAAACATAAATAACTTTTATTAAAATTCAAATTTGAAACTCCCACTGCTCTTGCTGAAACAACATCTCATGTCCCAACTCTCATGGTAAAGCTACCTTCAGTAAGGTCCATCCATGAGTTAAGTAGTTGCAAAGAACAACAAACATGGTTAGTGGCACCAGAATCAACAATCCATATGGATTTATCATCCTCCACCAAAAGAGACTCATTGACAAGTAAATCATATTTACCTGTATTCTTCTTCTCTTTAAGCTCTGCAAGGTATTTTGGACAATTCCTTTTCCAATACCCTTGTTGTTCACAATGGAAACATTTTCCTTTGGTATTGGTTCATTTGGAGCTTTTATTGTTCTTCCTTTTCATTGGTTTTGCATTTTCCTTCCAATTGCCTTTCTTCTTCTTCTTTGCAGATTTAGAAGATTCAGCAACATTTTCCTCGGCATTGGGCCTACGAGGACCGTTCATAACGGACTAGTAATTGGTGAGCTCATTCAGCAGTTCAGTCAATGTGAAAGTCAACTTGTTCATAGAACAGTTGCTCTTAAACTACAGGAAACTCTTCGGAAGGGTTTCCATGATCATTGTCACCTGGCTTTACACATTAATACGTGCACCATGAGTTTTAACCATATTAAGATGAGCCATCATCTTTAACACATGGTCTCGGACTGATGTGCCTTCCTTCATTCTAGCGGTCAATATAGAGGCAATTGCCTCATGTTGTTGCCGGTCTGAAGGTTTCCCAAACATGTTCTGTAATGACTGCATAATCATTGATGATGTCGCCATAGGCTCATGCTGTGCAGCAAGAACCTCAGACATGGATGCTATCAAATAGCTATGGGCTTTCTCATCAGCTTTAATCCAATTATTATAGGCATTACGTGCAACTCTGCCAGCATTAGGTGCTGGCTCAGGAGGACATTCCTCCATTAGGACAAATTTAAGGTCTTCACAGACCAAGATAACATTCATGTCACTTTTCCATTTAACATAATTATCCCCGATTAATTTTTCTTGTTGTTTGATAATGGAGATTATTGCAGATGCCATGGCTGAAAAAATAATAAACGCGCATTCAATATTCATTCGTCGCATATTAAAATTGTCAAACATTTAGGCATAAAATTAAACATGATGCATGATCAATGTATAATGAATTAGAAACCTAAAAGAATTATTATGCCACGGTTATCTATCATCCCACAAATAAGTGCCGCCGTAGGGTAGGTCAAGTATTCGCATGATAGATTGAGACATTCTCAATTGATTAATATATCTGAAACAACTCTTATTCATATATTAATCAACTACCGTTATTTTGATCAAGGAAGCTTTGATTAACAACTTAATCATTCCTTTGTGAGTGTGACCTATTATTTTGGAACCCTTGGACTTAACTAGTGAAGTGCCGCCGTAGGGTAGGTCAAATCACCAGATACATCTAGAGTCTCTATCCTTTCTAAGGGTGGCAAAAAAGCCCACGGCCCGGCCCGCAGGCTTAAAAGCCCGGGCCGGGCCTTAAAATGAAAGCCCGGCTCGGGCCCGGGCCCGGGCCGGGCTTTCCTATTTCGGCCCGGGCCCGGCCCGGCCCGGGCCAAAATTAAAAAAAAAAAAAACATAAATATATATATTTTTAATATGCTTGTATCGTTTTTATTTATTTTTAGTATTTAAATTGTTAATTTATCAATAAAATTTGTGATTTATTTATAAATTGTCTTTATATATAGTGTAAATATATTTTAAATTTGTATTTTTTTAATTTTTTTTTTTAAAATTCGGGCCTAAAAAAAAGCCCTGGCCCAAGCCCGGCCCGGCCCGTAAGGCACCCGGGCCGGGCTTTTCACGGGCCCGGGCTTTTTTTTGGTTGGCCGGGCTAGGGCCAGGCTTGTAAAAGCCCGGCCCGACCCGGCCCATTGCCACCCCTAATCCTTTCGGAATCCAAACCTGATATTGACCCAAAAAGGACACCATCTGTAAGGGGACGAAAGCAAAGCCTTCTCGAGGTGCCTATTGAATCTCACGTTTCTGGATAACAATGGAAATCGCGGGATATATTGTGGCATACCCCTCTCCCACTCACTATTAAAAAGTGTAAGGTTTCCATCTCACTAGTTTCTAATGTATTAAGATTATGCTCGGCTAAAACATATCTTTATTAATACTAGTGGATTATTAGTGATCTAACCAATTTTAACACTTAAAATTTTATTCACTAATACTTATTAGTCTCTACTAATCATTAACTTAATTAAACTAATTTAATCAAGTTTGCTTAAGTGATCTAATTAATTTTAACAATTAAAATATTAGTTCACTTATAGGTTTTAAAATTTTTAGAATTCAACTAATGGACTATATGTCATTAAACCATTTAATAGATAAAAGTACGTTATTTACTCCAAAGGTACGTGGAATTGTATCCCGAGTGCAAACCAAATTACCGTCCATTCGGAAGCGGCTATGGAATTTATATCCGGGTTTCTATCCGATATACCAAGGAAAATAAAGTACTCATAATGTCCATTTGTTCTTAAACTTGAATTCCTAATTTTTAAACGTTTAAACCAATTAATCTTATTAATTCGTTTACATGCATCTTATATTCTAATTTAACTTTTAAATTTACATAAAATCATATTTTATAACTTGAATATCATGCATGTATACATATTATGGCATGTGAAAATGCAAGAGTGGGCACCCTAGGCTATATGACATGTTAATAAATAATTTAAAACACATATATATGCCCATGTCTGGGCTGAAAATGTTTGTGTTACGTTTTCTGGGCGTTCGAACGTTGTCCAGGCAGTAGCAAAACGTTTGAGTTGCGTTTGAATGGCGTTCGAACTCTATCGGTCTGGTGTCAAAACACTGGTACTTTATTAACTCCGTTCCGGAGCTTCCGGAGTCCGTTTTGGTCCCCGTTTTTTTTTACGGACTTGTAAAGGAATGAAGTTTCACATACATCCAAAAATTGCGTTAACCGAACTCTTATTTATTTTAAAAAATACTAATATAATTAGTACAATAAATCCAAGGCATCCCTTGGTCTTCAAATCTTGCTCCATGGTGTAACATCCCTGATCTGGGAGATGTTACCGGCAGGGAATAGCTATACTAACCCCATAAGCCTCTGACTCTCTGACTGTATTCTAATCTGTTCAAATGCAACGTCATGTTTATATAAACCATGCTCAATTTGAAATACATTTATTTATCATATCTATGAATACAAAATACTTTACTTTACACAAATTAACATATGCTTTTGATTTCTCATACTCTACTAATGCATGCAGAAACTTTTACTTTGACACTGACTGGACTCTTAAACTATATGACTCAATGCTGGTGGACTCCATCCCTGGTGACTGCATCAGTATCCGTCCTCCCGAGCTCGTCCTCCGAGAATCCCTACAAAATAAACAAAATAAAAAACTGGAGGGGGGTTAGATCGCTATACGATCTAAGTGAGTGGACTAAAACTGAAAACTGAAATAAGAACTTGATCTAAAAACCATTGTTTTCAATAAAAACATCTTTATAAGCAAACTTGTTCTGAAAGCTTTATCTTTCTGAAAATTTATTTGGAAACTCTAGTTTCTGAAAACTGTCTCTAAAATCTGGCTTCTGAAAACTGTTGCTAAAAAAAATATGGATTTCAAAATCTGTGTTTTGAATCTCTGAAAACTGTATGAAATCTGAAGACTGAAAGCTTATCTGAAATCTGTATTTCTGTCTAAAAACCTGAACGTATGAGGGTGTTACGTATCGCCGTCATACGCCTAACTGGAGCCAGCAATGCAAATCCATGACTTTGGGGCGTTACGTATCGACGTCCCCCAAAGCATGCCACTACTGGCTAAGAAACTGGCGGTCTTGGGGCGTTACGTATCGCCGTCCCCCAAGCCACAAACTGGAGCTGGGGGTGCGGATCTATGCTACCACCCAAGCTCAAACTGGGGTCTAGGGGCGTTACGTATCGCCGTCCCCCTAGCCCATCTGGAGGATCTGAGAGCGTCCCCTCAGTCCTCAACATGTGCACATGCTCTCTGTATCCGTCAATTTCAACTATATCTCAAGTTACATACTGGGGTGAGGTTTTACCTCATGCCCCGAAAAACATAAAAATCATATTTTAAAGCTTAAGCCGTAAATATTGATCTCTGAAAATCATATCCTTTCTCAAATCACAATTATATAATAATAACTGAAAACAAAGGTTTCTAATGCTCTAAAACATGAAAATATAAGTCTGAAATAATAATTATAAGAAAATCAGTTTAGAAGAAAAAGTGTCCACTCACAGTATACGGCTGAGATGAGTCCCTTCACGGGTGGAAGACCGCTGAGAATCTTGAGGCCGATCTATAGATATATGAATAAGAATAAATTCGTTAGTTACTACAACGACAATATTCCCATAGATAAGAATAAACGTGCAATGCATGAACTATCACCCCCGATGTATTTCTAACACGTTATAGCACCCTATAGAGTTTTTATGAGGTTCGTTTCGCGGTTACGCAAATCATTTTACGCGTCTACAACTCCTACATCAAAAACAGAAAAGTCACTGACAGTGACCTGACTTTGAAAATTCGGCATAAATAGAGGGGATCATTTCTGGAGCTGCATTTTTTATAGAATACTCCTCTATGAGTATAATTTATGCCATTTTTTACGGATCTCGATTTGGACTCTTAGAACTCAAGATATAAGACACTTTCCGCACCTTACGCAGCAGAGAACTGGACCAGTTCGCAACTGCTCTAACTCCAAATTCTGAATTTTTCTGCAATTTCATTTTAAGTCTAAAAATTCTGATTTTTGAGTATGTGATTTTCTTATGTGTCTAGTTTACTTAAAAATTAACAGTTCATAAAACGGACGCTCGAAACCCCAGTTACAGCCGCTAGAATACGTACCATCTGGGTGGATCGATTTGCGGCAAAACGTCACTATAACTTCAAACTATTCCCAAACAAACTTCTTTCACTCCAAACCCGTTTCTTTCATTTTCCAACACCTAAATACATGGAATTAAGTGTTCTTTTTAACCTAAATAAATATTTTAAGTCATTGGGGTATTTCCACAAACACTTTATAAGCAACTATCCCTTTTCCTACATATCCTCTACCCTTTCTCTACAAGCAATACCCAATTCTTTAAACAAATGAAGTTCATCAACTCTTTCATTGTTCCAAGGCAAGAGAATCACACATGCTTCATTATACAACACCATTCAAGTATCAAATCACCAAACCCACCAATTTTTATCATTCTTACAAAACCAATCACTTCCAAACCACAAACCAAAATCCTATATATCATTCAACACTTCATTAAACATGCTTTATCCTTCCATTAATCAAGAATCAATTTCAATTATACATATAATTCATAATATATTTAAACCCAGAACTCAATATCTTTAAACCCAAATGTCTAATTACCAAATCATCAACCCTTAAACTCATAATCTCATCAATTTGAACTCAAAACATGATATTATCATCATCAAATCATTCATTCCATCAAAAATCAAGAATTCAAGATTTGGGTCATGGATTCTTACCTCCATTTTCTTGATTTCTCTACCCTTTCATTAAGCTTCAAGAATGGCAAGACTCCTTTGCTTCTCCTTCTCCTCTCTTCTTCTTTCTCTCCTCCTTCTTCCTTCTCCTTTCTTCTTCTTCCTCTTCTTCTTCCCTCTCTTCCCCCTACGATTTTCTTCTCTCTTTCTCCCTTCAATTCGTTTTTGATCTTTGTAATAGTGAATAGTGTGTTCTTTTTATAGTGGGTCCAAATTTTATTTGGGAGTTAAGGAAAAGAGTGGAAAATTCAAGAAATTTGGAGAATTCTCCATTTAGCCCCGAATTTACTATTCATCCAGAATTTGACTTGCGTTTTTGACCCGGTTCTGTTCAGAATTGGAAAAATTTAACGCGAAAATTTTAGGTCTCGGTCTAAGCTTTTCGACGATATACAATTCATAAAATCGGAGATCGTATGAAAAAATTATGCCTAAAATAGTACGGACAATTTAAAATAAATACGGTACAGTCCCGTCCCGGGACTTCGAGAATTCTACCGATCGTCTCAAAATTCATTTTACAGATATACTTGGGTCCCATCATAATTTATTTTACATGTCTTTGCCTCGATCGTAACGATACCATTGCAGGCAGTAGTAAGAACTACCGGTCGTTACAAATTCTCCCTCCCTTAAATAGGATTCGTCCTCGAATCCTCTCTGGGGTCTACCCGTGATCTTCTTAACTTCGTGATTATCCAAAGATGCTACTAAACTTTATCTTTTTGTCGCTAACCTTTGCTGACCACTAGATCTTTCCTCTTTTCCCTTTCCTAAGTCCTCGTTCTGTAATACTTTTTGCTGAGTACTTTTGACTATTGTCCCTCTGTTCTTTCATTGTACTTTATACCCTTCTCTCTAAGATTTCTTCCTTCTAGTCCTTCACTTATGCTCCACGGTTCCTTGATTTGAGCAGGTTATTAATAACTAGTATCTTGGCTCACTCCGAGAATTCTAATATCTCATACCTATACTTGATATTTCTCTATTCCACTTGTCCAACTTGACCGTAACATTATTTCTCATTACTCGACTATCAACTCCCTATATTTCCTTTACAGCTCTCAGTAGTCTTTAAACTTTTCTTCTTCAACAACCGCTTTGCATTAACCTATTTCGTCGTCCATGTACTATAATACAATCCTACCAAACCCACCAATTTTTATTATCATTCTTACAAAACCAATCACTCTCACAAACCACAAACCAAAATCCTATATATCATTCAACACTTCATTAAACATGCTTTATCCTTCCATTAATCAAGAATCAATTTCAATTATACATATAATTCATAATATATTTAAACCCAAAACTCAATATCTTTAAACCCAAATGTCTAATTACCAAATCATCAACCCTTAAACTCATAATCTCATCAATTTGAACTCAAAACATGATATTATCATCATCAAATCATTCATTCCATCAAAAATCAAGAATTCAAGATTTGGGTCATGGATTCTTACCTCCATTTTCTTGATTTCTCTACCCTTTCATTAAGCTTCAAGAATGGCAAGACTCCTTTGCTTCTCCTTCTCTCTCTTCTTTCTTTCTCTCTTCTTCTTCTTCTCTTCTTTCTTCTTCTTCCTTCTCCTTCTTCTTCTTCCCTCTCTTTCCCCCTACGATTTTCTTCTCTCTTTCTCCCTTCAAATTCGTTTTTGATCTTTGTAATAGTGAATAGTGTGTTGTTTTTATAGTGGGTCCAAATTTTATTTGGGAAGTTAAGGAAAAGAGTGGAAAATTCAAGAAATTTGGAGAATTCTCCATTTAGCCCCGAATTTACTATTCATCCAGAATTTGACTTGCGTTTTTGACCCGGTTCTGTTCAGAATTTGGAAAAATATTTAACGCGAAAATTTTAGGTCTCGGTCTAAGCTTTTCGACGATATACAATTCATAAAAATCGGAGATCGTATGAAAACATTATGCCTAAAATAGTACGGACAATTTAAAATAAATACGGTACAGTCCCGTCCCGGGACTTCGAGAATTCTACCGATCGTCTCAAAATTCATTTTACAGATATACTTGGGTCCCATCATAATTTATTTTACATGTCTTTGCCTCGATCGTAACGATACCATTGCAGGCAGTAGTAAGAACTACCGGTCGTTACAAATTCTCCCTCCCTTAAATATGATTCGTCCTCGAATCCTCTCTGGGGTCTACCCGTGATCTTCTTAACTTCGTGATTATCCAAAGATGCTACTAAACTTTATCTTTTTGTCGCTAACCTTTGCTGACCACTAGATCTTTCCTCTTTTCCCTTTCCTAAGTCCTCGTTCTGTAATACTTTTTGCTGAGTACTTTTGACTATTGTCCCTCTGTTCTTTCATTGTACTTTATACCCTTCTCTCTAAGATTTCTTCCTTCTAGTCCTTCACTTATGCTCCACGGTTCCTTGATTTGAGCAGGTTATTAATAACTAGTATCTTGGCTCACTCCGAGAATTCTAATATCTCATACCTATACTTGATATTTCTCTATTCCACTTGTCCAACTTGACCGTAACATTATTTCTCATTACTCGACTATCAACTCCCTAGATTTCCTTTACAGCTCTCAGTAGTCTTTAAACTTTTCTTCTTCAACAACCGCTTTGCATTAACCTATTTCGTCGTCCATGTACTATAATACAATCCTACCAAACCCACCAATTTTTATCATTCTTACAAAACCAATCACTTCCAAACCACAAACCAAAATCCTATATATCATTCAACACTTCATTAAACATGCTTTATCCTTCCATTAATCAAGAATCAATTTCAATTATACATATAATTCATAATATATTTAAACCCAAAACTCAATATCTTTAAACCCAAATGTCTAATTACCAAATCATCAACCCTTAAACTCATAATCTCATCAATTTGAACTCAAAACATGATATTATCATCATCAAATCATTCATTCCATCAAAAATCAAGAATTCAAGATTTGGGTCATGGATTCTTACCTCCATTTTCTTGATTTCTCTACCCTTTCATTAAGCTTCAAGAATGGCAAGACTCCTTTGCTTCTCCTTCTCCTCTCTTCTTTCTTTCTCTCCTTCTTCTTCCTTCTCCTTTCTTCTTCTTCCCTCTCTTTCCCCTACGATTTTCTTCTCTCTTTCTCCCTTCAAATTTCGTTTTTGATCTTTGTAATAGTGAATAGTGTGTTCTTTTTATAGTGGGTCCAAATTTTATTTGGGAAGTTAAGGAAAAGAGTGGAAAATTCTAGAAATTTGGAGAATTCTCCATTTAGCCCCGAATTTACTATTCATCCAGAATTTGACTTGCGTTTTTGACCCGGTTCTGTTCCGAATTTGGAAAAATATTTAACGCGAAAATTTTAGGTCTCGGTCTAAGCTTTTCGAAGATATACAATTCATAAAAATCGGAGATCGTATGAAAACGTTATGCCTAAAATAGTACGGACAGTTTAAAATAAATACGGTACAGTCCCGTCCCGGGACTTCGAGAAGTCTACCGATCGTCTCAAAATTCATTTTACAGATATACTTGGGTCCCATCATAATTTATTTTACATGTCTTTGCCTCGATCGTAATGATACCATTGCAGGCAGTAGTAAGAACTACCGGTCGTTACAAATTCTCCCTCCCTTAAATAAGATTTGTCCTCGAATCCTCTCTGGGGTCTACCCGTGATCTTCTTAACTTCGTGATTATCCAAAGATGCTACTAAACTTTATCTTTTTGTCGCTAACCTTTGCTGACCACTAGATCTTTCCTCTTTCTTCCTTTCCTAAGTCCTCGTTCTGTAAACTTTTTTGCTGAGTACTTTTGACTATTGTCCCTCTGTTCTTTCGCTGTACTTTATACCCTTCTCTCTAAGATTTCTTCCTTCTAGTCCTTCACTTATGCTCCACGGTTCCTTGATTTGAGCAGGTTATTAATAACTAGTATCTTGGCTCACTCCGAGAATTCTAATATCTCATACCTATACTTGATATTTCTCTATTCCACTTGTCCATTGACCGTAACATTATTTCTCATTACTCGACTATCAACTCCCTATTTCCTTTACAGCTCTCAGTAGTCTTTAAACTTTTCTTCTTCAACAACCGCTTTGCATTAACCTATTTCGTCGTCCATGTACTATAATACAATACTACCAACCCACCAATTTTTATCATTCTTACAAAACCAATCACTTCCAAACCACAAACCAAAATCCTATATATCATTCAACACTTCATTAAACATGCTTTATCCTTCCATTAATCAAGAATCAATTTCAATTATACATATAATTCATAATATATTTAAACCAAAACTCAATATCTTTAAACCCAAATGTCTAATTACCAAATCATCAACCCTTAAACTCATAATCTCATCAATTTGAACTCAAAACATGATATTATCATCATCAAATCATTCATTCCATCAAAAATCAAGAATTCAAGATTTGGGTCATGGATTCTTACCTCCATTTTCTTGATTTCTCTACCCTTTCATTAAGCTTCAAGAATGCAAGACTCCTTTGCTTCTCCTTCTTCTCCTTCTCCTCTCTTCTTTTTCTTCTCTCTCTCTTCTCTTCCTTCTCCTTCTTCTTCTTCCCTCTCTTTCCCCCTACGATTTTCTTCTCTCTTTCTCCCTTCAAATTCGTTTTTGATCTTTGTAATAGTGAATAGTGTGTTCTTTTTATAGTGGGTCCAAATTTTATTTGGGAAGTTAAGGAAAAGAGTGGAAAATTCTAGAAATTTGGAGAATTCTCCATTTAGCCCCGAATTTACTATTCATCCAGAATTTGACTTGCGTTTTTGACCCGTTTCTGTTCCGAATTTGGAAAAATATTTAACGCGAAAATTTAGGTCTCGGTCTAAGCTTTTCGAAGATATACAATTCATAAAAATCGGAGATCGTATGAAAACGTTATGCCTAAAATAGTACGGACAGTTTAAAATAAATACGGTACAGTCCCGTCCCGGGACTTCGAGAAGTCTACCGATCGTCTCAAAATTCATTTTACAGATATACTTGGGTCCCATCATAATTTATTTTACATGTCTTTGCCTCGATCGTAACGATACCATTGCAGGCAGTAGTAAGAACTACCGGTCGTTACAAATTCTCCCTCCCTTAAAAAGGATTCGTCCTCGAATCCTCTCTGGGGTCTACCCGTGATCTTCTTAACTTCGTGTTTATCCAAAGATGCTACTAACTTTATCTTTTTGTCGCTAACCTTTGCTGACCACTAGATCTTTCCTCTTTTCCCTTCCCTAAGTCCTCGTTCTGTAATACTTTTTGCTGAGTACTTTTGACTATTGTCCCTCTGTTCTTTCGTTGTACTTTATACCCTTCTCTCTAAGATTCTTCCTTCTAGTCCTTCACTTATGCTCCACGGTTCCTTGATTTGAGCAGTTATTAATAACTAGTATCTTGGCTCACTCCGAGAATTCTAATATCTCATACCTATACTTGATATCTCTATTCCACTTGTCCAACTTGACCGTAACATTATTTCTCATTACTCGACTATCAACTCCCTATATTTCCTTTACAGCTCTCAATAGTCTTTAAACTTTTCTTCTTCAACAACCGCTTTGCATTAACCTATTTCGTCGTCCATGTACTATAATACAATCCTACCAAACCCACCAATTTTTATCATTCTTAAAAAACCAATCACTTCCAAACCACAAACCAAAATCCTATATATCATTCAACACTTTATTAAACATGCTTTATCCTTCCATTAATCAAGAATCAATTTCAATTATACATATAATTCATAATATATTTAACCCAAAACTCAATATCTTTAAACCCAAATGTCTAATTACCAAATCATCAACCCTTAAACTCATAATCTCATCAATTTGAACTCAAAACATGATATTATCATCATCAAATCATTCATTCCATCAAAAATCAAGATTCAAGATTTGGGTCATGGATTCTTTCCTCCATTTCTTGATTTCTCTACCCTTTCATTAAGCTTCAAGAATGGCAAGACTCCTTTGCTTCTTCTCCTTCTCCTCTCTTCTTTCTTTCTCTCCTCTCCTTCTCTTTCTTCTCCTTTCTTCTTCTTCCCTCTCTTTCCCCCTACATTTTCTTCTCTCTCTTCTTTCTCCCTTCAAATTCGTTTTTGATCTTTGTAATAGTGAATAGTGTGTTTTTTTATAGTGGGTCCAAATTTTATTTGGGAAGTTAAGGAAAAGAGTGGAAAATTCTAGAAATTTGGAGAATTCTCCATTTAGCCCCGAATTTACTATTCATCCAGAATTTGACTTGCGTTTTTGACCCGGTTTTGTTCCGAATTTGGAAAAATATTTAACGCGAAAATTTTAGGTCTCGGTCTAAGCTTTTCGACGATATACAATTCATAAAAATCGGAGATCGTATGAAAAAGTTATGCCTAAAATAGTAAGGACAATTTAAAATAAATACGTTACAGTCCCGTCCCGGGACTTCGAGAAGTCTACCGATCGTCTCAAAATTCATTTTACAGATATACTTGAGTCCCATCATAATTTATTTTACATGTCTTTGCCTCGATCGTAATGATACTATTGCAGGCAGTAGTAAGAACTACCGGTCGTTACAAATTCTCCCTCCCTTAAATAGGATTCGTCCTCGAATCCTCTCTGGGGTCTACCCGTGATCTTCTTAACTTCGTGATTATCCAAAGATGCTACTAAACTTTATCTTTTTGTCACTAACCTTTGCTGACCACTAGATCTTTCCTCTTTTCCCTTTCCTAAGTCCTCGTTCTGTAATACTTTTTGCTGAGTACTTTTGACTATTGTCCCTCTGTTCTTTCGCTGTACTTTATACCCTTCTCTCTAAGATTTCTTCCTTCTAGTCCTTCACTTATGCTCCACGGTTCCTTGATTTGAGCAGGTTATTAATAACTAGTATCTTGGCTCACTCCGAGAATTCTAATATCTCAAACCTATACTTGATATTTCTCTATTCCACTTGTCCAACTTGACCGTAACATTATTTCTCATTACTCGACTATCAACTCCCTATATTTCCTTTACAGCTCTCAATAGTCTTTAAACTTTTCTTCTTCAACAACCACTTTGCATTAACCTATTTCGTCGTCCATGTACTATAATACAATCCTACCAAACCCACCAATTTTTATCATTCTTACAAAACCAATCACTTCCAAACCACAAACCAAAATCCTATATATCATTCAAAACTTCATTAAACATGCTTTATCCTTCCATTAATCAAGAATCAATTTCAATTATACATATAATTCATAATATATTTAAACCCAAAACACAATATCTTTAAACCCAAATGTCTAATTACCAAATCATCAACCCTTAAACTCATAATCTCATCAATTTGAACTCAAAACATGATATTATCATCATCAAATCATTCATTCCATCAAAAATCAAGAATTCAAGATATGGATCATGGATTCTTTCTTCCATTTTCTTGATTTCTCTACCCTTTCATTAAGCTTCAAGAATGGCAAGACTCCTTTGCTTCTCCTTCTCCTCTCTTCTTTCTTTCTCTCCTTATTCTTCCTTCTCCTTTCTTCTTCTTCCCTCTTCTTCCCTCTCTTTCCCCCTACGATTTTCTTCTCTCTTTCTCCCTTCAAATTCGTTTTTGATCTTTGTAATAGTGAATAGTGTGTTCTTTTTATAGTGGGTCCAAATTTTATTTGGGAAGTTAAGGAAAAGAGTGGAAAATTCTAGAAATTTGGAGAATTCTCCATTTAGCCCCGAATTTACTATTCATCCAGAATTTGACTTGCGTTTTTGACCCAGTTCTGTTCCGAATTTGGAAAAATATTTAACGCAAAAATTTTAGGTCTCGGTCTAAGCTTTTCGACGATATACAATTCATAAAAATCGGAGATCGTATGAAAAAGTTATGCCTAAAATAGTACGGACAATTTAAAATAAATACGATACAGTCCCGTCCCGGGACTTCGAGAAGTCTACCGATTGTCTCAAATTCATTTTACATTATGATACTTGAGTCCCATCATAATTTATTTTACATGTCTTTGCCTCGATCGTAATGATACTATTGCAGGCAGTAGTAAGAACTACCGGTCGTTACAAATTCTCCCTCCCTTAAATAAGATTCGTCCTCGAATCCTCTCTAGGGTCTACCCGTGATCTTCTTAACTTCGTGATTATCCAAAGATGCTACTAAACTTTATCTTTTTGTCGCTAACCTTTGCTGACCACTAGATCTTTCCTCTTTTCCCTTTCCTAAGTGCTCGTTCTGTAATACTTTTTGCTGAGTACTTTTGACTATTGTCCTTCTGTTCTTTCGCTGTATTTTATACCCTTCTCTCTAAGATTTCTTCCTTCTAGTCCTTCACTTATGCTCCACGGTTCCTTGATTTGAGCAGGTTATTAATAACTAGTATCTTGGCTCACTCCGAGAATTCTAATATCTCATACCTATACTTGATATTTCTCTATTCCACTTGTCCAACTTGACCGTAACATTATTTCTCATTACTCGACTATCAACTCCCTATATTTCCTTTACAGCTCTCAGTAGTCTTTAAACTTTTCTTCTTCAACAACCGCTTTGCATTAACCTATTTCGTCGTCCATGTACTATAATACAATCCTACCAAACCCACCAATTTTTATCATTCTTACAAAACCAATCACTTCCAAACCACAAACCAAATCCTATATATCATTCAACACTTCATTAAACATGCTTTATCCTTCCATTAATCAATCAATTTCAATTATACATATAATTCATAATATATTAAACCCAAAACTCAATATCTTTAAACCCAAATGTCTAATTACCAAATCATCAACCCTTAAACTCACAATCTCATCAATTTGAACTCAAAACATGATATTATCATCATCAAATCATTCATTCCATCAAAAATCAAGAATTCAAGATTTGGGTCATGGATTCTTACCTCCATTTTCTTGATATCTCTACCCTTTCATTAAGCTTCAAGAATGGCAAGACTCCTTTGCTTCTCCTTCTCCTCTCTTATTTCTTTCTCTCCTCTCTTCTTCTTCCTTCTCCTTTCTTTTTCTTCCCTCTTTTTCCCCTACGATTTTTTCTCTCTCTTCTCTCTCTCTCTTCAAATTCGTTTTTGATCTTTGTAATAGTGAATAGTGTGTTCTTTTTATAGTGGGTCCAAATTTTATTTGGGAAGTTAAGGAAAGAGTGGGGAAATTCTAGAAATTGGAGAATTCTCCATTTAGCCCCGAATTTACTATTCATCCAGAATTTAACTTGCGTTTTTGACCCGGTTCTGTTCCGAATTTCGAAAAATATTTTACACAAAAATTGTAGGTCTCGGGCTAAGCTTTTCGACGATATACAATTCATAAAAATCGGAGATCGTATGAAAACGTTATGCCTAAAACAGTACGGACAGTTTAAAATAAATACGGTACAGTCCCGTCCCGGGACTTCGAGAAGTCTACCGATCGTCTCAAAATTCATTTTACAGATATACTTGGGTCCCATCATCATTTATTTTACATGTCTTTGCCTCGATCATAATGATACCATTGCAGGCAGTAGTAAGAACTACCGGTCGTTACAAATTCTCCCTCCCTTAAATAGGATTCGTCCTCGAATCCTCTCTGGGGTCTACTCGTGATCTTCTTAACTTCGTGATTATCCAAAGATGCTACTCATAAGAACATGCATATTAATAATTTATATCTAATATAAATTATCAAAACTTCTTAAAAGAAGAAAGGGTTAAGAAAACTTTTCAACCTTAAGCTCTTGATGCCAATTGTAGGAAATGACTTTCCTTAGCGCGACAGAAGTTGCTTGTGGTGGCACCGAGTTCGGTATGGATCTTCAAAATTTTCTTTGCCTTCTCCCTTTGTTGTAGTAGTCAAGATCAATCCTTTGGTGTCCAACACTTAGATCAACCACTCGATCTTCCGAACTATGACTCGAAACCAACAAACCGAAGTGTGGGCTTCACTCACAAAGATTAAACCTCTAAAATATTTAGAGATTTAGGATGTCACAATTGTTGGACAATTATGACCCATAACGTCACTATTTGTACAGATCATGGTATTGTTGTACAAATTAACTATGTGACAAATGAGATTGCACTCTTATCATTTGTGATTAGATCACCAAGATATATAAAGGATAAGAGGTCCCTATGATTTGTTCCTGGATTGAGAATGATATGAGACAATATCAATCCACGAAGGATAAATCATTAAATATCCATAGTCAGAGTATTATCGAGATTGGACATCGATAAATACGTAAAATACTAGTATTACACTTGTGCGCGTTGTGAGGGCACAACATCATAGTTCTCATATATTTGGGTATATGATACTCATGCAAGTGTAATAGGAGGTTGTGTTTTAACCGATGGTACGGGAAACAGCTTCGCTCTGGATAGACCCCCTCGAATTCCATGGTAGTATGACTATGTGTCTAGTCTATGGAAGTCCAAAATCAGGGTAGGTGTATTTGGTCTTAACCTGAGACTTGCACCGCTAATACTTGCGACAATCAATATACTTTGGTTGCGGTCGTCCAGGGCTTTAACAGGTTCTGTGTACGCCTATGCTAGCACACTACGAAGTCATGCGAAAGTGATAAGGAAGTCCACCCATGAGCCGGGAATTATTCGATGAAGCTTGGAGCCTGACAAAGGACCAAAGCCGAGCCAAGAACAGTGGGCTGTTTCAGTCACTGCCGAGAGCATGCAGTGGGCAGAAAGATTTTTTTTTTTATTCGTTGCCCGCGTCATTCAAACCGATCGATGTGAGTATTCCGTAACTTTGTTGATTCGTATTCGCACTTATTTCATGCTTGTTTTATGATCTTGGGACCTTAGCAAACACACAACAATGGTATCAGAGCAAGGTTTGAGCATGAAATTGACTTAGGGGAAATGGACTAGGGTTAAATTTTGGGGTAAATTGATTTTGAGCATGTATAATGAAATTGGATGAATTAGTATGCTTAAATGTGTTTTATTGATGATTGATTGGATCAATTTGATGAAATGTTGTTTGGAACAAATTTCCCCCCCCCTTTTTTGGTGTTGGCCGAATGTCACTATGCCCTAAATTCTTGGTGATTTTTGTTTTTTTTGATTCATTGGATGAGTTGGAAACAATTGAGGATGTTGATTTAATGTCGATTGTGGAATTAATTGGATTGAAACCGAATCGGACACAAAATCCCCTCCAAAGCCGAGAGTTATATGCATGTAATTGTGTTTGATTTTTGATGAAATGTGTTGGACATGTTTTGTTGTAATTGATCATGATTAATTGTATAAATTAATGTTTTGGAAATATTGATTTGGGTAATTAATTGTGTAATACACTTTATTTAATTAAATTATGAAATTGGGTTTTTGTGATTTAATTATGTTGGGCCTAATTTTGAAAATTGGCTTTTAAAGTTGTTATTGGGCTTATTGGGCTTGGTTGTACCAAGTTGGGTTTAGGAAAAATTGGTTGGATCCAATTGGGCCCAAAACCGCTTCCATAAAGCCCAAATGCGACTAATGGACCTTTAAAGTTTAACTGGGTCTAATGGGCCAAAATTGATTTATGGGCTTATGGGGTAATTCCCGGATTGGATTTTGGTTATTCGGTTTGACCCGAGTTGACCAAAAGTCCACGCCTCAAGAAATTAATTAAAAGCCCATTGGACTTTAATTAAATTAATGTTGGACGTTAATCGGGCTTTGAGACCCGTAACGATTAAATTTGGAATTTAAGTCATAAATGTTCGTTAAATAAAGTGTAGTATTTAATTTGGAATTAAATAGCGAATTAGTATTAAATACAAATTGAATTGGATTTAATTGTGTAGTTTAATTTAATTCGAGGATTCATACTTTGAGTACTTATTCGCAAAACGAGTTTGACTCGAGCAAAATCAAATCGTTGTTTGAACATTGGATGGTCACTAATTATCAGATTAATTAATTTGATTAGATTGATTAATAACATGCTTGTGTGAATACATGGTTGCGATGCATGAATAATGTATATCGGATGGATATTATGGGTGAGACCAATTTTAGAAATTATTGTAATAAATTTGATTTATTAATTGGACCTGTGTGTCCAGCCTTAATACCTCCATATCTTTGTATTCTCTTCTCACTTATTCCCCTCAATGTAAATGAGGTTTCTGTAGAAGTGTAGTGTAACGGGTATAAGTAATACATGTGCTAGCGGGAGAGAGAAGGGGAGAGATTTGATCTGGGATCATTGTGTAAAGTATCCATCCGCATATCATTATTATTTTATTATACGTGCTTTATTATGTGTTTAGAATGCATGTTTAAGGGTGTAATGATTGAGACCCTTAACAAAGATAATAAATGGGTTGCCAATTTGCACTCGAAAACCCTCACAAAATATTAGCGTCTTCCTTCCTTTTTGAGTGATTCTCACTCAAGATCTGAGACTAGCATTGGCTTGTTGGCCAAAGTCAAGGCCTTTGTCCGTCGAGGATGTATTTGAATCACGACTTTGTTCCATATTGGTGTCTTGTCCAAGTTGTGGTTTGTTGGCCAAAGTCAAGACCACTTCTTGTCCATCGACATTGATTGCGAAGCTTTCCATGATCAATGGGTCGCGCTTAACTGGGATCACTAAGTTTGTTGTGCCAAAGCCAAGGCTTAGTTGATTCAGAGGAAAAAGGTCAGGTAATATATTGGATATATTGGCATATATAAGATATATGTTTCGGACTTGGATGTCCCCCTACTGGATCTAGGAATTGGATTGGATCCAATTGATCTTAGAGATCTACCTAGTTAATTATCATACAATTTGTTGGCCAAAGTCAAGATTGTGTGATATTTAACGGGATCCTAGCCCGCTAGGAAACTCGGTTTCCCGAGTACTCGACAGAAGGTTAGAGGCTCGCCGAAAAATAGTGGGAGGCAATAATTGAATTTGCAATATTCATTTAATTACTTGCCATACGCGCTCATTCAAATATCATTCGTCGTTATAAATTAAATGTTAGTTGGACTAATATTTAAAATGTTGTTTTAATTAACAGTTGGACTGTATTCAAACTATTCATTTATAGTTGATTTTATAATTGGATTATAGTAATCAATATAATTGATTTTAATCTATTAAATTATAGTTGATTAAATAGTTGGACTATTGTAATCATTATAATAAATAGTACCTAAATCGTTGATTAAATAGTTGGACTATTAAAATCAAGATAAAATTGAAAGATTGACATTTAAAACATAATCCTGGGGAAAATGTATTTAAATGGTTTAATTTTCAAATTGGGAATAATTTCATGATGGTCCTGGAAAAACTAATAAGTTACTTTATTTGATAAAATAACATATTAAGCCTAAGCCCGAAGTTAAGCAAATAGTAGAGCATAATCTTTGGAAGATTTATGTGATGATAACTTTAGTGCTTAATCCATTAAGCTTGTCGCAGTAGACTCCTTAATTTCTGAATCAGAACTAAGGATTAGATCCTTAAAGTATGATACTGAAATTGAAGGATCTTCATAAATCTGTACTTAGATTTTAGAAGTACTAAATTGCAATACTTAACTCTTGGAGAGTTAATGACTATTCTCAAGGAGATAAAGTCAAAGTTTGCAATTAGGCAAGTAGCGCAAGACGCACCTTACTTCGATATTCTAGAAGGCCTAGGCTTGGCCAAAGGCTTCTGGAATATGGAAACGGGCAAAGGCAAAATCATTATAATCTTCTGGGAAGATAAATGACAAATCCCAAAATGTCTGCTTTAATTGTGGCAAACAGGATCGCGGAAGCGTGAATGCCATTTGGACAAAGCAGACATGAAGGAATTGAAGACGAGCAAGGCTCTGACTTCAAATATGTTTTTCAAATTATGTTCACTACTAGTATTAAAATTGGATTTTAGATATTTAGTATGGTACATAAAATATATGTATTGATGTTCATAATCTGCTATGAGCAGGATACTGACTTCAATTGAGATTTATCTGCGAATTATAAACGGGACGAAAGTCGCTGTTTTAACCGTAGATACCTAAATTTAGGAACTACCCTCGGGTGTGTACCTAAATTTGGAAACTGTTATAATGTATCTAGTTTGACTAGGAACATTATCTTTATATCAGTGTATTATCCGTTGCAGATATACCTTTATATTCTAGAACACTAAAATATTTCATTAAATAAAGATGATATTGAGATAAACACATTAGATGTGAATAACAACATTTATATTTTGAATATAAATATATCTCAAATATATAACATGACAAACAAATAGCTCAAACTGATTTGATCAGATGAAACTTTTGTGGCATTGTTGTCTGGGACACAATCAAACAAGAATCGTATATCCGCACTTTTGAAGAGTGGGTACCAGGACTAATTTGATTCCAGTCAAATAAAGTCTACGAATCTAGTTTATTAGGCAAAGTGCCTATAACACTATTTACTTGGTAAAAGTGTAAATGCCACAGATCTGTTAGCCCTAGTTAATAGTGAAGCAAGTGGGCCCATGTCTAGCAAGGCTAGATATGGATATGAATATTTCGTGACCTTTACGGATGTGGCATCGCGTTATGGTTATGTGTTTCTTTTGAAGAACACAAATCAGAAACTTTTAGAGTTTCGACACGAAAATAGACAAACAGATCGGCTAAAGTATTAAACAGTCACGGTAAGACCGTAATGGAAAATACTTAAGCAATAAGTTTTTATTATACTTGAAAGAGTAAAGTATTCTTTGGTATTAGGAATCAAAATTTGGATATTTCAAATGAGGAGTCCTCCCGGAACACGTCAGTTTGACGGTGTGTCCGAACAGAGTAACCGAATTTTGTTGGACATGATAAGGTTAATCATGAGTCGCTCTGAGCTACCATTTCCTTCAACGGATAAGCATAAATAGTGCAGAACTTATTTAGAATAAGGTTCCATAATATCTGTTTGACAGATATCATATTAGATATGAACATGAAAGAAACCGGGTTTCACATTCCTGTATATTTGGGTATGCTAGGCATATGTTTGGATGATACCAGACTAAAACCCAAATTGGATAAGTGCCAATTGTAGGTTATCATAGGGATACCGAAGTATAGTACTTATACAACTCACCTGAGAACAATTAGATTGTTGTTCACCATGCGGTCTTCCTAAGAGGAATACCTATATGCAGTGGTAAGTGGGAGGATAGTAAAACTCGATGAAAATCGGAGTAATACTGTTCAAGGCACCGAGTCCTTATTGGAACACAAATAGTTCATCAAAGATGAAACTATACCATTAATCTTCGAATACACAAGAACCGCGTAAGTCGGAGAGAGTCAGAAAATAACATGGGGTATGGGTTTCTGATCTCACCTTATAAAGATGTTAATCTTTTGAGGTATACCAACTGACTACGTATGAGGAAGTGATATAAGGTATCGACTCCCTATTATGGCAAAGTGCCATATAATCCGAAATGGATCCATGTATATCAACTATGTTTGGACACTAGTTGATGTACCGCAAGGTATTGTGCCTACTGGTACTATATAAGTCTTCAAGGAAGACGCACATGGATGGCAACTGACCAACGTATAAAGCTAGGCTTTTAGCGGAAAGGTATCGTTATCAACATTGTGTTGATTACGATTCAACCTTTTACCTGTTGCCACGGTAAATCCATTTGGATAATGCTTGCTGATGCTGCATGTCTCATTAATGAAATATGACAGCTGAATGGCAAAATCGCTTTCCTGAAAAGGAAACCTTTTGGAGGATGTTCACAACATCCTGTCGGTTTTGTCGTACCAAAACTAGCAAACAAGGTTTGCGGGTTATTCGATCCATGTTTGGATTGAAGCAAGCATTAGGTTCTTGGAATTGTCATTTTGATGTGATCATAATGGTTTATGATTTAATTCAAAACGAAATGATTCTTGTGTATATAAGAGAGTTAGTGGGAGCGCACTGACAGTGGCTGTCCTATAAATAATGATAATATGTCATTTCTTAGAAATGATATTCTCATAATAACGATCGGCGAAAGCTTGGCTTTCGATAAAACTCTCCGAGAACTCGTACATTGAAAAATGTACGCGACCTGATGTCTCATACGCTTTGAGCATATGGATTCACAAACAGGCCAATCCAAGTGATAGTCACTGGATTGATGTTAAGAACATCCGTTAGTTTTTTAGAGAACTAAGGATACATTCTTAGACTATGGAGAATGAGAACTTGAAGTGACTGTGATCACTACTGTAAGTTTCCTAAACTGATAAAATGACTACAAGTCACAAATGGTACTACCAAGTTTGAATAACGGAACAGTGAGCTGGAAATCTTCCAAGCAAGATACTGTTACCGAATAAACAACTAATGCGGGTTATTGCTGCAGCTGAGGCGGCAATAGAAGCCTTCTGGGTCGATAAACAATTCTAATTAGATTAGATATAGTTCTGTTAGCAGCTGAGCAAGGCGTCAGTACAGGCTAAAGAATTAATGGTCTCATCAACGATCCAGATATATACTTCGATATTCATCTGATTCGTTCGGATCATACATCGTGGCGATGTGATGATCGAATAAATCGCATCAGACGATAGTCATGCAAATCCGCTGACGAAAGTATTTTCTCAGTAATTTGAGCCAACCGTACATAGTTCGGGTGTAAGACACTCGAGTGACTGGCTATAGGCCAAGTGGGAGATTGTTGGACAATTATGACCCATAGCGTCACTATTTGTACAGATCATGGTGTTGTTGTACAAATTAACTATGTGACAAAGGAGATTGCACTCTTATCATTTGTGATTAGATCACCAAGATATATAAATGATAGGAGGTCCCTATGATTTGTTCCTGGATTGAGAATGATATGAGACAATATCAATCCACGAAGGATAAATCATTAAATATCCATAGTCAGAGTATTATCGAGATTGGACATCGATAAATACGTAAAAGACTAGTATTACACTTGTGCGCGTTGTGAGGGCACAACGGCATAGTTCTCATATATTTTGGTATATGATACTCATGCAAGTGTAATAGGAGGTTGTGTTTTACCGATGGTACGGGAAACAACTTCGCTCTGGATAGACCCCCTCAGAATTCCATTGGTAGTATGACTATGTGTCTATGGAAGTCCGAAATCAGGGCAGGTGTATTTGGTCTTAACCTGAGACTTGCACCGCTAATACTTGCGACAATCAATATACTTTGGTTGCGGTCGTCCAGGGCTTTAACAGGTTCTGTGTACTCTTATGGTGAGTATATTGAGAATCGTAGTGTGTTGGGTGTGATGTCAAGACGGAAGTGTCACTCCAGTCATATGGAGATGATGGTCACGTAGGATACGGTACTAGTACTCTTATGTACTGTAGTCATCAGGATAAAATGAAAAGGTCAGGTTTATCCGATTGTAGAGACTAGTTACCAGACATCCGACATGTGCTTCGTACGAGGCAGACACAATTCCAGCCCCAGGCCTAGCACGTGATCATTCGATACTGGATCGACATACACAATACTATGTATACTATGCCTGATATAGATCCTTTATTCCTGTAAGGATATTTTTGGAGAATTGGGTAGGCATGCGCTTTGCTAGAAGCCAACCTTATCTTGTAAATCGGTATAAACGTAGTACTAGGTACTTACGTGTTCGGATAGTCCGACGACCGAATTTACTGCCAACATATCCGGGGATCTCATGGGTCGCTTCCCAAAGATTCACCGATGACGTATGACTCGCACTCTAAATTAATCTGGGATTAATTAGAAGATAGAGAAAATTAATCTGGGATTAATTGCGGAGATATTTTATCTGGGATAAAATATCATTAAAAGAGAGATAACAGTTAATTTGGAATTAATCGAGAAATTAATATATTTGATATATTAAACGAAATTAGATTTCGACGCGGAATTAAAATTAGATTTTAATTCGGGCGAACGAATTAATTTATAATTAATTCGTTAGCGACGTGAATAGTGATTTCGCTAGGCGTAATTATTTAATTGTGTCGCAACAGAAAATTCATTAATTTGGAATTAGCGAACCCGAGCCCGAGATTATTTGCGAGCGCATTCGCATTTTGAATTTCAGTGCGGCACGCAAGTCAAATCAAGCGTCAAATCATTAGTCACATCAAGCGTCAAATCACATGTCACTTTGAGTGATGTGACAATTGATTGATTGATTGAATGATGGGAGTGGTTGGCAAACTTTATTGCCTTGACTTTTTGGAAAAGTGGAAATGGTATATATTATTTGTTTTTGGAAAAACAAAAAGCTAATACACATTTTGTAAAACAAATACACTCTCTTTCTCTCATCTCTCTCTCTCTCTCTCGCCCAAGAGGGCAATTTCTTCACTGGTTTGGCAGTGAACTGCCGTGAGCCAAGAGGAAAAGGGAAGCTTAGAGTCACGATTTTGTGGCAAAATCGGGAGTGCTAGCACACTACGAAGTCATGCGAAAGTGATAAGGAAGTCCACCCATGAGCCGGGAATCATTCGACGAAGCTTGGAGCCTAACGAAGGACCAAAGCCGAGCCAAGAACAGTGGGCTGTTTCAGTCACTGCCGAGAGCATGCAGTGGGCATAAAGATTTTTTTTTATTCGTTGCCGCGTCACTCAACCGATCGATGTGAGTATTCCGTAACTTTGTTGATTCGTATTCGCACTTATTTCATGCTTGTTTATGATCTTGGGACCTTAGCAAACACCAACAACAATTGTGTTTGGCTATTTGGAATTTCAAATACTCTCACAACACTTGTGAATATTTGAAGTTCTTTTCTCTTTTCTCTCAAATTTTTTCTCACAATAATTGTGTGAATGTTTGCAAAAAATTAACCTTGGGAAGTGAGAGAAATGGTAGAGATTATATTCTCTTACACAAGCCAACTAACCTTGTCATTAAGCATCTAATGCTTTCTTGCAATGACCAACACAAAAATGTGAATGTCATACCAAAGCATAAGAAATTTAAGCTAAAGACAATGGCTTTGTCATTAAGCATTCAATGCTTTCTTTCAATGGCAAACATATAAATGTGGAGGCCATACCAAAGCATAAAATTCATTAGCTAATGACAAATCTATTAAGTGTATCCAAGCCACCTAATAGACATAATTGCTTGGATGACATGGTAAACCATATGGCTTTGTCTCCAATGGTAAATAAAAATCAATATATTAATAATGATTTATTTACCTTCAATTATGTTGTAGTAATTATCTCATAATTATTACTAACTTGATTATCTCATAATCAAGACTTGATTATCTCATAATCAAAGAATTCTAGAAAACATTAAGTTCAACTAATTTAACACAGTTTCCATTTGTGACAATAAATATTATTAATCTTATTAATAATATATAAATAAATATAATGTGAGCATATAATTAGAAAATCTAATTATATTAGGTTTGCTACAGTTAATCGAGCTAGCACGGGGACCAAATGGACCCACAGTTTCGAGCTTCAATAATTTCGAAATATTAATTAAACTCTTTAATCAAATATTACGAATTATTAACTCCGCGTTATTCCACTAAAAACTCGAAGTTGAACTCCCTTTACTGTAGATGGATTAAGTAAACCGAACATTTTCGGTGTTCATCGATATAGTCATTACATATGGATATAGCCATTCACGAATATCTCAAAAATAGAGCCGGGTCATAAGTCCGTTAAACCCCTCTAAATATTTTGTCTCTTAAGCACCATTGATTCTATAATGAACAATTAATTCATAACAATTATGAATATAAAATACTTTCTATTCATAATAGAAAAGTTGAGCGCTCAAATTGTTTAAGTCCCGAATCAACTCTTAAAAGAGATATTCATCTGCTTCTCGTAAAAAGGATTGAATTCCATATCTATGTAAAACGTTCACAGCTACATACCAAATCATATCCCCAAAATACGTAGTTATTGGCTGGGAATGCAACACCAACCTCACCATAGTAAATCAAAGGACATAACCTGTCATGCAGGAGTTCGTAGTACACTCATGATTAAGATCAAATCCATATATGACCATCTATTAGATAAAATAAATTTCTTCGGTTAACGGATATTAAAAGAAATTTGTATTTATCTGAGTCCAATCCTACATGATCTCATCATACAAGGTGCCTCCATTCCCATGTCACTACATGAACGATCCCGGATCAAGGTCGTCATACAAGTATAGAATGGACCGCAGCTATAGATAAACCACAAACAAAGTACCCTATTTGTTTGCTCTCTATGGACTATTTAGATTACTAACTTCAGACTTAAATCCTCTTGTGCATCAAACATACACTAAGTCTGAAGGTACAATAGTAATCAAGGTAAACAAGATAATTGGACAATATGCGATATAAATCAAACAACTTTGATAAAATGAATAATGCATTTATTATTATTACAATAATCAATTCCATTTACAATACATGAAACTCTAGGACATAAATCCTAACACTTTTTGTCTATAACCTTTTATGACAAGTCTTGCCTTGTACTTATCTATTGAGTCATCTGGTTTCATCTTCTGTTTGAATATCCATTTATAGCCCAGTGGCTTACAACATAGAGGAAGATTAACCAACTCCCAGGTATGGTTCTGTAGGATGGAATCAATCTCACTATTGGTAGCCTCTTTCCACAAAGGTGCCTCCGACGAAGACATTGCTTCTTTATAGCTTTGAGGCTCATTTTCTAACAAGTATGTCAGAAAATCGGGACCAAATGACTTAGACGTACTAGCTCTTTTGCTACGTCTAGGTTCAATTGTCTCAATATTTTCACGTTGATTTGACTCTTGGTCAACCTGATCATTTTCTTTGACAGTATCGATAGTTCTTTTGAGAGACTATGTTCTTTGTTTTTCCTTACAAGGAAGTGTCTCTTCAAAAATGTCACATTCCTAGACTCAATTATCATATTCGGATTGATGTCAGGAATCTCAGACTTGTGTACCAAGAATCGATACGCACTACTTTTGCGAGCATATCCAATGGATATACAATCAACAGTTTTGGGTCCTATTCTAACATTCTTAGGTTTAGGAACCATTACTTTGGCAAGACACCCCCACACTTTTAGATATTTGTAGAAAGGTACGTGACTTTTCCACAACTCATATGGTGTATTGTCCAATCATTTGTGAGATAGCTTGTTCAGAGCGTAGTTCGCGGAAAGCGAGGCTTCCCCCACAAGTTCTGGGGTAAAACAGAACTTATCAACATGGCGTTCATCATTTCCTTCAATGTTCGATTTTTGCGTTCAACAATCCCATTTTGTTGAGGCGAATAAGGAGCAGTAGTCTAATGAATAATTCCATGATTGGAACAATATTCACCATATGGTGACACATATTCACCACCTCTATCACTTTTGATTCTTTTGATTTTCTTGCCAAGTTGATTTTCAACCCGTTCTTATTATGTATAAAGCTCTCAATAATTTCATCTTTGCTCCTCAGCAAATACAAATAACATAATCTTGTGCTATCATCGATAAAAGTGACATACCGCCTCTTGTTTGCACAATATTCATATCACACACATCAGTGTGTACAAGTTCCAAAGGTTCAGAACTTCGTTCTATGGAATGAAATGATGTTCTATGCATTTTTACTTCAACACATGCCTCACATTTATGTTGGTTATCAATTGTAAATTTAGGTATAAAGTCCATGTTAATTAATTTACGCATCGTATCATAATTAACATGTCCTAACCTCTCATGCCATATATTTTATGACTCAATAATATAAGCAGAAGATATAGCTTTATTATTAGCACTGTGTCGATTGACAGTCATTACATTGAACTTGAAAGTGCCCTCAGTGAGGTATCATTTTCCTACATACACATCATTTTTGGTCAATACAAACTTGTCAGAAACAAATACAAGCTTAAAGCCATTCTTGCTAAGGAGAGAGCCCAAGACCAAGTTCTTCCGAATATCAGAAACATGCAAAACATTCTTCAATGTAAGCTCCTTTCCAGATGTCATCTTCAGAACAACTGTGTCTTGTCCAACCACTCTAGAGGTAGACGAATTTCCCATTGTCAGATGATCACCACCATCGACCTTTTGATACGAGGAAAACATCTTGCTATATGCACAGATATAACGAGTAGCCCCAATGTCTACCCACCATTCTCTCGGATTCCCAACCGAGTTGGCTTCAGTTACCACTGTTAAGAGGTTCATCTCTGAGATCTCATCAGTCAGTTGCTCATCTTCAGTGACATGGGCCTTCTTTTTCTTGCCCTTGTCCCGAGACTTCTTATTTCTGCAGTATTTTGCCATATAACCGCTTTTTCCATAGTTGTAGCAATTCCCCTTGAACTTCTTGTTAGCTTGGGAAGAATCAGCTCTACTGTTCTTTCTCTTTTTGCTACCATTTACACCCTCGACGATGTTGGCTTTAAACTCTATAGTCTTGTAGCTGGCCTTCTCAGACTTCCTGTTGTTCTCTTCGACCCTCAATCAAACTCCAAGGTCTTCAAAGCCCATCTGCTTCTTTTTGTGTTTCAGATAGCTCATGAAGTCATTCCATGATGGAGGTAACTTTTCAATGATGGTGGCAACTTGAAACGTCTCATAGAGTTTCATCCCTTCATCCAATATTTCATTAATTATCAATTGAAGTTCATCCAACTGAGACATTACCATTCTTGAATCTACCATTTTGTAGTTCAGGAACTTACCCACGACAAACTTCTTTTGCCCTGCATCCTCAGTTTTGTATTTCTTCTCGAGAGATTCCCAGAGAATCTTCGCAGAAATCATGCCTTGGTACACATTGTACAGGGTATTGTCAAGTCCTCCCAAAAGGTAGTTCTTGCACAAGAAGTCACCAGACGATCATGTCTCTTCTCGCAGTTGCTTGGCTGTTTCCGTTTCTCCCTCCACAGGACCCGGAGGATCTTTGAGGTACTTAGCCAACTGGAGAGTTGTAAGGTAGAACAATATTTTGCTCTGCCACTGTTTAAAGTTTGCTCCACCAAATTTTTACGGTTTTTCTCCATGAGCGACCGGTACTAAGATGTTTCCGCTAGCCATATGTAATTGGAAAAATCAACAGCGATCAATAAGTCTACAAAAGACAAATTGTACAATGATCAACAAATGATCTTGTTCAAGTGATATACCAAGTATCCACTCGTTGTTATATTGGACAGTAGTACCAACAAACACAAGTCCTTGAATTTACGACTAAGGTTTCTTATGATAAGTAAATAAAGGAATATTCCCAGAGGACGAGGGGGGTCCGGAGTAACCACTTAAATCCCTGACCACTTAGGCTCTTATCGCCTTTTTGACAGAATTTCCTCTAAACATTTCCTCAATAGAATCTTTTAGGAATTCAAACTTAGTATTACACTTCCAATTTCACAATACAATGTGTATATATAAATGTGTATAAATCAATCAAGTTTGGATGGAATTTCGTGTGTAGAATTACACTTTAAATTCTCAACCAAATATGCAACACACAATTAAATTTCAACTTTATCACTATGTGTATGCTTGTGATAATTAAACACCATAATATTAACTTAAATCTATACTACCAAGATTATTATAATACAATATATGATTTTACTAAGTTAATATTATGATAAATTAAGTTATTCTAAGTCTATTTCAATTTAGAAATAATTCCAGGATCAATTCGTTAGTGTCACGTTCGTATCTTCGTTCGAACGAAACTAATCAGTGAGTTCACGTTCATGTCGCGTTTGTAAACACGTTCGAATGAAGTGTTCAAGAGAGTTCACATTCGTGTAGCGTTCGAGAACCCGTTCGTACGGAATGTTCCAGAGAGTTTACGTTCGTCTAGCGTTCGAAAACACGTTCGAATGAAATGTTCCAGAGAGTTTACGTTCATGTTGCGTTTGAAGACGCGTTCGAACGTTCTAAGGCAGAAGGCTTGCGTTCGAGTTGCGTTTGAAGACTCGTTCGAACGTTATAAGGTAGAAGGATTGCATTCGAGTTGCGTTTAAAGACACGTTCGAACGTTCTTACGAAAATTCAAAATTTTACCTACGCGTTCGTCAGCCGTTCGAACGCCCTTGCCTATTTTCATGCACATACTATATTTTTCCAGAAAAATGGCTTTTAATACATGCATTCTCATATAACAACACTATAATTAATAAGTTCTTAAGTTTGTTGGGGAATTAGTGTCATTAAACGAAATTATGTGGTCCAAGTCGAGTTGCATCTGTCCTTAAGAACTTATTAGCCCCGTCTCGGTGCTCTACGGATTTTGTGGCTAATGTTCGCCCATGATAACTTGGATTCCTCTTGTTCAAGGGGCACTCCTTAACAAGACCTCGAACTGGGGACAATGGTGGAATCTCTCTCTGACTCTAAAACAACAAATGTAGTGACTCAAGACTTTTTGATTTCTGGATGTTTAAGAAAGAACATAAGGCTCCCTTATATAGACATGGAAGGGTGCCATGGAGGGCACCCTTTGGTTTGGGGTGTAACCCTCCCAAGGGTTATACCCCTCCTTTAAACCCTTTAGAGCCTATAGGTGTGTTCTTTTAATTAGAGGACATATCCCTACATGTTAGTGCATTTCTTAAAGACCACTACTCAAGGGACATGACCTTCCTTACATCAATACTATACATATTTAGAGAATTTACTACAAAGGGTTCTACACTAAGAGATGCATTTATTGATGCTCTAAATTCATTTCCCGAATTCGGTGCAGCTGATTTTGCTGATAATACTAAGCGTGAGGTTGCAGCATTTTTTGCTCATGTCACTCATGAAACTGGATGTAAGCTTGTCTCCCTCTCTCTTTGTGTTTGTTTAAACTTAGAATATATTTCTTGTTAAAACATGGAAGTATCTTCGGTTGAGATTTTAACACCTCAATAATTTACCAAGTGATAATAACAGGAAAAAAATAACCAAATATAATAATGCGACACAGTATTTATAGTGATTCACCCAATCAATTATGTCCACTGTGGTTACTGAGTTTCACTATAATTGAATAATAAAAGGAAAAATCCTCAATTACAAGAGCATACAAGTGTTTAACTCACACTCACTCTTAAGGATTACAAGAGAAAAATAAAAGAAATACACAAGAAAAATTCTACAAAATTTCTCTTATTTCTATTTTCTCTATTTCTGTAGAATTTTTCTCTCCTTTCTATTTTTTCTCCTTTCTTTTAATCACTCACTCTCACATATTTTTCTTGCACACACACAGTCTCACTACAATACACCAAATTCCCAAATTACTCAATTTTCTTTTTATCTAATGAAAAAACTTACAAATTTTGGGATGCCTTAAGCTTACACCAATGGAGATATTTATAGGCAAGATTTTACACTACTCCAATCAATTGCATTTAATGTCAACAATTATATTTAATATAAATATTTAATGTCAATCAATTGTATTTAATACAAACATTTAATTCCAACCAACTACATTAATTATTTAATTTGTTGAAATCTCTTCATATGCAAATGTTGGACAATTATGACCCATAACATCACTATTTGTACAAAACATGGCGTTGTTGTACAAATTAACTATGTGACAAAGGAAATTGCTCTTTTATCATTTGTAATTGGATTACCGGGATATATAAATGATAAAAGTCCATATGATTAGTACCAGATTAATAAGATATGAGACAATATTAATTCACTAAGGTTTAATCATTAAATATCCCTAGTCGTAGTATTATCGAGACTGGACATCGATAATGCGGAATAGGCTAGTATTACACTTGTGCGCATTATGGAGGCATAACGACATAGTTCTCATATATTTGGGTATTGGATACTCATGCAACTGTAATATGAGGTTCTGTTTACCGATGGTACGGAAATAGCTTCGCTCTGAATAGACCCCTCGGAATCCCATTGGTAGTATGACTATGTGTCTATGGGAGTCCGAATCAGGGTAGGTGTATTTGGTCTTAACCTGAGACTTGCATCGCTAATACTTGCGACAATCAGTATGCTTTGGTTTTGGTCATCCGGGACTTTAATAGGTTCTGTGTACGCCTCTTCTGGGTATACTGAGAATCGTAGTGTATTGGGTGTGATGTCAAGATATAAGTATCACTTCAGTCATATGGAGATGATGATCACGCAGGATACAAAACCGATACTCTTGTATGCTGCAGCTATCGGGATAATATGACAAGGTCATGATTATCCGATTATGGAGACTAGTTACCAGAGATCCGATATATGCTTCGTACGGGGCAGACACAATTCCAGCCCCAAGCCTAGCATGTGACATCTGATACTGGATCGTAATACGCAATACTACGTATACTATGCCTGACAAAGATTACATATTCCTTTAAAGAATATTTCTGGAGAATTGTGCAGGCACGGTGCTTTACTAGAAGCCAACCATGTCTTGTAAATCGGTAAGAACGTGGTACCGGGTACGCACGTATTCGGATAGTCCGATGACCGTATTTACTGCCAACATATCCAAGGATCTCTTGGGTCGCTTCCCGAAGATTCACCGTTGAGATTTGACTCGAACAGAAAAATAATATAGGATTAATTATGAAAGAGAGAATTAATCTGGAATTAATTACGGCAATGAATTAATCTGGGATAGCTCAATTATAATTTTAAGGTGTGGGTGGGCATAGCTCAATTATAATTTCCATAACATCTTTTGAGAAGTTCATCTCTCAATGGTAGAAAAATCCGAGTCGATTTAGTCCGAGAGCAAACTTTTAGGACGTGGGTTTAGGTAAAAAGTCCGAATCCGATTTTTATTAATTAAAAATAATTTTTTAATTCTAAATACATATATTTATAATAAGATTTTTAAGGTCTATTTTTTTTATTAAAAAACTAAAAATACTGAAATTCTTAATTTTTTTTTTCATTTTTAGGTATTAAAATTCAAAAAAAAAAAAAAATCAAATTTTTAAAAAAAAAAAATCATTTTTTTTTTTCCATAAAAAAACTTGTCCGGCATGTTGCCACTCCTAATTGGTAACCCTCAATTAATGAGTTACCTTTTGAGTTCGATATAGGCTCCCTAAAAAAATAAATTAGTTGATAGGAAAATCAAGGAGGTCCTGAATTTTGAGGCCCTTATCTGGTCTCTTAATGATAGAAGAAAATTTTTTTGGCTTCATGAATATTAATTTTTTCCTAAAATTATGGTCTTAATCGGTTGTCTGTATAGTTTGTCCTCAAATTCACCCCCGAGCAAAAAAAAAAATGTATAGGCATAATTCAAGTTAAGAATTAATTAGAAGAATAAAAACAGCCACTCAACAGCTGCTAAAACTTTCAAAAGTCAAGTGTTGGAGAGAGGTTTGGTTCATGTTCATATAACATTTTTGATAAAAATTGTGAAGAGTAAATTAACAGGAAAAATATTAATAATATTTGTCTTGCAGATTTTTGCTATATAGAAGAGACTAATAAAATAAATCCTTATTGTACACCAAGTGCACAGTATCTATGTGCCGATGGTAAATTCTACTACGGACGGGGGCCGATTCAGCTCACCGGAAACAGAAACTACATATATGCCAGAAAAGCCATCTGGTTTGACGGCCTGAACTCTCCGGAAACGGTGGCCAGGGACCTGTTATATCTTTCAAGACTGCCTTGTGGTATTGGATGAGCTATGTGCACTAGTTGTAAACGAGGGTTTTGGTGAAACAATTGAGAGAATTAATGGTACTTCAGAATGCATCCGGAAGGGATGATTTGACGGTGAAATTTCCAACGATTTCAAAAAAATAAAAAATAATGGTGGTATACCTCCTCCTTGATCTCTTAATATTCATTGAAACAATTGTCTTTCCTCTCTAAATAATATGCAGGTTCGGTTCACTCACATCTTAGCTATACTCGATTCTTCTCTCCCTGAATGATGGAATGATCCTTCTAGTTCTATATTGATTTTTTTTTTTTTGTTTGTAAGGATCTAATGGGGCTCGTTAGCTTCCGTTTTCGTTAATGTTATTTTGTTTCGACATTTTTAAGGGGACATTTTTTATTGACACTCTAATGACATTTCTATTTCAAACAGTTGTACATTTTGCAGAGAGAATAGAATGTATAACTGTTTGAAGCATGAATGTCACTAAAATATCACAAAAAATACCCCTGAAATTATTAATTATTATTTTTTAATTAATATGATATTTTTAATAATTATTCAATTGAATTTTATATTTCAATCTTTTTTCTTTTCTTATATATGCATTTATGATTTTGAAATTGAATTATGGATTTTTTAAATTAATTTTTAGATCTTTTTTAAAAAAAAAAAAAAAAATCAACACCGAGAATCTAAACTGTCAACCCATGACCCATGTAGGTCTACTTGGAAATAAGGGTGGCAATGGGCCCGGGCCGGGCACGGGCTTTATCCGGCCCGTTTTTTAAAAAAAATAAAAAACATACAAATACAAAATACATTCACACAATATGCAAAGACAATTCACAAATAAATCGAAAGTTTCATCGATAAATTTCCCCTTAAGCAATATCTCTCCCCTTTTGACACGAAATGACAAAGGAAGACATAAACAATCAAGGCAGAAAATGAAGCTACGAGGCAGACTCAGACCCTTCAGAAAAAATCATGTTGTTAGTGTCACAGTGAGCATCTTCATATAAGCAATCAACCCGAGACTCCAAATGACTTAGTGATGTATGGATCTCAGATAAACTTCATGTAGCAAGTTGGAGCTGAGTCATGATGGACATCTGGGTCTTCAACATCCGCTGATAAAAATCAGGGGGTGCACTTACGGAAGAGAAGAAAGCAGCAGCTGAAGCAGGAGGGGCAGCAGGAGGAGCAGAATATGGGTCGGCAGCCGGAGACGAAACAGACTCATGAGCATGCAACGTTAGATGAGATACGCCAAAGGACACAGTCTGTCGCCCAATCGGCTTCAGGAGAGGGAGCGGCATATCATGCACAAAGTTAGTGACCAACACAGTGATGATCTGAGGATGACGTAACCATATGGAAGTGTATGCATGACATATGAGAAAGTGCGTATATGAGTCATCTCGCGCAGTATTAAATCAAGAATATCAATAGATAGCCCATGCTCAATTGCATATAGAAAGGAAATCCGCGAGATGGGTTGCGTGTTGACATGAGACTTGGGCCACAAGTTGTGACGCACAATCCGGTTCAGCAACCGATAGGGTGACAAGAGACTAGCAAATACAACAGTACCGCATGTGAAAGAACGATGGTGGCCAGAAGCAACATCAAGAATCAGCTGATCAGAGGGACCTTGACTAGGCCGTCAGGGGTACTGTGGATAGTTCACCTCAGGTATGGTGAGGACACGAGATAATACCGATAAATTGATATCCAAGTGATGCCCGCAAATAAACACAGAAAATGAAGTAGGAGTAACTACCTCTATGTTGGCATATAATTCTTGGATCAGGGTAGCGGATGACCCAATAAAGTCGGAGAGGAGCAAGCCCCAACCCTTGTTAATCAGTATTTTCGTAACACCTGAATCACGCAACTGATCCTCTAAAATATTTCTTTTCAAACATAGGCCTCGCTTAGAAAAATGGTCTTCATACAGACGGTGAGTAGACGGGATGCTAAAGCGATCCGGAGGAACATAGTTACGAGAATGTTTTGGAGGGGATCGTCTTTTTAGGCATTTAGAACACACAAAAAAACACATTAAAATAAATGACAACATGCGATGAGAAAATTAGGCACTTAGAATTAAAATAAAGGAAATACAAGATGTGTATGTCCTGGGCGTTCGAACGACATTCTTACGCGTTCGAATGTCGACGCCTTTTGGATAAAAAAACAACCTAAAGATATGCATTCCCCATAATAACACGAATAAAAACAAAGGACAAACAAAACACAGAGAAATAATATTGCTTATAGAGTGGTGGAAACTATTTTAAGTGTAAGAGGTTTGTATAGTAAATAGAGGGAGATTAGTTCCACATTGGAGAAAGAAATAGAAAATGAAGAATTTATAAGTGTGCAATACATATTTATATTGAATTGGAAAAACAAAGGTTGAGCTTTAATTAATCAAAAGATGGGCCTTGGGCCAATGTATCTACCTCATTCATGATCATTTTTATCATGTGTGGCATTCCACCACACTCATGAATAATTTTTTCCTCACCAACATGATTTCTCGAGTACTTTTCAAATCTTCACCCTCTAACTCCCAGAAAAGCCTTTCAATCCTCATCCGATAATCTCTGCACATAGATTTCCTCTGTTGTCGTCTCTTCAAAACATTTCCTATAGCTGCATGCAAAAACAACATTTTCACGTCTACGATGTTTATGAATGCCAATTTGAGTAAAATCAATCTCTGAAATCACTCCATCAAGAAACACTATATAAATTTTGTTATCTAATTCTTTAGAAATGATGTCAGCTTTATGGTGCACATCAGCTTCTTCAATGTTTATATTCAGCCGCTTTAAAATTGATTCTTGCATATTATTTATGTTTACATATATTTTTATAGTTACCCAAAAAATAATGTCAAACTGACCAGAATCATCAACTGCATCATGTAAAATTTTCCATTATTGTAGTTTTTCCAACTCCTTCAGGTCCCCATACATGAAAAATCTGTAACTTGTTATCTCCAAGATACTCCTATAGTTTTTCAACATGCTTATAGAGCGATGTACACTTTTTTATATGTAAGAGATTTGTATAGTAAATAGAGGAATAATAGTCTCACATTAGAGAAAGAAATGGAAAATGAAGAGTTTATTAGTGTGCAATACACATTTATATTCAATTAGAAAAACAACGCTTGGGCTTGGATGTGTGTAGTTTGGTTATTGTCTTGACATTAGAATTAATAAATATATTTAATATATTTAATTAATCAAAAGATGAGCCTTAAGCCAATGTACCTGCCTCACTCAAGATCAATTTTATCACGTGTGGCATTCCACCACATTCATGAATAATTATTTTCCCCACCAATAAGGTGTCTCGAGTACTTTTTAAATATTCACCCGTTATCTCTCAGAAAAGCTTTTCACCATCCTCATCCGACAATCTCTGCACATGGATTTCCTCAACTGCTGTCACTTCCTAACGTTTCCTATATCTGCATGTAAAAACAACATTTCCATATCTATGATGTTTAAAAATACTAATTTGAGTAAAATCAATCTCAAAAGCAACTCTATCAAAAAATAATATATAACTTTTGTTCTCTAATTCATTAGAAATGATGTCAGCTCTAAGGTGCTCATCGGCTTCTTCTATATATGCATATATTCATCCGTTTTAAAATGGATTCTTGTATAATATTTATGTTTATATTTGTTTTTATAGTTACATAAAAAATAATGTCAAACTGACTAGAATCACCCAGTGCATCATGTAAGTTTTTTTATTATTGTAGTTTTTCCAACTCCTTCTGGTCCTGGGACGCATCCCAATAACTGCAACCGACAACGGGGGCCTCGACCCTGGGACGTATCCAATACCGCTGACAAAATGGGCCTCGACCCGGGGATGCATCCCCAAAACTGATGATGTAGAGGACCTCGATCCTGGGACGCATCCCAATAACTGCAACCGACAACGGGGGCCTCGACCCTGGGACGCATCCCAATACCGCTGACAAAATGGGCCTCGACCCGGGGACGCATCCCCAAAACTGATGATGATGCTATGGGCCTCAACCCTGGGAAGCATCCCCAAACTGATACTGATATGTGAGTTACGACCCTGGGACGCATCCCCAAACTGATACTGATGTGGCGTAGGCCTCGACCCTGGGACGTATCCCCAAACTGATACTGATATAGCGTGGGCCTTAACCCTGGGACGCATCCCCAAACTGATACTAACGTTGATGTGTCTCCATACCCAGAGTATCGTACCTGGCAAAACTGAAGCTGTATGAGAGGTGGTCCATTCTCGAACTAAGTTGATAACGTGGGCCTCGACCCTGAGATTCATTCCCATAACTGTTGGTGAAGTGGGTCTCGACCCTGGGACTCATTTCCGGATTCATTCTAAAACTGATAATGTGGGCCTCGGCCCTAGGATTCATTCCAAACTCGGATGATGTGGGCCTCGGCCTTAGGATTCATTCCTGGATTCATTCAAAATTCTGACAATGCGGGTCTCGACCCTGGGATTCATTCCAAAACTGAGATTCTTTCTCAAATTCATTCCAAAGCTGAGATTCATTCTCGGATTCATTCCAAAACTGAGATTCCTTCTCGGATTCATTCCAAAGCTGAGATTCATTCTCGGATTCATTCCAAAGCTGAGATTCATTCTCGGTTCATTCCAAAACTGAGATTCTTTCTCGGATTCATTCCAAAACTAATAGTCTTTCTCGGATTCATTCCAAAAACTAAGAATCATTCTCGGATTCATTCCAAAGCTGAGATTCCTTCTCGGATTCATTCCAGAGCTGAGATTCATTCTCGGATTCATTCCAGAACTGAGATTCCTTCTCGGATTCATTCCAAAATTGAGATTCTTTCTCGGATTCATTCCAAAACTGAGATTCTTTCTCGGATTCATTCCAAAACTGAGATTCATTCCCGGATTCATTCCAAAACTGAGATTCATTCTCGGATTCATTCCCAGATTCATTCCAAAACTGAGATTCATTCTCGGATTCATTCCAAAACTGATATTGATGTTGATGTGGGCCTCGCCCCCGAGACTCATCCCCAAACTGATACTGGTGTGGGCTTCGCCCCCTGGGATTCTTTCTGAAACTAACACTGATATGGGCCTTGACCTTGGGATTCATCCCCAAAATTGATATTAGTGATATGATGGTTTATTTCAAAATACTATACTGCTTCTCATGAGACAATCCTGATAGTTAGGCACATTTTCGTCTCCAACGATTGCTTCGCATCGAAACCTGAGAACCTTCAAAGTACTTGATGCACTCAATTCCGGTCGTCTGAATAAGTGATCTGAACTAGACTCCTAGTGTGTGTGTGCCAAGGCTCTTTCACAGCTTATTCCTTAAGTAAGTCAACTCGATGCTTTCGTCTCGGAGAATCAGATTAGTGGGTCTAACCAACCTGAATGTCTTAATCACATTCTGTGATTACTTCGACATACTTAACATGATATGGTCTTCTTCTTTTTTCTTGTCTCTTTTCATTGTTTTCTTTTTCTTTCCATTTTTTTTCTATTTTCTTTCTTTTTCTTTCTTTCACACACCTACCCTTTAAGGTAGCATTTCTCCTTATGGTGGTCCTAATACTGACCCATGGGTAGCTTCACGTTTATCGGTTATATGTGGTCTATTTTTTTTCTTTTTCTTTTCATTGCAGAGACTTTTTTTTTCTTTGTTTCTGACCATATCATATATCGTAGCATAAGTAAACCAGGATGGACATCCAGGCAAACGATCATTCACTGATCCACCATCTCTTCGACTAGTCATCATACCAACCACTCAGGCTTCTACTGTTGAGATCCCGTGATCCAGTGCTCATGAGTCTAGCCGAGATCAATCCATTCAGAATACCGGATGAGAGCACATCTCGTACTTCTTGTTTCTAAGGTTTCTCCCTACAACAAACAACGTCATCACCGGACATATGTCTAACTATCAAAGACTTCTCTCCATGGAATTTTTCCTTTCAACTACTGAAAATATGGGCTTCGCCCCATGGAATCCATTCCCGACACTGATGGGCCTCAACCCTAGGATTTCTTCCCGAAACTAATACCGATTCATTCTTGAAACTGATAACACTGTTGCTGCTTCTGGTTGGCTTGCCTTTGCCGCTTTCTCTTTTTTCTTCTTTGAAACCTGTGAATACAAAACAACAGAATAAAGACGTGTGCATGCGATGCGTACGTATGCAAGTGTACAAGTACTCCCTGTTTTTGGTGGGTTAGACCCTCATTGTGCTCCTTGGTGCCGTGTGCCTACACGTGTCTCCAGTCGCCCCATTGGGGTTCGGTTCTCTTTTACCGGAACCTGCAAACATAGAATAGATAAAACACAAAAGAATGCAAGTATATTACGTGTATGTATGCATGAATGAGTTTCCTATCCCGTCAGGTTAGGTCTTCTGCCAATTCTCTTGGTGACTGCTCAATCTTCTATTCCTCAGGCTAAAACAGCTTCAATCTGTCAACATTGATCGGCTCGGTGAACTCCTTCCCTTCCAAGTTTGACAGTTTCACTGCTCCGTTTTCCAATTTCTGAATAGCTATCCTGTCTTTTCTGCTTGCTTCTTCCGAGGATTCCCCGTGTTCTAAACATCGCACACTACTTTCTTCCCCAGCCTATGGTTCTTCACCTTGGTCATCCCTTATCCCCATGTAAGCAGCTTGGTGGTTGAGGGTTTGGAGGACAAAGGTTTCGGGCAAGCCAGAGTTGATCATGTAGGTGGGTGGTGGAACATAGTGGTAGTTAGGCAAGAGGTTATGGTACGTGTTGGGTTGTTCTTTCTCTGGGTCGGGTATTTTATGGGTGTCAGTGAGGTCTTGGATCTCATGCCTAAGGCGGGGGCAATTGTCAGTTTCGTGACCCTTTTGTTGTCAGTTAGGCAATGTCCATGATAGTTTCCCTCAGCTGTCGGAAATCTGCAATCATGGAGGTCATCCTCCTCAGCTTGGCATAGATTGAGGGCTTAGTACCCTTGATAATCATCTTTATCTGGTCCTTCTCCGATGGCCGAGTCTGCATTTTCAGAAGTTGGCTTCTCCAGTAATCCACATAGTCTTTGAAGCTTTCTTCCGGCTTCTGCTTGGTGTTCTCCAAATCACGGAGTGACAAGTCTATCTCCAGATCTATGACATACTGTTTCAGAAAGGCATCTGCAAGTTCCCTCCAATCTTCCTTAACCTTTCTCTCAAGGCCATGGTACCACACTACGGGTGCCCTATCGAGCGACATCCCGAACATTTTCTGAACTTGGCGCTGTGACAGGCCCACTGAACTCATCACCGAGACATACTGCCGCAGATGGACCCTCGGGTCCCCGTTCCCATTGAATTTGGCTATGTCGGGCATCTTGAATTGAGCTGGCAACTGTTCCTCGAAGGTCATTGTATCATAGTCTAGTAAGTCTTCGTCTTTACCCTTCATCTTGCGGGTAACTGATTCTACCTGGTCTCGGAGCTTCTGTATCTCCGCCTGAGACCCAGCTATTCTTCCGGCTGTATATTCAGCCATGTCATCATCAAAAATAGGGATATCATCACTCAACTTGTTCGGAGGCTCTTCACACCTCTCATTTTCAGAGCTTCCCCTAGCACGGGGCACAACCATATTAGCCATAGCAGTAGTCAAGGCTTGCAACTGTTCAGTAACCTTGGTGAGACTGGTTTCCAACTGATCCACACGAGATACCTCGTTCTCTGATCTACTCATTGTGGGAACACAGAACCTGGGCGACGCCGTTCCTAGGCTCGCGGCCTAGTTGGGAAGGACTAAATAACATGGAGTCGCCACCCGGTGTGAACCGGGACAAAGATTTAAGGCCGCACTCACCCCTCGCAAGGGAAGACCTCAAACCGTTGGGTTCGGAATGGTCCCTTACTTATGTCACTTGTAATGAAAGGATTTATGTACTAATTTAATCAAGCTTAAGTAACACTTATTTCCAAGAGTATCATGCTTCTAAATTCTTATATGCAAAATAAAACTTATGTACGCATTCCACATATATCTCACATTTAAAATTGCATGCTTAACATATATCAAGATAGCAACGAACATACAACTTTATTTGCATATCACATTCAGGAAAACACAAGCACACATATTAACCATACAAGCACACATATGGGTATTTTTCCAAGCGGTACGTGGAATTGTAGCCCAAGTACAGACCGCACTACCGTCCATTCGGAATCGGCTACGGAATATACGTCTGGGTTTCCATCCGATATACCGCAAGAAATAATACTCAAATGTTATCATGACATAAGCATATGAATTGTAATGCATTAACATATTTGCATTTATACATGTGGAGATAGCTACTAGGAAAACTATGCATGAAATCTAATGAAGAGGACTCAGTTCAGTGGGTGCGCGTTCGTATAGCGTTCGTAAACGCGTTCGAACGGAAATGAAACAGAATGCTCACGTTCGTATGGCGTTTGTTAACGCGTTCGAACGGAAATGAAACAGAATGCTCACGTTCGTATGGCGTTTGTTAACGCGTTCGAACGGAAATGAGACCTGATGCATGATAAGGCAAAATATATGCGCGTTCGAGTTGCGTTTGTAAACGCGTTCGACGAAGAGAACAGACCTGATGCATGAACTGGGAAGTACAACAGAAAAACAAAAAATAAAGGGGCGGGGCGCGGCGAAGTACTGCCATAAAGGTGGCCTTTTGGGGCTCTTGGTCTCTAAAAGAGGGGACCTTTAGACCAACATACTAAGCCCATGTGCGTCACATCACACATACAAAAATAGAACCAATCATATCAACCAAGTATGCCCGATTGAACACATCTTACGTCCAATCCGAACACACATCAACCGGCGCGGCAAAGCATCGTGGTAACGGGTTTTAACCCTCCCCATAAGGGATCTTTCATTCCACTTATTAAGCCCATGCGCTTGATTGAACCATGCATAAAAGATAAACTCAATAATATCAACTAAGTATGCCCGATTGAACGTATCTCGCATCCAACCGAACACACATCAACCGGCGCGGCGTCGAAGTAGTGTCACAAAGGTGGCCTTTTCGGCTCTTTGTCTCCCAAATGGAGGACCTTGGACTAACTCACTAAGCCCATGCGCTTGATTGAATCATGCATAAATTAACAACATACATAATTTAAATGACGAAAAATAAATACATAAAAGCAACACAAAACAAGAGAAGGTGCCGTTTACTCAAGTGGTACGTGGAGTTGTGTCCCAAGTATAGACCTCACTACCGTCCATTCGGATTCGGCTACGGAATTTACGTCTGGGTTTCCATCCTATATACCACAAGAGACGACACTCTTCCATTCATCCAATACCCACAACATACATCATACACACAACGAATGCCACAGATATAGAAAATATAATAAAAATAAATGACCAGAAATAAAATGAGAATAGTGTGAAAAGATACCCTCAGGTCTAACCTTTTAAGCTGTCTCTCAGACTCGCGTTTCACGAAAATCGGAAGGGGCAAAGCTCCGCAACTTTTCTGGTTCACTAGTTTGCCTCTTAGCTCACTGCTTTGCTGTTTTGCTTGCGGTTCGAACTCCGTTCTGCTCCTATTCGGCCTCTTGTTCTTGCTGCTCACTGCACGGGCCACCTGTTTAAACGTTTTCAATGGACTATTCCAAGTTTGTGGGTTCTTAGTGCAATTATATGTGATTATTTTTGAGATTATCTATGCAGTTTTTATGTTACTGTTTTTTAAGGGTTTGGGCTGCTGTTTTAAGGTAATTTAGGAGGTGTTTAGGCGTGTCTTAGGATTCGGCTAAGGGTGAGTTTGGTGTGTGGTGGATTCGGCTATGGTGGTTGTTGGTGCCTTGGGTTCGACTATGGAGGGTGGTGACTTGTGGTGGGTTCTTTGTTCTCTTTGTGTATGTGTGAAGTGTTTTCCTTTTTTTTTGTTTTTTTTTTAGTTGTCTTGGGTGTGTAGAGAGAGTCTAGAGAGATTTTTGAGAGAGTTTGGGTGTTAATTTATGTGTCAAGGAGACAATGGCTTTGGTTAGGGGTTGTTTATATAGAGAAGGGTTAGGGCTTCACCTTGTCTCACAAGGAAGGGATTTGGTGCATTCAATAAGGATATGATTTAGTGCTAGGTAAGGAAAGCAATGAATTTGATGGGGGACATGTCCTGGCTAGATTAGGAATTTGTAATATTTAATTGGCTTGGATTGGTTAGGATTGATTTAATTAGGTATATCTTTTTTAGTTTTAGTATATAATATATTCAAATTATTTAAATTAGGCATGATTTAGTTTAAGTTGGTAGTTGTTTATTTCATGTTTGGTATATGTTTTATTTATTAATTTAATTATTATCTTATTTAGTTAATGTTTTAATTAATATTTATTTATTTAATTTGGGATGTGTTTTATGGGCTTTGGGGAGCTAAATGGGCTGAGTGTGAGGCTAGCAGCAAAACCAGAATTACCGACACCGTTCGAACGCTCCTTCTAACGCGACACGAACACCCGCAATCTGTTTTCCGTTCGAACGAAGTAGCGAACGCAGCACTAACGAAGACATTGAGCTTGTTTATTCTGAATTTCCCCTTCCGATATCCGTTTCCCGCGGCTTTCGTAACTTAAAAGGTAGTTGTCTCCAAATAAGACTCCTCATCGGGTTTCACATGCGAAAATGCAATGCCTACAGTCGCCCCTACTTTGATGGGGCTTGTGCAGTGTGTGACAGTGACAGTCCTATCAAAGTCTATGCAATGCATTTTTACTTACCTGGCTAGCTAGCTGTCTCGAGCTGAGTGCTGATACTGCAGTGGACCTCGATCCTGAGACGCATCTCGATGCTGCTGATTATGTGGCTTCGAACCTGGGACGCATCCCAATAGCTGCAAACCGACAACGGGGCCTCGACCCTGGGACGCATCCCAATACCGCTGACAAAATTGGGCCTCGACCCTGGACGCATCCCGAAAATGATGATGCAGTGGACCTCGATCCTGGGACGCATCCCAATAGCTGCAACCGGACAACAGGGGCCTCGACCCTGGGACGCATCCCAAACCGCTGACACAATATGGCCCCTCGACCCTGGGACGCATCCCGAAAATGATGATGTGGAGCTTCGCTCCTCGGCCGATATGGCTTCGCCCCCAAGCTGACATGAGTGTGATGTGGAGCCTCGCTCCCAGCCGATATGGGCCTCGCCCCCAAGCTGGTACAATGTGGAACCCGCTCCTCAGCCGATATGGGCTTCGCCCTCCGAGACCCATACCCGGAACTTAACTTCATTGGGACCTCAATCTTCAGATTACTGCCCATATCAAATGCTATGCTTTTACTATCTCTGATTGGCTTACTGCTCGCTCTTTTCGTCTTCTTCAACACCTGTTTACACAAAACAGAACAACACAAAATATGCAATATAGGTTACGCGTATGCATGTATGCAAGAGTTTTCTTATTCCGTTGGGTTAGGTCTTCCGCTGGCGACCAAGTCTTCTCAAGCAAAGTACAACTTCAACCTGTCGACATTGATTGGTTCTGTGAATTCATTCCCTTCCAAGTCTGATAGCTTCACTGCTCCATTTCCCATGACTTTCTGAACGATGTAAGGTCCTTCCCAGTTAGGCCTGAATTTCCCTCTCGGATCTGTCGTCGACGGCCTCGACTGCTTAAGTACCAAATCACCCTTTCTGATCTTTGTGGGACGTACTTTCTTGTTGAAATGCCCGGGCTAGTCTCTTCTGATACAACTGCATGTGATACAAAGAATTCGTTCTCTTCTCATCCAACAGTACTAACTGATCAAATCTCTGTGCGGCCCATTCCTGTCCGGTAATTCTGCCTCTGCTAATACCCTCAGGGACTGTATTTCCACTTTTACTGGCAATACTGCCTCCATTCCGTAGACCAAGGAGTAAGGTGTGGACCCTGTTTGTTTCTTACTGATGTTCTGTACCCCCACAAAGCATACGGTAATTTCTCGGCCCAATCTCTACAATTTTCTGTCATCTTGGCTAAAATTGTCTTTATAGTCTTGTTGGCTGCCTCAACTGCCCCATTGCCTGCGGCCTGTACGGTGATGACTTGTGGTGGCCATCCCATGCCTCTGTAACATTGCCTTCGTCTCTCCTTGAAACTGGACCCCGTTGTCTGTCACTACATGATGCGGCATACCATACCGACAAATGAGGTTCCGAGTTATGAACTTTGCCATCTGCTTCGCTGTAACATTACGGAAGGATTCGGCTTCCACCCACTTTGAGAAGTAATCTACTGCCACCACTATGAAGCGATGCCCATTTGATGCATTGGTCGAATTTCCCCAATCATATCAATCCCCCATGCTGAGAACGGCCACGGCTCTGACAACCCGTGCAATTCTGTGTGCGGTAGGTGATTCAAATTACCATGTGCTTGACAGTCATGACAGTGCTTTACCATCTTCGCGCAGTCTGTTTCCATGGTTGACCAATAAAAACCTTGTCTCACTATCTTGCGGGACAGATTCAACCCGTTCATGTGCGGGCCACATACCCCAGCGTGTACTTCTTCCATTACATGTTGAGCTTCTTCCTTTCTCAAACATTTCAACTGAATGCCGTTTGCTTGCCTCTTGTACAGTTCCCCTCTCAAAGTCACATACTGGGAAGCCAACTTCTGAATGGCTATTCTGTCTTTTCTGCTCGCCCCTTCCGGGAATTCACCATGTTCCAGATACCTCTGAATGTCATAATACCAAGGTTTACCATCGTCAACCTCAACTTCCAGAATTCTTTCTATCTCATAAGCTGGTTTACTTGCTGTTGTCAGTACCAATGGTCTCATCACTAACTTCTCTGGATTTTCCCAAGTCGCTGCTAGTGTAGCCAATGCGTCTGCCATCTGATTCTCTTCTCTCGGTAGGTGCTGAAATTTACACTCGGGGATAACCTGTGCCAATTTTCTGAGATGAAAAAGATAAGGCCTCAACCGTTCCTCTTTCAATTCCCATTCTCCTCGCATCTGCTGGACTACTAACATAGAATCTCCGTAGATTTCCACACTCCCGGCCTTCAATGCTATCAATGTTGTCAAACCAAAGGCACATGCTTCGTACTCGGCCATGTTGTTAGTTACTCTGAATGTCAACCTCTTGGCCAAAGGCAAAGTCTCTCCCTCGGGGGTTACTATCACGATCCCAATTCCGGCTCCCTTGTAATTCACTGCCCCGTCGAAATACATCTTCCATCTTTGAACTGTAATTGCTTGGATCTCTTCATTTGGAAACTCAAACTTATACTGATCCCCCACAACAGGTTGCAATGCCATAAATTCCGCTACTGTTCGTCCCTTGATCACTTTGGAGGTGAGATACTCAATGTCAAACTCTGTCAACAATACCAACCATCGGCCCAGTTTTCCCACTAGTGAAGGCACTGAATGAAGATATTTCAGAGGATTCTCCGTTGCCACCACCTGGATCTTGTAAGACTGGAAGTAATGTCGCAACTTTCTGGAAGCCCATACCACTGCAAGACAGATCTTCTCAACCTCCTGATATCGAGCCTCATACGGGAGCATCTTCTTACTCAGATAATACGCTGCATGTTCTACCCCTGTCTCATCTGCCTGTACCATCATACCCCCCAATGCTTCTGATTCTATAGCCAGATACAATATCAAAGGTCTACCTGGCCTCGGAGGTTTCAATACGGGTGGCTTCACCAAGTACTCTCTGATTCTGTCGAAGGCGGTCTGACATTGTTCATTCCATCTCACTGGCTGATCTTTTCTCAACAGTTTGAAGATAGGCTCACATACCGATGTCAACTTGGCAATAAACCGACTGATGTACTGAATCTTTCCCAAGAATGCCCTGACTTCATTTTCTGTCTTCGGTGGAGGCATTTCTGTGATTACCTTGATCTTTTCGGAGTCTACCTCTATTCCGCCCATTCCCACTGTATGACCAAGCAATTTCCCCGATGTCACCCCAAACACACATTTCTTGGGGTTAACCCGCATGTTATATCTGTCAACTCTCTGAAGGAACCTTTCCAATGCCTCAATATGCCCAACTCTCGTTTCTGATTTCACCATCATGTCATCCACATACACCTCAATCTCTTTGTGCATCAAGTCATGGAAGAGTGTAGTGGCCATCCGCTGATAAGTAGCTCCTGCATTCTTAAGCCCAAACGGCATTACCTTGTAACAATAGGTACCTCACTCGGTAACAAATGCAGTCTTGTGTTTATCCTCCTCAGCAATGAGAACCTGATTGTACCCTGAAAATCCATCCGCAAATGAATACATAGCAGACAAAGCCACACTATCAACCAGAACATCTATATGCGGCAAGGGGAAATCATCTTTCGGACAGGCTTTATTGAGATCTCTGTAGTCTACACACATTCTGACCTTTCCATCTTTCTTCGGTACCGGTACTATGTTAGCCAACCATTCAGGATATTTTACCACTTCCAGGAACCCCACATCTATCTGTTTCTTAACTTCCTCTCTGACTTTCTCAGCCCATTCTGGTCTCATCCGTCGAAGTTTCTTCTTTACTGGCCTCATATTCGGATAAGTTAGTATTGTGTGCTGAGCAATGTTTCTGTCTACCCCGGGCATGTCCTCATAAGACCAAGCAAATACTTTGGCATATCTGACCAACACTTCTTCTAGTTTCTCCCTCTCTTCGGAGGTTACTTCACTTGCAATTAAAATTTCTTTGGGGTTCTCAAGTGTACCCAAGTTAAATGCAATAGTTCTGGCTGAACTGATGTCAAATATGCTTGATTCATGCAGAGTAAACGGAAATGACTCAGGTAAGTAAGCAAAAGAAATGTCTTTATTATTGGATAATGCGGAAGTACATTCAAACAAATCAGGAAGGTAAATGTCTTCATCATCTAGAGACACTTCTTCCTCTGCAATCAGGTCTTCCTCAGGCTTCTCATCCTCTTCCAGAGTCAGGCTCTCTAACTTCATTAATTCTTCTTCCAAATTTCTGTTTCCACAGCTTCTCCAGTCAGTGGTTTCTCACCCAACAAATCCTGGAAGATCTCAAACCCAGGCACCACAATCCCATTGACTTCCACAGGTTCAGGCTCTCCTTGATACCCTGAAGCTTTCACAAAGCATTCCATCAGTCTCAGGCCCTTTTTCTTGACCTTTGGCTTTTCTTCGTCAGATTTGTACCCCAAACCCTTCCGAGTAGTCTGTCCTCTGAAATCCGGCAATTTTGAACCTTTACCTGGCTCAAACTTCATTCTCTCCATAATCCTAGCCACCCTAGGATCCACCCACTCCTCAAAAGTGGCTGATACTTGGAACCTTGTGAAAGGTAGTATCTCCAAGGCAGCCACGGCATTATCTAACTCAGCCCGGATGGTAACAATTTCTCCCTCATACGGGAATTTGATCATCTGATGCAAAGTGGAAGGCATGTTCCCAAGTTTGTGAAACCAAGGCCTCCCCAACAATAAGGCAAAAGTGGCTGGGATGTCCAGCACTGAAAACTCAACCTCATCTTCAATCGGCCCTACCTTGACCATGGCCACAAAGGTACCCTCGACTCCCCGCTTACTGTCATTATAAGCTTTAATAGTCATACTGGAGGGGTCCAAGTCTGTTGCTTTCATACCCAATCTTGCCAGAATTTTCAACGGGCACACATTGATGGATGAACCGTCATCCACCATCACACATGAAGTTTTCTTGCCCCTCACCTCGGCCCTGATAAATAGAGGCCTGTTATGATTTCTTCCCTCCGCCGGGAGTTCATCCTCAGAAAAGGATATCTGCAAAGCTTCTTTCTGAACCGACCCAACAAACATTGCAGGGTTGGCATCCTCCGGTACCACAATCTTGCTCAAGGCCTCAACTATAGCCTGTCTATGCTCTCGATATGCACATAATAGTTCCCAGATACTCACTTGTGCTCTAGTCTTCCTCAATTGCCTCAGCACTACATCTCCTTCAGTATTTTCTGCAGTCTCAACCACTTCTCTACCATATGTCAAAGCTTCCTTACCCTTTTCCGCCATATCATTGTAAAAACGACCGCTACGTGTCATTCCCCTTACTTCATCCTCATCACTGCTAGAGAAATCAAGCCAAAAGTTTTTCTTCTGCTCAAACTCATCCTCACTAGTACTATCCCAGATTCCCAGGCAAAAGGCTTGAGGGTGAAAGGATTTTAGGACAAGGTCTTCTGGAAGGCCAGAACTGATCATGTAGGCTGGTGGTGGCACGGCACGGTAGTTAGGTAAGGGGTTTCTGTGTGTATCGGGCTGTTCTGTTTCTGGGTTGGGTATTTTCTTGGAGTCTATTAGGTCTTGGACTTCATGGCGGAGTCGGGCGCAGTTGTCGGTGTCATGGCCCTTTTGTTGGTGGAAATGGCAGTAAATGCTTAGGTTATAATGTGGTGGTAGGGGATTGGGTAATGGTTTGGTATCTAAGGGTTTTAAAAGCCCTTGCCTCTTCAATTTCTCTAGCACCTTAGACAGGGGCCTTCCCAAGTTGGAAAACTGCCTGTTTCGGATAGCAGTAATTTCAGCAGAAACGGGCTTTGTTCCCAATGTTCCCCCAATGGGCCTCCTGTTCAGACCATAGAATTTTCTATTCTCGGCCTCTTCTTCCTCAATATCCATGACAGTTTCCCTCAACTGCCGAAAGTCTGCAATCATAGAGGTCATCCTCCTCAACTTGCCGTAAATGGAGGGCTTGGTGCCCTTGATAATCATCTTGATCTGATCCTTCTCCGAAGGCCTAGTCTGCATTTTCAATAATTGACCCCTCCACCGGTCCACATACTCCTTAAAATTCTCCGCCGCTTTCTGCTTAACATTTCCCAGATCACGGAGTGACAAGTCGATCTCCAAGTCAGTGACATATTACTTCAGGAAAGCATCAGCTAACTCCCTCCAATATTCCTTCACTTTCTTCTCCAAACTGTGGTACCATACCACGGGAGCACCTTCAAGTGACATTCCAAACATTTTCTGTACCTGGCGCTGAGATAAGCCAACTGAACTCATGACTGATACAAACTGTCGGAGATGCACCCTCGGATCCCCATTCCCGTTGAACTTAGCCATATCCGGCATCTTGAACTGTGCAGGCAACTGTTCCTCAAAAGTCAATGTGTCATAATCCAGCAAATCCTCATTCTTACCCCTCATCTTGCGGGTAACCGACTCAACCTGATCCCGAAGTTTCTGTAACTCTGTCTGAGACCCAGATACTCTGCCTGCTGCATACTCTGCCATATCATCATCAAAAGCGGGGATATCATCCCCCAATCTGTTCGGAGATTCCTCTTGCCTCACATCCCCAGAATGAACCCCGGCACGAGACCCAGCTATACCAGCCATAGCAGTAGTCAAAGCCTGCAACTGTTCAGTGATCTTGGCGAGACCATTCTCTAACTGATCCATACGGGACACCTCATTATCGGATTCACTCATACTTGTTCTTTTAGTGAGCCTTGTCCATTCTCTAACCCAAACGGTATCTATGTTGTCTTTTTGAGACATAGACGGTGTTAACATGATATATGTATGCATGAGGTGCATGAGATGCATGTAACATACAACATACTAAATAAAATTCTCAAACAAATCGGCCTATTATCATTTTAGAAGCTTTTGGGATAACTGTCATAAGGGTGAACCCGTCCCAGTTTAAATGGCCCAACGAGTTCATGTCTTATGGCAAAGAGCCCAACTAAATCCAAATGATAATATTCCGAAAACAAGCACAAGGTGGCCCATCAACACTTAGACGCCTTTAGCCCAATAGTCATGAAATACGTTCTTGTCCCAGTTTAAATGGCCCAACAAGCCCATATCCCATGACAAATGGTCCAAATGGATCCGAACGAGGATGTTCCCAAACATAATCATAGAAGGGAGATAATGCAAACATAACATAATAATTTTTACATAATGGCCCATCAACATTTCAGAAGCCTTGGGTCTAATAGTCATACAGTACGAACTTGCCCCAGTTTAAATGGCCCAGCAAGCCCGCATTTCTGACAATAGTCCAACTGCATCCAAATAAGGATGGTCCATAAGCACATTCTCAAGGAAATAATTGTTACTTTAACCATATAAACCAGTCTATGGGTGGATTTGCAAGAGTATGGACAAAGGCTCTCACTGGCGAAGGATAGCCCACAACTAGGTCTCCCCACTCAAGGGTTCAAGCGACCAAGTGAGCGTATCCCTTTTTATACACTAAGGTACGTGCCAATGAGCTATGGTGTGTGACAGACTGTCAAATGGATTTCCCGTTGTAGATTCCCCAGAGGGAAGGTGGAGCGAGGCTCACTTAAATACCCAAAGCCTCTTAGGCTCTTATCGCTTGGTGTCAGGAATAAACAACGAGTCCTCCAAATTAGTCCATCACAAAGGCTACGAGTAGATGGCCATATAGGTGTCCTCACAGCTTTTCCTTCTAGAAAGGTAGTGAGTGAAGGAAGACACCAAACCATTACCTAGCCTCAAAGTGCCCTTGATTAAACCCCCACTTTATCCACTATAGACATGGTCAATTAAAACATAAATCCAAACATTACAAGACAATATTTCGGGGCCAACTTTCTATCCCCAGTGGAGTCGCCAGACTGTGGGAACGCAGAACCTAGGCGACGCCGTTCCTAGGCTCGCGGCCTAGTTGGGAAGGACTAAATAACATGGAGTCGCCACCCAGTGTGAACCGGGACAACGATTTAAGGCCGCACTCACCCCTCGCAAGGGAAGACCTCAAACCGTTGGGTTCGGAATGGTCCCTTACTTATGTCACTTGTAATGAAAGGATTTATGTAATAATTTAATCAAGCTTAAGTAACACTTATTTCCAAGAGTATCATGCTTCTAAATTCTCATATGCAAAATAAAACTTATGTACGCATTCCACATATATCTCACATTTAAAATTGCATGCTTAACATATATCAAGATAGCAACGAACATACAACTTTATTTGCATATCACATTCAGGAAAACACAAGCACACATATTAACCATACAAGCACACATATGGGCATTTTTCCAAGAGGTACGTGGAATTGTAGCCCAAGTACAGACCGTACTACCGTCCATTCGGAATCGGCTACGGAATTTACGTCTGGGTTTCCATCCGATATACCGCAAGAAATAATACTCAAATGTTATCATGACATAAGCATATGAATTGTAATACATTAACATATTTGCATTTATACATGTGGAGATAGCTACTAGGAAAACTATGCATGAAATCTAATGAAGAGGACTCAGTTCAGTGGGTGCGCGTTCGTATAGCGTTCGTAAACGCGTTCAAACGGAAATGAAACAGAATGCTCACGTTCGTATGGCGTTTGTTAACGCATTCGAACGGAAATGAAACAGAATACTCACGTTCGTATGGCGTTTGTTAACGCGTTCGAACGGAAATGAAACAGAATGCTCACGTTCGTATAGCGTTTGTTAACGCGTTCGAATGGAAATGAGACCTGATGCATGATAAGGCAAAATATATGCGCGTTCGAGTTGCGTTTGTAAACGCGTTCGAACGAGAACAGACCTGATGCATGAACTGGGAAGTACAACAGAAAAATAACAAAATAAAGGGGCGCGGCGAAGTACTGCCATAAAGGTGGCCTTTTGGGGCTCTTGGTCTCTAAAAGAGGGGACCTTTAGACCAACATACTAAGCCCATGCGCGTAACATCACACATACAAAAATAGAACCAATCATATCAACCAAGTATGCCCGATTGAACACATCTTACGTCCAATCCGAATTGAATCATGCGCTTGATTGAATCATGCATAAATAAACAACATACATAATTTAAATGACGAAAAATAAATACATAAAAGCAACACAAAACAAGAGAAGGTGCCGTTTACTCAAGTGGTACGTGGAGTTGTGTCCCAAGTACAGACCGCACTACCGTCCATTCGGATTCGGCTACTGAATTTACGTATGGGTTTCCATCCTATATACCACAAGAGACGACACTCTTCCATTCATCCAATACCCACAACATACATCATACACACAACGAATGCCACAGATATAGAAAATATAATCAAAATAAATGACCAGAAAATAAAATGAGAATAAGTGTGAAAGATACCCTCAGGTCTAATCTTTTAAGCTGTCTCTCGGACTCGCGTTTCACGAAAATCGGAAGGGGCAAAGCTCCGCAACTTTTCTGGTTCACTAGTTTGCCTCCTAGCTCACTGCTTTGCTGTTTTGCTTGCGGTTCGAACTCCGTTCTGCTCCTATTCGGCCTCTGTCTTTCTGCTCACTGCACGGGCCACCTGTTTAAACGTTTTCAATGGACTATTCCAAGTTTGTGTGGGTTCTTAGTGCAATTATATGTGATTATGTTTGAGATTATCTATGCAGTTTTTATGTTACTGTTTTTTAAGGGTTTGGGCTGCTGTTTTAAGGTAATTTAGGAGGTTGTTTAGGCGTGTCTTAGGATTCGGCTAAGGGTGAGTTTGGTGTGTGGTGGATTCGGCTATGGTGGTTGTTGGTGCCTTGGGTTCGACTATGGAGGGTGGTGACTTGTGGTGGGTTCTTTGTTCTCTTTTGTGTATGTGTGAAGTGTTTTCCTTTTTTTTTGTTTAGTCTTGGGTGTGTAGAGAGAGTCTAGAGAGATTTCGAGAGAGTTTGGGTGTTAATTATATGTGTCAAGGAGACAATGGCTTTGGTTAGGGGTTGTTTATATAGAGAAGGGTTAGGGCTTCACCTTGTCTCACAAGGAAGGGATTTGGTGCATTCAATAAGGATATGATTTAGTGCTAGGTAAGGAAAGCAATGGATTTGATTGGGGGACATGTCTTGGCTAGATTAGGAATTTGTAATATTTAATTGGCTTGGATTGGTTAGGATTGATTTTAATTAGGTATATCTTCTTTTTAGTTTTAGTATATAATATATTCAAATTATTTAAATTAGGCATGATTTTAGTTTAAGTTGGTAGTTGTTTATTTCATGTTTGGTATATGTTTTATTTAATTAATTTAATTATTATCTTATTTAGTTAATGTTTTAATTAATATTTATTTATTTAATTTGGGATGTGTTTTATGGGCTTTGGGGAGCTAAATGGGCTGAGTGTGAGGCTAGCAGCAAAACCAGAATTACCGACACCGTTCGAACGCTCCCTCGAACGCGACACGAACACCCGCAGCACTAACGAAGACAGTGAGCTTGTTTATTCTGAATTTCCCCTTCCGATATCCGTTTTCCGCGGCTTTCGTAACTTAAAAGGTAGTTGTCTCCAAATAAGACTCCTCATCGGGTTTCATATGCGAAAATGCAATGCCTACACTCATGTTTGTTGATGGTCTCTTGACTAGTCTTCTTTCTTCCCTAACCCAATGGGTATCTATGATGGCTTTTAAGACACAAAGGGTTAACATGATGCGTGTATGCATGATATGCGTGAGATGCGTATGATGCATGAGATATATAAGCCTATTGTCATTTTAAAGCATTCAACCACGTTATTGCAAGGTGCAAACTTGTCCCAGTTGAAAAGGCCCAACAAGTTCATACTTTTGCGATACCATGGCTAAATAACTTCAAATAATAAGAGGCCTAGAAAAAAAATGGTCCATCGGCATTTTAGAAGCTTTTGGCCCAATTATCAAAGGACATGAACTTGTCCCAGTTTAAATGGCCCAACAAGTTCACATTTCTTGACAAAATGTCCAACTGAATCCAAATGACGATGGTCCTAGACACAAACATAAAGAAATAATTTCTATGGGTCATACAACTATGGTTCACATGTAAGTTTAAAGGAATGTAAACAAAGGCTCCCGCTGACGAAGGATTGCCCACAACTAGGACTCCCCACTCAAGGGTTCAAACGACCAAGTGAGCACACCTTTTTTTATATTTTACGGTACGTGCCAACGAGTTACGGTATGTGGCTAACTGTCAAATGGATTTCTTATTGTAGATTCCCCAGAGGGAGGGTGGAGCGAACTCTCTTAAATACCCAAGCCTCTTAGGCTCTTATCGCCTTGGTGACAGGAATAAACAACAAGTCCTCCAAATTAGTCTGTCACAGTAAGCTACAGATAATGATTATCTAGGTGTCTTCACAGCTTTTCCTTATAGAAAGGTAGTGAGTGAAGGAAGACACCAAACCATCACCTAGCCTTAATAATGCCTTTGATTAAACTCCCTAAACCCACAGTAGACATGGTTAATTAAAGCACAAATCACAAACATTACAAGACATTATTTCGGGGCCGATTCTCTATCCCCAGTGGAGTCGCCAGACTGTAGGACACAGAAACTGGGCGACGCATGCTGTTGAATACAAGTTTGGATGAAATGGAATATGTGAATCTCTCAAGTGGTACGGGGCATTGTATCCCGAGTGCAAACCATAATACCGTCCATTCGGATTCGGCTACGGAATTTATGTCCGGGTTTCCATCCAATATACCACAAGAAAGAAACATATTCCATTCACCCGGAATCACATCATATATTAATTTACAATGTTCATGCGAAATAAAGTAAATCACATGCTTTCTAAATCAATAATTCATGCGAGGAAAATATATAACATATGCCCTCAGGTCTAACCTTTTGTGTCATCTCTTGGAAGTGCGTTATACGGCCGTCGGAAGGGCTAACACTCCGTGACTCCTCCGGTTCGCTGGTTCGATGTTTTCCTCCGCTGTTTTGGTGTTTTGTTCGCTATTTCCACTTCGTTTCGCTGCGATTTCCGTTGTATTTTCTGGTCACTGCTTCAAGCGTGTTAAGGGGCTGTTTTGTGGTGGTTCGAGGGGTATTGGGTTGCTGTTTTATGCGGTTATTCAAGGATTTCCAAGTGCAGTTTTTCGTTCACTGTTTTGAAGATTTTGGCCACTGTTTTAGGTGCAATTTTCGGTATTATTTGGGACTGTTTTGTGATGCAGTTTGGAGGGCAGAAAGGTGCGGTTCATGGGGCAGAGGCTGAATTGTTAGCGTGAGCAGGGTGGCTTGATTTTGGACTGGCAACATTATGGTGCAGGTGATGTTTCTTTGCTAGGTGGGGGTTGCTTACGTGAATAGAAGATTTGTGGAAGGGGGCAGATGGCGTTAAAGGGGGCAAAGGTGTGAAGCAGTGCAATGGGCTACGTGTTGAGGCTGTTAGGCGTGAGTGAGGTCTTGTGCTGTGGTGGCTTATGGTGCGTTAATATGCAGGCAATTTAGGAGGTTATTCGCGGTAATGAAGGGGCTGTGCTTGTAGCTATAATGGGCGTGCTAAGTGGCTGGTTTCAGTGGCTATAGTGGTCGTGAAGTGGGGGTGCAGTAGGCGTGCTAGGTGGCTGCAGTGGGCGTGCTAGGTGGCTTGTTCAAGGTCAGTTTTGTGTGTGAGTGAGGAGCTGTTTCAGAGGCAGTAGGCGTAAGGGATGAGGGCTGATCTTCAGGGTAATATTGGTGTAAGAAAGCTTGAGAGGAGAGGTGTCTTTGTGATATATTGTGCTATGTATGTGCTATGAAGATGCTAGGGTTTCAAGGGAGCAAATGGTTGTTTATATAGGCAAAGGGATGAAGGCTTCCTTGTTTGAGAAGGAGAAGACTTGCTTTGTGAAAAAAATGGAAAAGGGAAGGCTAAGTCATGGGTGTGGGGTTAGTGAATTAAATGGTGTGGGGAAATGTCATTAATGGCTTAGAAACTTGTTGAAAAAGGAAGGTGATTTGTGGTTTCTTTTGACTTGGAGGGGGATGACATTAATGGCTTGGAAACTTTGTTGAAAAATGGGGAGTAAGGTAAGGTAATTGTAGGTCAAATGTGCGGGGCATGCATGGTAGAAGGTTAATTGGTTGTTTGAATAGTTGGTGGAGAGGTAAATATGTGTAATGGGCGAGGGCCTTGGTGTTGGTGGGCTTGGTGTGTGATTTGGTTGGTTTTGGTGGGCTTATGGGCGTGGGTGGTTGGTGTTTGGGCCAAGGAAATGTTGCAGCGGAAATCCGACGGATAAACCCGAAGCTAAACGAGGCGAATCAATCTAACAAAACATTAATTCTAAATTATTCCCTTCCGACGTCCGTTTCTCGCGACTTCCTACGACATAAAAAGGTAGTGCCTCCGCTGGAGGCTCATCATCGGGACTTATATGCAAAAATGCAGTGCCTACGCTCAAGTACTATTCAAATCTTCACCCGCTATCTCCTAGAAAGCTTTTCAGCACCCTCATCCAACAAACTCTGAACATAGATTTCCTCAACTGCTGTATCTTCACAACGTTTCCTATATCTTCATGTAAAAATAACCTTTCTAGATCTATGATGTTTATGAATGCCAATTTGAGTAAAATCAATCCCTTAAGCAGCTCCATCAAGAAACAAAACAGTGTCAGCTCCATGGTGCTCATCGAATTCTTCCATGTTTATATTCAGCCACTTTAAAATGGATTCTTGTATATTATTTATGTTTACATTTGTTTTTATAGTTACCCAAAAAATAATATCAAATTGAGCAGAATCACCCATTGCATCATGTAAGTTTTTCATTATTGTAGTTTTTCTAACTCCTTCAAGTCCCCATACACGAAAAATCTGCAACTTGTCATTTCCAAGATACTCCTGTAGTTTTTCAACATGCTTATAGAGTGATGAAAACTGTTTTATGTGTAAGAGCTTTGTATAGGAAATTGAGGGAGAATAGTCACACATTGCAGATATAAATGGAAAATGAATAGTTTATAAGTGTGCAGTACACATTTATATTCAATTAGAAAAACAAGGCTTGGGCTAGGGCTTGGACGTGTGTAGTTGGGTTATTGGCTTGGCATTAGAATTAATAAATATATTTAATCAAAAGATGAACCTTGAGCCAATATACATGCCTCACTCAGGATCACTTTTATCACGTTTGGTATTCCACCACACTAATGAATAATTCTTTTCCCCACCAACATGATGTCTCGAGTATTTTTCAAATCTTCACCCGCTATCTCACAGAAAGCTTTTCAACATCCTTATCCTATAATCTTTGCACATGGATTTCCTCAACTGTTGTCTCTTCACAACATTTCCTATATCTGCATGCAAAAATAACATTTCGACGTCTATGATGTTTATGAATACAAATTTCAGTAAAATCAATCTCTTAAGTAACTCCATTAAGAAATAATATATAACTTTTGTTCACTAATTCTTTAAAATCAATCTCTTATATTAAATTGGAAAATAATGTTTGAGGTTGGGCTTGGGGTTGGATGTGTGTGGGTGGGTTATTGGCTTGACATTAATATATATATATATATATTATATATATATATATATTAAATTGGAAAAATAATGTTTGGGGTAGGGCTTGGGTTTGGATGTGTGTGGATGGGTTATTGGCTTGACATTAATATATATATATATATATATATATATATATATATATATATATATATATATATATTAAATTGGAAAAAATAATGTTTGGGGTAGGGCTTGGGTTTGGATGTGTGTGGTTGGGTTATTGGCTTGACATTAATATATTATATATATATATATATATATATATATATAATTATTAAAAGGATGAGCTTAGGCCAATGTACCTGCCTCACTCAAGATCAATTTTATCATGTGTGGCATTCCACCACACTCATGAATAATTCTTTTCTCCACCAATAAGGTGTTCCCGAGTACTTTTCAAATCTTCACCTGCTATCTCCTAGAAAAGTTATTCAGTATTCTCATTCGACAATCTCTGCACATGGATTTCCTCATCTGCTGTCTCTTCACAACATTTCCTATATATGCATGTGAAAACAACCTTTCCACATCTATGATATTTATGAATGTCAATTTGAGTAAAATCAATCTCTGAAGAAACTCCATCAAGAAACAATATATAACTTTTGTTAACTAATTCTTTAGAAATGATGTCAGCTCCATGGTGCTCACCGGCTTCTTCCATGTTTATATTCAACTGCTTCAAAATGGATTCTTATATATTATTTATATTTACATTTATTTTTATAGTTACCCGACAAATAATATCAAACTGATCAGAATTACCCACTGCATCATGTAAGTTATCCATTGTTGTAGTTTTTCCAACTCATTTAGGTCTCCATACACGAAAAATCTGCAACTTGTCATCTTCAAGATACTTCTGTAGTTTTTCAACATGCTTATAAAGTGATGGAAACTGTTTTATGTGTAAGAGGTTTGTATAGAAAATAGAGGGAGAGTAGTCCCACATTGGAGAAAGAAATGGAAAATAAAGAGTTTATAAGTGTGCAATACACATTTATATTAAATTGGAAAAACAAGGCTTAGGCTAGGGCTTGGATGTGTGTTGTTAGGTTATTGGCTTGACATTAGGATTAATATATATATTTAATATATTTAATTAATCAAAAGATGGGCTTTGGGCCAATGTACCACGTGTGGCATTCCACCATACTCATGAACAATTCTTTTCCGCACCAACATGATGTCTGTAGTACTTTTCAAATCTTCACTGGCTATCTGCTAGAAAGCTTTTCAGCATCCTCATCCGACAATCTCTGCACTTGAATTTCCTCAACAACTCACAACATTTCCTATATCTGCATGCAAAAATAATTTTTTCACGTCTATGATGTTTATGAATGCCAATTTGAGTAAAATCAATCTTTGAAGCTACTCTATCAAGAAACAATATATAATTTTTTTTCTCTAATTCTTTAGAAATTGTGTGAGCTCTATGGTACTCATCGGCTTCTTCCATGTTTATATTCAGCCACTTTAAAATGGATTCTTGTATATTAATAATGTTTATATTTGTTTTTATAGTTACCCAACAAATAATGTCAAACAGACCAGAATTACCCACTGTATCATGTAAGTTTTCCATTATTGTAGTCTTTCCAACTCCCTCAAGCCCACATACACGAGAAAAATGTAACTTGTCATCTCCCAACATGCTTATAGAGTGATGGAAACTATTTTATGTGTAAGAGGTTCGTATAGTAAATAACGAAAGAAATGGAAAATGAAGAGTTTATAAGTGTGCAATATACATTTATATTAAATTGGAAAAATAAGACTTGGGCTAGAGTTTGGGCTTGGATGTGTGTGGTTGGGTTATTGGCTTGGCATTAGGATTAATATATATATATATATTTAATTAATATATTTAATTAATCAAAAGATGGGCTTTGGGCCAATGTACATGCCTCACTCAAGATCACTTTTATCACGTGTGGCATTCCACCGCACTCATGAATAATTATTTTCCCCACCAACATAATGTCTCAAGTACTTTTCAAATCTTCACCCGCTATATCCCAGAAAGCGTTTCAGCATTCTCATCCTATCTCTGCACATGTATTTCCTCAACTGTTGTCTCTTCAGAACATTTCCTATATCTACATGCAAAAATAACTTTTCCATGTCTATGATGTTTATGAATGCCAATTTGAGTAAGATCTCCCTTTGAAGCTACTCCATCAAGAAACAATATATAAAATTTGTTATCTAATTCCTTAGAAATGGTGTCAGCTCTATGGTGCTCATCGTCTTCTTCCATGTTTATAATAAGCCATTTTAAAATGGATTCTTGTATATTATTTATGTTTATATTTGTTTTTATAGTTATCGAACAAATAATGTCAAACAGACCAGAATTACTCCCTGCATCATATAGGTTTTCCATTATTGTAGTTTTTCCAACTCCCTCAGGCCCACATACACGAGAAAAATGTAACTTGTCATCTCTAAGTTACTTTTGTAGTTTATCAACATACTTATAGAGTGATGGAAACTGTTTTATGTGTAAGAGGTTTGTATCATAAATAAAGGGAGAGTAGTCCCACATTGGAGAAAGAAATGGAAACCGAAGAGTTTATAATTGTGTAATACACATTTATATTAAATTAGAAAAATAAGTATTGGGCAAAGGCTTGGGCGTGGATGTGTGTGATTGGATTATTGGCTTGACATTAGGATTAATATTTATTTAATATATTTAATTAATCAAAATATGGGCCTTGGGCTAATGTACATGCCTCACTCAGGATCACTTTTATCACGTGTGACATTCCACCACACTATTGAATAATTCATTTCCCTACCAACATGATGTCTCGAGTACTTTTCAAATCTTAACCCGCTATCTTTCAGAAAAGTTTTTTCAGCATCCTCATTCGACAATCTCTGCACATGGATTTCCTCATCTGTTGTTTCTTCACAATATTTCCTATATCTACATGCAAAAATAACCTTTCCACGTCTATGATGTTTATGAATTGAGTAAAGTCAATCTCTTAAGCAATTCCATCAAGAAACAATATATAACTTTTGTTCTCTAATTCTTTAGAAATGATGTTAGCTCGATGGTGCTCATCGGCCTCTCCCATGTTATATTCACTCTTTGAAAAATGGATTCTTGTATATTAGTTATGTTTACATTTGTTTTTTATAATTACCCAAAAAAATAATGTCAAACTGACCAGAATCACTCACGACATCATGTAAGTTTTCCGTTATGTGTTTTCTAGACTTTGATATTAAATTTGAAAAACAAGGCTTGAGCTTGGGCTTGGGCTTGGATGTGTGTGGTTGGTTGGCATAACATTATAATTAATTAATATTATTTAATTAATCAAAAGATGGGCCTTTAACCTTGGGGCTCTTGTTATTCTTTAAATGCCTTGCTTGCTAGAAACATTGTTCTTTTTTTATTTTGATTTTGAATCAGAAAGTTGTATCTGATCAACACAACCTTTCTGATAAAACTGAAAAACGTTTGCATCATTTAATAATTTTAACTGTTTTTCTATATTTGTCTATATAGAATGAATATAGTAGAGCAGTAGGGTTAAGATATATATGAATAAATCCTTCTAAACTTTAAAAACGAAAAAACAAAAAGACATTTAGTAAATTTGCGAGGTCGGTGTCGAAGTTCTAGTGCATAATTTCGATTTGTAGATTGTTGAGTCTTGATGGCAGATGTCTATCGAACTACAAGCACACAAGTAGGGGCGAAATTCTGCTATAGAACATAACATTATATGTTAGCCTCAATATATACAAGTTATTTTTTTATTGTTGAGTGTGATTACTTGCTTGTAAGTTTCTGTTTTATGTGTTAGTTTCTGTTTCAATAAAAACTTATTTTGTTGTTTCTGTTTAAATAAAAGTTGTTATCACATTCGTTGATTGTTCTTTAACCGCTCACACTATTCTCTTAGATGTACTATCTGTTGTACCAATTACTGATCATAATCATAGCTAATATGATAACAATTCAGTCACCATATATTGGTGGTGTGAGCATAGGTGTTGTTCAACCGATACTGTCAGAGAATGTGAAGCAAGTGATTGAAGTAGAAGAAGAAGAAGAAGACAGAAGAGAAGGTCATCATCAATAGAATTTACAAGAGAACGAGTGCAAGTAATTGAGAAGCGTAGCAAGATGTGTCCGATTTGTATATATTATCTTGTTTTTGTGAACTTGGCAGACAACAAAGGAATTTTAGTAATTAGAAAGGAAAAAAGAATTTGAATTTTTCATAGTATTCTGTCATACGTATTTTAAAATTAATATATAATTAAATTATATATAAATTATTATTTAATCTCTATCGATTAGTCTAGAGGCCATTAAAATTGCATTGCTCAATACTTTGAATAAATTGGATTTGTATATTGGTGGGCTATCATTCATATGGCTTGCTTGTTGACCAAGGAGTTTGAATTACTCCTTATGCGTTTGCAGGCTGAAAACTTGAAGAGAATTTGAATTTGTGGTGTTGCATGAGAAAGATGAAACATCGAGGTGGCATGTATAAGTTTGAAAATTTCTGAGGGGACTTTTTTATTTTTTATTTTTTTAATTTGTATCATATGTTAAAATAAATTGTACTAAGCTTTTCTTAATCTTGTGTCACACGTGTTTTAATAGCAATATATGATTAAGATTCACTTACATTTAAATTATTATCTAATAACTATTAATCTTAATTTTTTTTTAAAAAATAAATAATTATCATTTTTACACCTGATAATTGATTTATATATGAAAATATCCGAAAACTTTAAATTTATTCAATTTTACATCCAAAACTTCGGTTGGTGTACTAATTTATATTTTTTAAGTTCAAATTTTCACCCAAAAATTCAGTTAGCATACGAGTTTAAAAATTTTCAGTCAATATATTATTTTACACCTAAAAAAATGAATTAATATACTAACTCTAATTTTGGAAATAAAATTAAACATGTTTAAAGTTTTTGTATATTTTCATAAATAAATCAATCTTCGGGATGTAAAAATAATATTTTCCATTATTAAAAAAAAAACACTCAACACAAATGTAACATCCCGCCTAAGCCAGGATGCTACCGGCAGGAGACATGCTAATCCTGTCTCCATAAGCCTCTGACTCTTGACGAAAATTTGGCATGACCTCTGCTAAAAGTCATGCAACCTGGATCAAGTCCAGCATCTCAAAACAACCTATAGGGCCCATACACAATACATCACTAACAAAAACAACTCAAGACATAATATAATTGGGCTCCATGCCCGAAAATACGAATAAACAAAAACTTTAATAATAAACTTATACAACTCAATTTCTTTTACAACTACGCTTATTCAACTTGACTCAGACACTCCCAAGACCTAGTGACTGGGTGACTGTAACGCTGCTATCCGACTCCTCAAGCTCCAACATCTGTGGTTGACCGATCAGGTCACCAACCTGCAAAACTCAAAACACTATTGAGGTGTGAGTCATAAGACTCAGTAAGTAACCATGCTCATTCCTTGAACGGCAAACACATGCAAAGTTTATTCTTAATCCATTAATATCTTTAAACTGTCTATGTAATCACACATAATTACCACTTCTGAGTTAATTGTAAAACTCTATCTATGTTCAAATGTTACTACACTTTTACTAATTTTCTTTCCTGAATCACACACACAAAAACATCTTGTTTTCTACTTATACTTTAAACATTTATAATATAGTCATTAAATTCCATAATTCCATCTACTGTGTCAAGTCCTACTACGTTCTGCTGTGTGTTACTCTGATGCCTTCCCACTTTTCTATATACTTGTTTCTAATCTAGTTTGACTTTATTATAACTATTTCTTTGATATAATTGAATATCATCAAATCGGTTTATTAAAATATTCTTTCTATTAAACATCCAACAGATTAAAATCAGCCATATAAACATGTATATAAAACCATATGATCATACGCCAATATCTTAACAATTGTTCCTTCCATGTGAACGTATAATACACATAGGCTTTAGTCACAAATATATATATGTCATCATGATATCATGCTTCAATGTTAACTATATGCATCTCAGATGAATTTCTAACCTATATAATTCATATGCACGTCGTGTATACTATATAAAACTGTAACATGCTACGCTTTTTAGAAAATACTCTTTGAAAACTCTTTCTGAAAAAAAACTATTATCTGAAAGTTTCTTTCTGAATATCCTTTGCTGAAAACCTTACTTTTACTTTCTCTTTCTGGGAAAGCTCTTTCTGAAAACTGTAAACTGTATTTGGGGTATCTGCTGAAAACTGGCGCATAGGGGCGTTACGTATCGCCGTCCCCCATACGCCGTAGAGCTAGATATGCAAATCCATGACATTGGGGCGTTACGTATCGCCGTCCCCCAAGCATGCCATCTGCCCTGAAACTAGTGGCTTGCGTTAGTATCGCCCGATGAAACTAGTCGGTCTTGGGGCGTTACGTATCGCCGTCCCCCAAGCCACAACTAGAACTGGGGTTGCAAAATCTATGCTACGCCCAAGCTCTGAACTGGAGATCAGGTACACGATCCTATGCCGCCATCTGTCTCAAAACTAGGATCTAGGGGCGTTACGTATCGCCGTCCCCCTAGTCCTCTACATGTGCACATGTGTCTAAATCCGTCAATTCCAATTAGTGTACAGCTGGGAGGGTCAAATCCCATATCCCGAATCCATATGATATCCGTCAATTCCAACTGAATCTCAAGTTACATACTGGGTGAGTTTTTTTTTTTACCTCATGCCCCGAAAAACATAAATCACGTTTTATATCTCAAAACTGTAAGAAACATTTTCTGACAACTATTCTTTTAAAACATCTGAAATTTTCTTTAAAACCCTATGTATTTCAAATCATTCTCAGCTTTAGTTCTGGAAAGATTATTTAATATGCATG
>SKCR01037464.1:0-303369 GCA_019454045.1 Zanthoxylum bungeanum
TGCCATAAGTCTCGGCCAAGGGAGTGATTTTTGTCCATTCGGTTTCAATCCAATTAATCCACAATCGACATTAAATCAACATCCCGAATGATTTCCAACACATCCAATGTCCAAAAATCAAAATTCCAAGACTATAGGGCATATACCATTCGGCCAAGGTAAGGTATTTGGGGGTTTTGTTCAATTCAAAATTAATCCAATTCAATCTCAAATTAACATCATCCAACATCATTACATACAACTCATCCAATGAATCAAAATGAAAAATCCAAGATTCCATATGAACCCTAATTTTCGGCCAAGGTAGATATTTGGGGAAAATTATTCCAAACATTTTCTTGAAATTGATCCAATCAATCTTCAATTCAACATGTATTAAGCATACTCAAACATCCAATTTATTCAAATCATGCTCAAATACAAAATACCCAATTTTAAGCCCTAAAAATTTCATGCTTGAACCTAGGCTCTTGATGCCATTGTTGGTTTCTATTTAGGTCCCAAGATCATAACAAGCATGAAATAAGTGTGAATACATCAAAGGAGATAGCGGAATACTCACATCGATCGGTTGAGACGATTAAGAAGGCAACAAAACATTTTCTCCCCCTTCAAGTGCGCCCAAACAGTGCAGATTTTTCTGCCCACTGTTTCAGTTTTTTTCTTGAATTTGAGCTCGAACTTCGTCAAACGATTCCCGGCTCGTGGGTGGGTTTCCCTAACACCTTCGTATGCCTCTAAGGAGTGTGCTAGCACTTGGATTTTCACAAAACCTCAAAATCCTCCCCCATTCACGCCATTTCAGGCAGTGAGCAGCCCTTCATTTGGGCGTGAGATAGAAGGAGATGGGAGAGAGAGAGTTGTCTGGGTTTTAAATTTTCATCTAATGAATAATTTTAAGTTACCAAAGTGTAGATCCCTTTTTGTTATTCACCTTTTGGTAAAACCATTTCACTTTTACCCTAAACTTGGTAGGTGTGGGTAAATGGTTTTTCAAAAAGCAAAACAAGGTAGTTGGGTGGTAGGTACACCTACCACACATGGGCCCCACATATTTGAATTCAAAATTCAAATATCTCTACGAACATTTGCCGCGGCTCGGTTCCGTTTAATCCGATTAAACGAACTTCCGTCGTTAAATAATTAAATCTAATTTAATTAAATATCGATGCCTCGCAAATATATTACGAACGTCGTTTACGAATTAATTCTAAATTAATTCGTTCGTTCGCATTAAAGTCCGACTTTAATTTCGTAATGAAATCCAATTCATATTAATATATCCGATATATAATAAATAGAAAAGAAAATAAATTTAACTATTAAATTTATTTTACCGATTAATTCCAAATTAATCGCGTTCTCTCTCTTTAGACAGATATTTTATCCCAGATAAAATATCTCCGTAATTAATCCCAGATTAATTTTCTCTCTCATCGAAATAATCCCAGATTAATTAAAGTGCGAGTCATACATCATCGGTGAATCATTGGGAAGCGACCCATGAGATCCCCGGATATGTTGGCAGTAAATACGGTCGTCGGACTATCCGAACACGTAAGTACCAAGTACTACGTTTTACCGATTCACAAGACAAGGTTGGCTTCTAGCAAAGCGCCATGCCTACCCAATTCTCCGGAAATATCCTTACAGGAATGAAGGATCTGTATCAGGCGTAGTATACATCGTATAGTGCATATCGATCTAGTATCGGATGGTCACGTGCTAGGCCTGGGGCTGGAGTTGTGTCTGCCCCGTACGAAGCACATGTCGGATGTCTGGTAACTAGTCTCTATAATCGGATATACATGACCTAGTCATAATATCCCGATGGCCGCGCAGCACTTAAGAGCACTAATACCGTATCCTACGTGACATCATCTCCACTATGACTGGAGTGATACTTCCGTCTTGACATCACACCAATACTCTACGATTCTCGATTCCAATATACCCAGTATTGGCGTACACAGAACCGGTTAAAGCCCTGGACGACCTCAACCAAAGTATATTGATTGTCGTAAGTATTAGCGGTGCAAGTCTCAAGTTAAGACCAAATACACCTACCCTGATGTCGGACTCCCATAGACACACAGTCATACTACCAATGGGATTCCGATGGGGTCTATCCAGAGCGAAGTTGTTTCCCGTACCATCGGTGAAACACAACCTCCTATTACACTTGCATGAGTATCCCAATACCCAAATATATGAGAACTATGCCGTTGTGCCCTCACAACGCGCACAAGTGAAATACTAGTCTTTTACGTATTTATCGATGTCCAATTTCGATAATGCTCTGACAGGGATATTTAATGATTTATCCTACGTGGACTGATACTGTCTCATATCATTCTCCATCCAGGAACAAATCATAGTGACCTCTCATCATTTATACATCTAAGGTGATCTAATCACAAATGATCAGAGAGCAATCTCCTTTGTCACATAGTTAATTTGTAAAACAACACCATGATCTGTACAAATAGTGATGTTATGGGTCATAATTGTCCAACAAGAGCTTGCTGAGTTCGAGAAAATCTTGTAGATTAGAGGAGGGACTGGAGGAGTCTTTGGTTCAAGTAGTTTTTTTCTTTTCTTTATTTAATTATCCATTTTTTTTTTATGAGAGTTAGCATGTTATGTTTTATGTTCTTTGCATGTTTTAATGAGTTTTTAACATGCTTAGAATATATAGTAACATGCCTAGCTTTGTAGAATAATCAAAACAAATAGGTATTGGGCAAAGGGATAGCGGCATCATAATTTGATTAATAAATTTTCCGCTGCGCACTCGCGGCCGCTTCCTAACATTATCACATTTTTAAACAATCCCTCTGCCGTAGCTATCCGAGTTGTGCTTAGGAAACATAGAATACACCGTCAAGTTTCTGAAACGCACATCTCATATTGACATGTCCACTATACTTCATAACTAATGTGATCCATCCTAAGTGATCGACTTTAGCCAAGGCTTTAAGAATCGTGACTTTACTCACATGGATACCTAAACCCCTTATTGTACACATATGGGCCGACGGATCCTATCTTGCTTCACACTTGATTACTTAGTGTATCGTTCCACACCCAACGAACATCTAGAGGCCAGACCATGAAAGGTTTCTAACATACATGACATCAAAGCATGGAGGATCTCACACAAAATCAATATATCCTATAGTCAAAGGATTACATATGTTTACTCGACTCGAGGAGATCCATATTGATGGTGGTGTGTACTTACAACTATTAGGAATCACATGTGAGTCATTCAGTATTCGGTTCAACCAATACCCACACGTCTATACGAGTTTCCAAAACTCATGGTACATCAGGTTAAACCACTGGAACTCCAATTCCAATATACGATATGTGCTAGTCTTCTAAGTTATAGGAATTCGACCGTATTCCAAAACCAACGACTAGGAATATATATATACTTTAAGAATAATTTACAATAGTAATACTTATCCCAATATCGGACCACCTAGTGTCTAGTATTACTACAAGACTATTCTAAGGTCGATGTCATTCTTAGCATATCTGTATATCAATCTAATACGCATAATGATAATATCATTAATAATTTCTGAAATGAAAATGTAGTTATTTTATTAATAAATAATAAAATTTATAATTCGGATTGACACTTTAAGCCCCAATATGAAGTTAATTCATCCATTAATATGTTTCAGTTATGTATGTTAACAACAAGTGTAGTAATTATGCATGATTTAAGCAGAATTAACCACCTCGGATTTGGGTTGGCTTTAGCCACGGGTTTGGGGTTTTTGGTATAGTTATGTTTGAGCAGTCCATGTGTAATGAAGCATGTTTATATTCGGTTCATTTGTAATAATACATGTATGAATAATGCATGTATAAGTCATGAGTAGTCATGTAATGTGCGTGTCAATCATGAGGCTTATGGAGATAGCTACGACGTCTCCTATATGTGACAAAAATGATATCAGAGCAAGATCCTAGGCATCAATGACTGCATCAAGTTCCATCGACTACAAGTAAGTTCTCTAACTCATGTAGATAGAGTTGAATTCAGTGCATGTAACAGTTATTATATCATTGCATGTGACAGTTGAATCTATTACATGTGCTTCGACATGTAGCCCAGATTAGGATTTTGGGATTATTCCTATTTAAGGAGGGGAGAATATAACATCCCATATCACTGAAAACGGATATCTGTAGCTCAAGATATGGTCGAAATTCTGAGGGTTGTTCATGAAAGCGGATAAATTAGAAATGATACTGAAACTTTGAAAAAATTATTCTGAACTCTAGAAATGGTTACAAGGCTTTCAAATCCATCAATATATGATTATATACATAATAATATATCATGCATGAATAAAATAATCATAATAGACATGTCATGATAATCAGGTGTTACATTCTCAAACTAATTATTTTTCTCCTACATAAATATTACAAAGAAAATAATCTAAATAAAGTAAAAGAGTGGCGGTTGACAGATACTCAATACAGGTATCCAAAGAGTTTATCCATTTATCAAACTCACCCATATCCGTAGCGGATTTTGATTTGTAATATCAAACTCACCTATTACCTAAAAGACATACCAAATCTTACCCACATCAGACGGGTATCAGTGGATTTGTAGATTTACGGATGAAATAGGAAGGTCTGATGCCAACCGGAAAACGAAAAAAAGTGTGATGCTTTATTCCCTCATAAATTATTTATTGAATTATATTAATTAAAAATTAAATATATAATTTAAGACAATTCTCAATAAAATTATCGTCATTAGACTAAATCAATATACATCAAATCCACGTGCACATATCATGTCAATTACTTTTTCCTTTTAGTTTATCAAAAATAATTTATCCAAGGCTAATTTATTCTTGCATGTGAGCCATACTACTGCAGTTTTATATTTTAAAATATTTTGGTTTCAATTCAAATCTGAATATTTGATTCGTTCTTTCTTTTTCGATTCGATTTTATTTTTATATATATATATATATATTTGGTTTTTTTTTAATTCATCCGTTACTATGGCATTCCTTATTTGACTTCCATATTGCCACCTATTATTGTTATTGTAGGGAAGTTTGAATTAAAAATATAAATCTGAGCCGTTGGTCAAAATTCAACCGTCCAGATTTTATAATGAGGAGTTCTGTTCGATGAATGAGGTAAAGGGTGACCTCATTATAAGAAACTACACACGTCCACTTCCGAACATATCTCTCCCCGCCAGACGGAAACCCCATTAAAAAAAATAAATGAAAATATTATTTACCATAAAAATTTGAAAAAAAAATGAATACGTTTTCTGTATATAATATTTTTACACACACACTTCTGACATGATATGTCCACAAAAAGAAACACGAAGTTTCAAATCCAATCTCTCTTTGTCACTCACTACTCCAATGGGTTTCCCAGCCAACGGCTCCGACTCCGGCTCGAAGCCGCTGAAGTTTCTGATCTACGGCCGCAGCGGCTGGATCGGCGGCTTGCTGGGCAAGCTCTGCCAAGCTCAGGATATCGACTTCACCTACGGCTCCGGCCGCCTGGAGAACCGCACGTCTCTCGAAGCCGACATCTCTGCTGTTAACCCTAGCCACGTGTTCAACGCTGCTGGCGTTACCGGCAGGCCTAACGTGGACTGGTGCGAATCACATAAGGTCGAGACCATACGGACTAATGTGGTCGGTACCCTCACGCTTGCTGACGTTTGCAGAGAGAAAGGCTTGGTTCTGATTAACTATGCCACCGGTTGTATCTTCGAGTACGATTCGGCTCACCCTCTCGGGTCGGGCATCGGGTTCAAGGAGGAGGATACTCCGAATTTCATCGGATCTTACTACTCCAACTAAGGCCATGGTAATTATTATTATTATTATTCATTAATGATTTGGATCTAATTTATTTGTAAGCTCTTAAATGGATATTTACTTTTGTTTTGCTTAAAATGCATTAGATCTGGTGATTTAGTTCATGTTTATATAGCTAGCTAGAGACTTTTAGATCGTAATTGATGTATGATGTTGAGCTTGATTGTTTGCTTTGACTGCGGAGGCTAGTGTAAAACTTGCAGTTTCTTTTGCAAATTGTAATTTACAATCAGTATCAAGTTTTACTTTCTGTGCTTAAATCAATTAGATTATTGAAGCTGTGCAATGTCTCGTATAAAATTTTGAGTGACCCTTTTGATTATTGTGGAAGTTCAAGCATCTTTCATTCATCAGTTTTACACTTTTGATAAATCTACTACTGTTTGTTATAAGTTGTATATTTTCTCTTATTTTACTTGTTTTCGATTCATGATAGGTGGAAGAGTTGCTCAAGAATTTTGAGAATGTCTGTACCTTGCGTGTCAGGATGCCAATCTCATCTGATTTATCCAATCCTCGCAACTTCATTACAAAGATCACTCGATACGAAAAGGTAGTCAACATTCCAAATTCAATGACGATCTTGGATGAGCTCCTCCCGATTTCCATTGAGATGGCAAAGAGAAATCTCACTGGAATTTGGAACTTTACAAACCCCGGTGTGGTAAGCCACAATGAGATCCTGGAGATGTATCGGCAGTACATTGACCCCAACTTCACTTGGAAAAATTTTACCCTGGAAGAGCAGGCAAAGGTGATTGTTGCCCCAAGGAGCAACAACGAGCTTGATGCCAGTAAATTGAAGAAGGAATTCCCTGAGCTCTTGTGCATTAAGGAGTCCCTCATTAAATATGTTTTTGAGCCAAACAAGAAGATCATTGGAGCTTGAAACTCTTTGGGTTTGAGGTTTTTCAGTTACCTTATTTATTGAATTTTGTTTATGCAGTTTGTTGTGATCTCAATGCTATTTGACTCTACCCCAATACCACATGCATCATTAAGCCTATTTGTATCTCATTCTATATTCACAATTTCACACGTCAATCTTGAATAAATTAATCAGAAGTGATTTGGCAATTAGAAGAAGTATGTTTTTTTTTGTAAATTGATTGATGTACAACATGCATTGCTAGTACAAGGTTCAATAACTCGCCCATTTGAGGTGAGGCGGCAGTTTTAATCTAAACATGTGATAGGACATAATCCTTGGGTTTAAAGGGTACCTTGGAAATGATGTGATTCTCAATAAGAAAGGACTTGACCCTTAGGGTTGAAATGGATCATTGGAGGGTTATGACCCTTAAAGAATTATATTCATTGACATGAGAGTATCTTTTCAAAAGCAACCCTTCATATCTATAAAAATGAGTTTTTGGGTTCATTTTTCATTCATTCTAAAAATTCAATAATTCATTCCAAGTCTCATTCAAAGTTAGGTAAATTTAAAGTGTTGAAGTCTAGAGTTTTGAGAGAGTGTCTACCATTTTCAAGTTCGTGTTCTTAATTCAAGGAGTGCCTCTTAATCAAGGAGTAACCAAGTATCCTAGGAGAATGTCAACCACAAGAGATTTGTAGTGCACCGAGGAGAGGGTAATAAGTTCTTATGGACAGAGTTCACTCGACTTGATTCGGTATTTATCTTCAACAAAATATATCATAGGTTTTTCTAAGACTTGTTTTATGTTTAATTTATGGTTTGCATATTTGGTTGAATTATGCATGTTACAACACATCCATCCAATAATTTTACAGTGAATAATGAATTAATTTGTTACAACACTTGATCTCAGCAAATAAAGTAATCCCCAAATCCCAGAAAAATCCCAACAAGTTTCAGCAAGATGGAGTTGATGATTGAGAAGAATTGAAAATAGATTGATGATTTAGGATCAGAGTTTTTTGTTTTGGAAAGTGATAAAAAGGATAAAGGAGGGGTTGGAATCATGACAGAATGTCCCGATATCTGTTGTTGAATTTGGATATATATTCAACATAGGATTGTTAGTTTATCAATGTAAGATGTTATAAAATATGGATATCATAAATTCGTTTTGGTTCAGTTATTGCTTTACATTGATGTATCGAGGATCGGCTTGACTGGACATGTCATGGTGGGTTGAGGGGCAGCATTGCCCCCAAAACGAAAATTAAACAGCAAAAATAATCGAATTTGGTGTCTCTTAGTGCCAAAAGACACGACTTTGGGAGTCAAACGATCGAGGCACTCCTCACCAAAGACGATTGGGAGCTCGAGGCGGCTGAGGTGCGCCTTGAGAAACCACCTCAGTTGGATATTTTGAACCATGGTAACATGATTTGTTCTGTTCTTGGCTTTGATATAGCAAGTTTTGATTATTATGAAGTATTAGCGACTGAATTTATTTATTTATCAGCCAAAGGTTGAATGTTTGCTTAATGCAGTTTAGCCTTTTATCTTATCTTTTGGATTCAGCACTGGTCAGGTTATCTTGAAAGAAGTGTTTAGTTGAAACATAAATATTCATGACAATGGGGATTGAAATTCAAAAATAGTATGTTTAGTTATTATTAGCTAGGACAACACATTACATATGCATATGATATGAGCAGCTCAGTTGCCATTTGGAATTTGTGTCCATCATCGGAAGCTTTGTGGTCATTGAGTCTATATGTAAGCGCAAATGACAGGAGCTTCTTGTTAATGCTGACTGGCCTGCAGTTACTTTGATGCTTGTTTATCGTCAATGGCTAGAAATGATAATACTCTCTATTATCACTTACTTTGTGCAGATGAAGACGCCATATTGTCCCTCTCCAGCTTCCTGTGTGAAGGGTATATATTTTTTACATCTCCAAAGCTCATATATAATCTATATATATATATATCTATATATTAATTAACCGCACTTATTTCTATTATTACCCTTGTTTAAAAATAAATATTCTCTCTCTCATAATTACCACCATCACCATCACCATCAAATTTTTCACCACCACCACCACCCCCTATTTTCAACACCATTAATCCATCAGTTTTCTTAAAGCAAAAACTATTAATTTTATTTCAACAAACAGTGAATCAACTCAAAAAAAACGATAAGTTTATTTTCTAAGAACTAGACAGAGAGAGCACATGAGAAAGAAATGCAAAAAAAAATTTATTTCTCAATAAGGGTAATTCTGGAAATAAATGAAATTTATTAGTAAGAAGTGGATAATGAAATAAACTGAGGGGGTCAAATATCATTACTCTTATTTGAGTTCAATTTCAATCCTTTTTCAAAGAAATAGATGATTTATAATGTAACTTAACCCATGAAATAGAATAGAGTATATTGTGCTATAATATTATTTGAAAAAAAAAATAAGGTCTTTTAATGTAATGTTTCAGATAATATTTGGTAAATAAAAAAATAATGTACGGTAATATACCTTTATAAATTTTAAAGATAACTATGTCCTTTTAGTAATAAAAGTAAAAAAGAAAAATCTTTTGTAAGGGACAATTTTATCTTTATAAATTATATTATTTTTGAAAACTCACATCCAACTCGGACAGTTTGGTTTCAATGGTTCAAGGTTTTTTTTTTAACATTCTATTTCATCTCCTTATATCCAACTAAATAATATCTTTCAAAATTTTTAAGTTGCATTACATTTCGTTCCATCACATTCTATAAATCCAAACATAGATTAGAGTAGTGATTTTTAACCCATAATTTATCCATTAGTTCCTATTTTAAATTATTATTATTTATCATTATATAAATATTTAACATATACTAAATAATTGTTATTTAGTATTTTCTTCTCTCTTGTCTGCTCTCTCTCAGTATCTCAACATATGAACTTCTCATCTCTCACATTTCTATCATTTTCTTAAATTGATTCACAATTTACCTAAAAAGTTAACCACTAAAACAATTCCTAAAATTGAAATTGTTAAATTCTTGTACAAAATCAAAAGTAGATATCATCAACAACAAAACCCATTATATTTATTCTTGAAAGATAATAAAACCAATAACTTATTCACAAAATTTAATAAAATTGAACAAAATATTAGTTTATTTCTCAAGTTGTCCGTAACTCTCTATAACTGCCCATACCCATCATTTGGAAACAGTCTCATAACTTCTTTGAATTGCCCATTAATCTCTAGATGGAAGAGGTTATATATAAAGGGCAATGGGTGAAAATCTTGGTCCCTAAGCTTAAAGACTATAAAAACTGTTGAAATGAAAACAGCTTTCAAAGACGTGTGCAAACTTGCATGCAATTGCAGTAAATAACAAAGAGCACCAAAAGCTTGGTTTGCAATTGCCAATTTGCCAAACCGCGTGTTACTGTAACACGCGGTTTTGGTATTATAAAAGGGAGCCTTATGATCAGTTGTAATCATCCCAGAAATCCCAAATTTGTAAGAATAAAGAGTAAATAGGGTTGAGAGTTTTTTGTAAAGCTTAGGGTTGTAAGCTTTGTAATTCTTTATTTGTGTGATAATGAAGAAGAATTTTCTCTCACGTCTCCTCTATTGTGTGTGTTTTATCACAACAAGTGGTATCAGGAGCTAAGGTTCCACGAAGGGATCCTGAAACTCGGAAACAGAGGTTCGGTTCGGAAAGTCGGTTCCGACGAAAGTTGTCGAAAATCGATTTTGAGCATACCATCGGACTTTTCACGGCGAGACGAGCACGGTGGTATTTTTCGGCGATCGATCGAAGATCAGACGGCTGCTCACGGGCTTCATGCGCCGAACAGAGAGTGCTTCACGCGCTCCACGCGCGTTGAAGGAAGAAGACGATACACGCAGCTGCCACGTCATCGTCCAGTCAGCGCCCAGTCAGTGACACGTCAGCAGGTCACACACAGTCAGCAACCCAGTCAGCAAGCCACGTCATCAGACCAGTCAGCAGCCACGTGTGCGTCCAGTCAGCGCCAAGTGTACGCCACGTCAGCCAACTGCCACGTCAGTAAAATCCTGGTAAATTTCAGATAGGTCCCTGAACTTTCTGGAAATTACATTTTAGCCCCTAAACTTTCAGATAAATTCAATTTAGTCCCTGAACTTTTCCGTAATTTCACTTTGGCCTCTGAACTTTTGGAAATTGCACTTTGACCCCTGTAATTTCTGAAATTTGCAATTTGGTCCCTGTGTCGGATTTTGACAAAAGAAGTGTCATTTCCACCATTTTTGACCATTCCGGACGCAACGGTGAGCTCCATTTTTTGAAATTCTATTTAGAATTTTTATGATGGATGAGGGCAACGTAAAAATGGTTTTGTTAACCAGTACAAACTATTTCACATTGAAAGGAATGATGAAAGACCTTGTGTATGTGAAGGACTATGATGTATCGGTATTTCTGGAGCAGAAACCACAAGGAATGACCGATGAGAAGTGGGCTAATCTTCACCAGAAAACATGCAGTACTATTCGTTAGTGGATCGACGATAGTATCGTCAACCATGTCAGTGAAGAAACAAATGCACGTGTCTTATGGAGAAAGCTGTAGGAGCTTTTCCGAGCAAAGACTGGCAACAACAAGTTGTACTACATCAAGAAGATGATGGGGTTGAAATACCAGGAAGGTACAGCTGTGGCGGACCATATCAACGATTTCCTCGGCACCATGAAAGAACTGTCTAGATTGGGCATAGACTTCGGTGATAAGGTAAATAGCTTAATACTCCTTAATACGTTACCAGAATCATGGGAAACGTTCAGATCTACAGTGATAAATTCAGCCGCAGATGGGAAAGTCACTATGGAGATAGCAAAAACCAGAATCTTCGAGGAAGAAAAGAGGACGATAATGCAGGAGTCAGCATCAACCTCAACCTCAGAAGCTCTAGTGACGGAGAAGAACACCAGAAGGAGGATGAGTAAAAGCCGAGGCCCAGGTAAATCAGACAAGAACTGGGGGAAATCAAGAACGGGGGAAATAGAATGTTTCCACTGTAAGAAGAAAGGCCATATGAAGAGGGATTGCTACAAACTGAAGAACGAGCAGTCCATGAGAGATGGTGACACTAATCAAGAAAGAGTTGCTACTACCACCGACAAAACCTCCAAAGAATTCTGTAGTATATACGAAGAAGATGTTGTGAACCTTGCCAGCCACGAGACCAGTTGGGTGATAGATAGTGGCGCCTCCATACACGTCACATCTCGCAGAAACTTCTTTTCATCTTACACGCCAGGGGACTACGGTGCTGTAAGGATGGGGAATGACGGTTAGTCCAAAGCCGTCGGTATTGGAGACATCTGCCTTGAAACAAATAACGGGACAAGGCTAGTGTTGAAGGGAGTCAAGCACATCCCAGACATCCGGTTAAACCTGATCTCAACAGGCAAGTTGGATGATGAAGGTTCCTGCAGCACCTTTAGTGACGGCACCTGGAAGCTCACTAAATGATCAATGGTGGTGGCACGAGGTAAGAAAGACTCAACTCTGTATTTGATGCATGCTAAGATTTCAAATAGTAGTATAAATACAATCAACAGTAATGAGGCAGCCGAGCTATGGCATAAAAAGCTCGGTCAGATGAGTCAAACGGGGATGGAAATACTACGCAGGCAGAATGTTCTTCCCGAATTGAAGAACTCACACTTACGGAAGTGTGAACACTGTATGGCTGGAAAGCAGAACAGAGTGTCCTTCCAGAGCTCCCCGCCTTAGTGGAAACTGGAGGTACTTGATCTCATACATTCAGATGTATGTGGTCCGATGCAGACGAGAACACTTGGTGGGTCACTTTACTTTGTGACATTCATAGACGATCATTCAAGGAAGATCTGGGCATACACCTTGAAGAGAAAAGATTAAGTGCTGGGAGTGTTCAAGGAGTTTCATGCCCTGGTGGAGAGAGAAACCGGTAAGAAACTCAAATGCATCAGAACAGACAACGGTGAAGAATACAGAGGTCCGTTTGATCAGTACTGCAAAATGCAAGGAATCCGACATCAAACGACACCTCCGAAGACACCTCAGCTGAATGGCCTAGCTGAGAGGATGAACAGAACCTTGTGCGAAAGGGTCAGAAGCTTGTTGTCACAAGCCAAGCTGCCGAAGACATTTTGGGGGGAGGCACTCAACAGAACAGTACATGTTTTGAACATGTCCCCAGCAGTCGCACTGAAAGGTAATGTTCCTAACCAAGTTTGGACAGGTAAAGAAGTGTCATATTAACACTTGAATGTCTTTGGGTGCAAAGATTTTGTACACATCCCAAAGGACGAGAGATCCAAGCTTGATGCAAAGACGCGACAGTATGTCTTTATTGGCTATGGTCAGGATGATTTCGGCTACAAATTGTATGATCCTGTTGAGAAAAAGATTTTCAGAAGCCGAGATGTTGTCTTCGTCGAAGACCAGGCCATAGAAGATATCAGAAAAGAACTGAAGACAATACCCCAACAATACAGAGATATGAATCCAGAACCTCATACACCGGTGCCAGTACGAGTTGAAGATGAGGTTCCCATATATGAGGGTACAGATGATGAAGCTCCCAGAGATAATGATCATGATCAACCACCAGTACCAGAAGCTACACCAACAGTTCCATAGAGAAGGTCTAACAGAGAGAGGCGACCTTCAACCAGATACTCTGCATATGAGTATGTGCTGCTTACTGACGGGGGATAACCCGAGAGCTCCGAGGAGGCTGTGGAAACAAAAGATAAAGAAAAGTGGGAGTAAGCCATGCAAGATGAGATAAAATCTTTGCATGACAATCACACTTTTGAGTTGGTGAAATTGCCAAGAGGCAAACGGGCTTTGAAGAACAAATGGGTGTACATGGTGAAGCAACAGGAGCACACTTCACAACCCTGATACAAAGCCAAACTAGTCGTCAAGGGATTCAATCAGAGGAAAGGCATTGAATTTGATGAAATCTTCTCTCCAGTTGTGAAGATGTCATCCATCATAGTGGTACTCAGCTTAGCAGCAAGTCTCGACCTGGAAGTTGAGCAGATGGATGTCAAGACCGCATTTCTTCACGGAGATCTGGAAGAAGAAATTTACATGGAGCAACCAGAAGGCTTCAGAGTCAGAGGGAAAGAGGACTATGTGTGCAGACTCAGGAAAAGCCTCTATGGTTTGAAACAGGCACCGAGACAGTGATATGTGAAGTTCAAGTCAGTTATGGGGGAGCAGGGATATAAGAAAATCACTTCAGACCATTGTGTTTTCGTTCAGAAATTTTCTGACGATAACTTTATCATCTTACTGCTGTACGTAAATGATATGTTGATAGTTGACCGGAATCAATCGATGATTGATAATTTGAAGCAGCAACTTAATAAGTCTTTTGAGATGAAAGACTTGGGGCCAGCTAAACAGATTCTTGGCATCAGGATTGGCCGTGATCGAAATGCCAGGAGATTATACTTGTCACAGGATGAGTACATCGAGAATGTACTTCAGCGATTTCAGATGGACAAGGCTAAAGCGGTTAGCACTCCTCTTGCTACCCACTTTAGATTGAGTACACAACAGAGTCCCTCTACTGAGACAGTGAAGGAGGAAATGAAACAGATTCCATACACCTCAGCAGTGGGAAGTCTTATGTATGCCATGGTGTGCACGAGGCCAGACTTGGCACACACAGTTGGATTGGTTAGCCGGTTTATGTCAAACCCAGGAAGAGAACACTGGAATGCTGTCAAATGGATAATGCGGTATCTACGAGGCATATCCAAGATGAGATTATGTTTTGGAAGCGAAAAGTCAGTGTTGATGGGCTACACCGATTCAGATATGGCAGGAGATGTGGATACCCGAAAGTCTACTTCGGGGTATCTGATTACTCTCTCAGTGGGAGCTGTGGCATGGCAGTCTAGGTTGCAGAGATGTGTTGCACTTTCTACAACAGAGGCAGAATTCATTGCAATGAAAAAAGCTTGCAAGGAATTGTTGTGGATGAAGACATTTGTCCAGGAATTGGATTTCAAGCAGGAGAAGTACACTTTATACTGCGATAGCCAGAATGCTATCTATCTTGGTAAAAATTTCACCTTTCACTCGAGGTCAAAACATATCGATGTAAGGTATCACTGGATACGGGACGTCTTGAGCTCAAAGCTGTTAGATCTCAGGAAAATTCACATTGATGACAACGGTGCCGATATGTTCACCAAGGTTTTACCGAAGGAGAAGCTTGAAATCTATCGTGCCATAGCCGGGATGACAAAACTCTCCACACAGTCATAGTGGGGAGAGACAGAGAACTACGATTGACTTGATCCCAACTCAGGGTACGTAGGCAGTCATAAAGATGCAGCCAAGGGAGGATCCTTTTAGGATTCGGTTTGGATGATTGATGGTCGGCTCAGATTTTGGACAAATCTTTACTGATGGGGAGATTTGTTGAAATGAAAACAGCTTGCAAAGACGTGTGCAAGTTTGCATGCAATTGCAGTAAACAACAAAGAGCACCGAAAGCTTGATTTGCAATTGCCAACTTGCCAAACCGCGTGTTACTGTAGCACACGATTTTGACATTATAAAAGGGAGATTTATGATCAGTTGTAATCATTCCAGAAATCCCAAATTTGTAAGAATAGAGAGTAAAGAGGTTGAGAGTTTTTTTGTAAAGCTTAGGGTTGTAAGCTTTGTAATTCTTTGTTTGTGTTATAATAAAGAAAAATTTTCTCTCACGTCTTCTTTATTGTGTGTGTTTTATCACAACAAAAACATTTTCAAAGATTATATACAATCAAGAGGAGTGATCTCCCCCCCCCCCCACTGTCATCCACTTCTTTTTGTCTCCCCTGAAATTCCGAAAATGTCATATTTCTTTCTCAAAAATTCAATTTCCCAATAAACCAAATATATCACAATTTTATATATATTGATATATATAAATATATAAATAACATATATATTTATTTTATTTTATTAATTAAATTTTTTATTTTTTTATTTTTTTAAATTTTTTTTTTTTGCTCTTTATATATATATATATTCTTTTTTATTTGTTTAATAAATATTACAAATTTCATATTTATTATTATTTATTTTGTGTTTATTTATTCATTTAATTTTTGTGATTCTTTTTTAATTTATTTAACACTACTTATGTATTATAAAAATGTTATCATGTATATTAGAAAAATATATATTTAAAAAATAGTACAAATAACAACATAAAAAGTTACTCTTAAAAATATAAAAACATAAATTTTAATTTATTTTATAAATTAATTTTATTTGCTTAAATTATATTTTTTTTTTATACATAAGTAGTATCAATTAAATTAAAAATGAATCAAAAAAATAAATGAATAAATACGAAATCTGAAATCTGAAATTTTATTAACAAAAATCAAAAAATTATAAAATAAAAAAAATTAATAAAATGGCAAAGAGAGTTATAATTAGTATATAATTATTTTTAAATTAATATATGTAAATATATAAATTTTGCTATGTATAATAATTGAGGGAGTGATTTAACACAAAAGAGGGGTATTGTGGTAAAATCTCAAGGAGACAAAGGGGGGAGTTGCAAGGAGGGGGGAGGAGTAATTTCCTACAATCAATGAGAGTTTTTGAGAGCTTAGAAGAGCCAAAATTCAACCAAATTCAGTAGTTTTGTTGTAACATTAATGGCGGGAGATTAGTAAGCTTTCCTAATTTATTTCCTTATTTGATCTTATGTAATTCCGTTTATTATGCATGGTGGATCAAATTTTAAGTCTTTCAGTTAGTACCAGAGCCTGTTTATGTCTTGATTTTTTGGGTAAATTTTGAAATTTTTGAAAGTACTCATAATTTTCTTTGAAATTAAAGTTTGATTTTATGGGTGTTTTTCGTGAAAATGATGTTAGAAATCTTTAGGAAATTGATTCTCTAGCATTTTTATAAATTTCCTTGTTGAATTTCGTGCTCAAAATGCTTAAATCCTTCGGGTCTTAAAAACAGGTCAATTGGGTCGAAATGCGGGTCAAAACGACCCTGCTGGAGGTTGAAGATGACAGGAAAATGACATGTTGTTTTGTTCTGTATATGAAAACGACATGTCATTTGGATTTTACTAACAAGTCAAATGAAAGTAAGTCTGGCAATAGGCCAGGCCGGGCCCAGACTTTGAGAAGTCCGGCCCGATCCTGACAATGAAAGAGAAAGTCCGAGTCCGGGAAAAGCCCGACTCAAAATATTACCCGACCCGTCTCGAGTCCGGACTTAGGCTCGGGCTTTTTCTGACCCAATTTTTTTATAACCAAAATCAGTAATAATTCAACTCTTATATACTACAACATATCAACAAGAAGTCAATAATAGAGTATCGATTCCTAAAAGACATATACATCAACCTAAAAATAAAAAAATTATAAATTAATAATTTTTTTTTTTAATTTTAAGTCCGGGTCCGGGCTTTTTGTTATAGACTCGGGCTCGAGGCCACTATTATAAATCTCGACCCGAGTTTTTTTACTCTCAGACAGGCCGAACCGAGCTACGTGTTTTTTTGCCATACTTAAATAAAGGTTCCAAGAGGAGTACAAACATACTAGAGATTCATTCTGATATATGTAGTCCTGATATAGATTCTTATGGTCAAAAATACTTTATCTCTTTTAATAGATGATTACTCACGATCTTTGTATCTCCACTTGCTTTATAATAAGAGCAAAGCATTAGATGCCTTTAAGGTATTTAAAGCTGAAGTAAAGAAACAATGTGGGAAAGATCATGAGATTAGATGGTGATGGGGAATATTATGGTAGATAAACTGAGGATGGACAAACATCTAGTCCATTTGGAAAGTTTCTTCAAGAGCATGAGATAGTTGCCCAATACATTATGTCTGGATGTCTAGATTATAATGATGTAACATAAAAAAGAAACCAAACTTTAATGGACATGGTACGAAGTGTGTTCAGTACTTCAAAGCAGCTTCAATATTCTTAAATCCTTATAGACTGAAGCTCTTAAAATGGCAATTTATATATTAAACCGAGTTCCAACCAAGTATGTTCCAAAGAAACCATTTGAGTTATGGAAATGTTGGAAACTGAGTTTGTGACATATATGCATTTAGAAATGTCCGTCTGAAGTAAGAGTTTACAACCCACAAGAAAAGAAGGTGGACCCAACGATCATTAATGGTTATTTCATTATATATGATGAAAGGTCTAAGGGGTACAAATTTTATTGTCCATCTCATAGCACTAGCATTGTGGAATCAAGAAATGCAACATTTCTTGAGAATGACTTGATAAACGAGAGCGATCATTTTAAAAACATAGTTTTTGAGAAAGATCATACAAATTCTCAACCTTCACCTCAAGTGATAGATTAATTGTCATTTACAACGTTCCTCAAGTTCAAATAGGTGTTGAACAACTAATCATTGAAGTTCTATAAGCTGCTGACAATAATCCAGTAGATTAGGTGTCCAGGAAATACCGAAAATGGTTGAGCAACCAGTTGAACAACATGTCCTCTAGAGAATGTTGATACAACAATAAGAAGATTTACTAAAGCAAAGAAATTAGCAATTCATAGTGATAATATGTGTATATGCAAGAATCTGACTATAATATTGGAGTAAACAATGATCCCGAAACGGTTTCACAAGTCATGAGTTACAAATAATCAAAATTATGGTATGATGGTGTCTAATAAAGTCTGAGATCTAGTTAAGTTGCCTAATGGTGTGAAAGCCATAGGATGTTTGAGAGATATAAAACATATATGTGTTGTTTATATATATATATATATATATATATATTAGAAGGTCAGTGAGAGTAATCTATGTTTTCTTGTTTTATTGATGAGTGGTAAATGTATCATTATTTCTCAATCATTTAATCTAATATTTTATATAGTTTCTTGATTTTTGTGAATATTTTGATGTGTTTTGTGTTATTTTGTAGATAAATAAAGTTTCAGGACTCTCTGGAGGTGATTTGGGGCCAAAACAGTGAAAAACGGATAAAAGGCTAATTTGGTAATTTTTCGCTTCACGACGCCTAACGTGCGCCGCACCATGCTAATATGCGCCGGGGACACGTGTCAGAATCTGAGAAGTTTGACTTTGCTAACTTACGTCGTGCCATGTGTCAACATCACAGTCGATCTGCTAACGTGCGTCGTGACACGTGTTATCATCCTATGGTGACGACAATCGCCATCGCCACATGTCAGCCACGTCATCGTCCACATCAGCAGTAGACCGAGTCAACTCGCCACATCAGCGCCACGTCATCATCAGCCCTAAAGCCAACTGGTTTAGGAGCCACCGACCCAACACTCGCTACATAGATGGAAGATATTGTATATAAATAAAAAAAATCAAAAAATCAAAGAAAAAAATCAGAAAAATGAGAAAAACTATTCCACTGCTGCAAAAATGTGTGAATTCTGATTGTAGACAACAGAACCTGGGCGACCCTGTTCTAGGCTCGCGGCCTAGTTGGGAAGTACGAAATAACATGGAGTCGCCACCCGATGTGAACCGGGACAAAGATTTAAGGCCGCACTCACCCCTCGCAAGGGAAGACCTCAAACCGTTGGGTTCGGAATGGTCTTTTACTTATGTCACTTGTGATGATATGATTTGTGCAATAAACTAACCGAATCTATTCAACATCCATGCTCAATGGTACTTAGATCTAACATGCTTTCATCCAAATAAATCCACGCAATATAACACAACGAGCATATTGAACCATTAAACCAAAGTAAACAAATAACTAATTAAACATAAACGAAACATCATGCATAAAGAATGAAGAAACAACATGCCTAAATAACACAATCATGCTTTTGAAAATTAAATAACAAGACTAAATTGACTCATGCTTAAAATAATAAATAAACGGCCTAGAACTATGACATGCTCAAATACAAATTGGATGAGACGAGATACGTGCATCTTAAGTGGTACGTGGCGTTGTATCCCGAGTGCAGACCGCAATACCGTCCATTCGGAATCGGCTACGGAATTTACGTCCGGGTTTCCATCCGATATACCACAAAAGGGAACACACATCCCGCTCATCCAACAATCACATCATGCCTCAAACGACTCTCATGCAATAATATTTTAAAATAAATAAAATAAAACGAAAGAAGATAAGTAAGAAGGTGCCCTCAGGTCTAACCTCTTTTGTTGTCTCACGAAAGGGCGTTACACGTCCGTTGGAAGGGTGAATGATCCGCAACTCTTTTGGTTCCCCAACTCAACGTCTTTCCTCGCTGTTTTACTGTTTGGGCTGCTATTTTCACTCCGTTTCACGGCTGTTTTTGTTGTATTTTCTGGTCGCTATTTTAGGGTAATTAAGGGACTGGTTTGTGCAGTTTTTGGGGACTGTTTTGTGCAGTTTTCTGGGTAGTTTTCTGGGCAGTTTTTGGGCTTACTTTCACGACTGTTTGTGGCTCGGTTTCAGGGTTATTTATTCTCGGTTTTTTTGGTGAATTTGGGGGCAGAGAGTGGCGAGGTTAGGGACGTAGTGGCTGGCAGAAGCGTGAAGGCAGGTGTAGTGTGTTTACGTGAAGAGGGAGTGAGGGGCTGCTGTGCTTGTGTCTTTGAGGGAGGCAATAGCTGATCGATGTGGGACTTGTGACGTTGAGTTGAGGGCTATTGGCTTGAAGTAATGGCTGAGTTGGAGGGTATTGTTATGTGAATGGTCAGATGCGGGAAGGGTCAGGTGCGTGCGTATGGGGGGTTTGTTGGAAGGGCAATTGCGTGAGGTGAGGTTTGCTTTTGTTTATTTAGAGGGAGGCTATGTGGCGTGAATGGAGTTAAGCCATGAATAGGCTGTTGCCGTGAGTGGCTTTGGGTGAAGGGTTTGTTTTTGGTGTGGCTGTGCACAGACCGTGAGCTTGTCTAGGGTTTCGATGGCTGCCGAGTCTGTGTGTGAAAGAAGAGAGGTAGAGCCAAGCGTGAAGGCGGGTGTAGTGTGTGTAGTGTGTTTACGTGAAGAGGGAGTGAGGGGCTGCTGTGCTTGTGTCTTTGAGGGAGGCAGTAGCTGATCGATGTGAGACTTGTGACGTTGAGTTGAGGGCTATTGGCTTGAAGTAATGGCTGAGTTGGAGGGTATTGTTACGTGAATGGTCAGATGCGGGAAGGGTCAGGTGCGTGTGTATGGTGGGTTGTTGGAAGGGAAATCGCGTGAGGTGAGGTTTGCTTTTGTTTATTTAGAGGGAGGCTATGTGGCGTGAATGTAGTTGAGCCGTGAATAGGCTGTTGCCGTGAGTGGCTTTGGGTGAAGGGTTTGTTTTTGGTGTGGCTGTGCACAGACCGTGAGCTTGTCTAGGGTTTCGATGGCTGCCGAGTCTGTGTGTGAAAGAAGAGAGGTAGAGCCAAGCGTGAAGGCGGGTGTAGTGTTTTTACGTGAAGAGGGAGTGAGGGGCTGCTGTGCTTGTGTCTTTGAGGGAGGCAGTAGCTGATCGATGTGGGACTTGTGACGTTGAGTTGAGGGCTATTGGCTTGAAGTAATGGCTGAGTTGGAGGGTATTGTTACGTGAATGGTCAGATGCGGGAAGGGTCAGGTGCGTGTGTATGGTGGGTTTGTTGGAAGGGCAATTGCGTGAGGTGAGGTTTGCTTTTGTTTATTTAGAGGGAGGCTATGTGGCGTGAATGGAGTTGAGCCGTGAATAGGCTGTTGCCGTGAGTGGCTTTGGGTGAAGGGTTTGTTTTTTTGGTGTGGCTGTGCACAGACCGTGAGCTTGTCTAGGGTTTCGATGGCTGCCGAGTCTGTGTGTGAAAGAAGAGAGGTAGAGCCAAGCGTGAAGGCGGGTGTAGTGTGTTTACGTGAAGAGAGAGTGAGGGGCTGTTGTGCTTGTGTCTTTGAGGGAGGCAGTAGCTGATCGATGTGGGACTTGTGACGTTGAGTTGAGGGCTATTGGCTTGAAGTAATGGCTGAGTTGGAGGGTATTGTTACGTGAATGGTCAGATGCGGGAAGGGTCAGGTGCGTGCGTATGGTGGGTTTGTTGGAAGGGAAATTGCGTGAGGTGAGGTTTGCTTTTGTTTATTTAGAGGGAGGCTATGTGGCGTGAATGGAGTTGAGCCGTGAATAGGCTGTTGCCGTGAGTGGCTTTGGGTGAAGGGTTTGTTTTTGGTGTGGTTGTGCACAGACCGTGAGCTTGTCTAGGGTTTCGATGGCTGCCGAGTCTGTGTGTGAAAGAAGAGAGGTAGAGCCCAGCGTGAAGGCGGGTGTAGTGTTTTTACGTGAAGAGGGAGTGAAGGGCTGCTGTGCTTGTGTCTTTGAGGGAGGCAGTAGCTGATCGATGTGGGACTTGTGACGTTGAGTTGAGGGCTATTGGCTTGAAGTAATGGCTGAGTTGGAGGGTATTGTTACGTGAATGGTCAGATGCGGGAGGGTCAGATGCGTGCGTATGGTGGGTTTGTTGGAAGGGCAATTGCGTGAGGTGAGGTTTGCTTTTGTTTATTTAGAGGGAGGCTATATGGCGTGAATGGAGTTGAGCCGTGAATGGGTTGTTGTCGTGAGTGGCTTTGGGTGAAGGGTTGTTTTTGGTGTGGCTGTGCACAGACCGTGAGCTTGTTTAGGGTTTCGATGGCTGCCGAGTCTGTGTGTGAAAGAAGAGAGGTAGAGCCGTGAAGAGCTTTAGGGTTTGTTTCTTCTTTTTTTTTTGTTCTGGTTTGTGGCCGAGAGCGAGAGAGGCCAGAGGAGCAAGATGTCTAGGGTTTGTTGTTGTTTATATAGTGAGAGGGTAGGGTTAGGGTTTCTATCCATGGATTTATGTGTGTATTTAATTTTAATTATTTAAGACAAGAAATTATTTAAATTTGGTGAGTGAATTATTTAAATTATGGGAGTGATTTATTTTAATTTTGGTAATGATTTATTTTAATTTTAGTATTAGATTTTAATTAATATTAGTTTAATTTAATTTAGATTTATTTTAATTGGTTTAATTTGATTAATTTAATTTGTGACATGTATTTTAAATGATTTAATTATTTAATTTGTGAGATGTGTTTTAAATGTTTTAATTATTTTTGGATGTGATTTAAAATAGAGGTCCAACAAGCGAACCCGAAGCGAAACAAGCGAGTTAAAATCCGACCAAATGCTAATTTCCAACTTTGCCCTTCCGACGTCCGTTTCTCGCGGCTTTCACAATCAAAGAGGTAGTGTCTCCATACGAGACTCATCATTGGGCTGCTATGCAAAAATGTAATGCCTACACTGATAAAACTTTAGGACAAAAATATTACTCTCTTATCAACTGCACTTGTGACTGTTATGGGCAAAAATGAGTTGATTAATATTTTGTTGGCTATATATATGGAGAATGGTAAATATAATCGGAGAATTTATTTATTCGGTAATTTAGAAAGAAAGAAAACAACTAGTAACTTGGAGTAGAAGTTTCACCTGATTAGTCACTAACTTTTTTATTCTATTTTCTCTTGTCTTTTTGCTTTTGTGTGCATTAGTTTCACTACCTTTTTTACTTTTGTAAAATATTTGTGGGTATCATTGCTGTAAACTCTCACGAGACTACAACTCGTCCACTAAGGACACCTAGGGGTTTAAAAGCTTGTTGCATATGCTAAATGCAACCGTGATCCCTACGAAAGTGGCTTAGTTTTAAAGATGTTTATGTTATTTTATTATGTGTTTTGCTCGAGGACTAGCAAAATGTTAGGTTTGGGGGTGTGATGAGTGGTAAATGCATCACAATTTCTCACTCATTTAACCTAATATTTTGTATAGTTTCTTGAGTTTTGTGAATATTTTGATGTGTTTTTTGTTATTTTGTAGATAAATAAAGTTTCAAAACTCTCTGGAGGTGATTTGGTGTCAAAACAGTGAAAACGGACAAAAGAGCAATTTGGTAATTTTTCGCATCGCGACGCCTAACGTGTGCCGCACCATGCTAATATGCGCCGGGGACACGTGTCAGAATCTGAAAAGTTTGACTTTTCTAACTTGCGCTGTGCCATGTGTCAACATCACAGTCGATCTGCTAACGTGCGCCGTGACACGTGTCATCATCATATGGTGCCGACAATCGCCATCGCCACGTGTCGCCATGTGTCAGCCACGTCATTGTCCACATCAGCAGTAGACCGAGTCAACTCGCCACGTCATCATCAGCCAATCATAGCGTGCCACATGTCACAATCCTACGGTGTCGATAATCACTTTCGCCACGTGTCGCCACGTCAACGCAATCATTCAGCTCCCAATCACAGCGTGCAACGTGTCACCTTATCACCTTATCCACTGCCACGTGTCGAGCTCTCCGCGTTCCACGCCGCTAATCACGCGCGTCGAGACGCGAGCTTCATGTCGCGACGCGCGCACCTTGCCGAGGCCTATAAATTCAGCTCATTTTTCTGATTTCAGATGTACCTTCCTCTCTGAATTCTATGATGTAAATATGGAGTTTATATCTAGTTTTCTTTAAATTTAAGTTTTGTAATTAATTTTAATTACGTTCTGTAATAATAATTTACTTTCTTTACTTTTTCAGTCTTTACTATTCAGCTATGGGGAGGTAACTTCTCACTGCTATGGTGAAAGGTAAAACTTTTATTACTGCTATTTAGATTAATCTCTCTTAATTATAATATATTCACTATTTAAAATTTGACTTAATAAGGATACCGCTATATTGGCCTACTTGTAATCAATTATAAACTGGTTTTAATCTGACTAAGCATGGATACTGCTTGGTTGGTCGGTTGGTAATTTCTGCCTATATGGCTGGTTTATGGACTTAATTGACTTAATCAGGTTACCGCCTATATGGATGGTTGGTAATATCACACACGTTAATATATTATATTAAGGGAGATATCTAAAATAGTAGTGATAAAAGTAGATCCTCTAGCTCTAGCATTTTCTTTTATTGTAATTTTCTTCATTTACTTTTTAGCATTTTATTTTATGTCTTTTACTTTTAAGTTTTTACTAGTCCTAGTTATGCGTCGTAACTAAGTTAGTTATCTAGGGTTGTGATGAATTCTAATATCACCGGTTTATAAGAGGTTATTTTATAGTTTGGGTAATTTAAAGGTTTACTTATTAAGACTTAAGCTAAATGCGTCTTGTTAACTGACCATTAATAAGATTGATCTGGTAAATCTAAAATAAACTTGACAATGGAATTTTAGGTTTCAGCCTTAGACTTAGTAGCCCACGATCTTCCTTGAGAATAGATAACTCTTTAATAGATTTCCTTACATGATAGACATATATCTGTCGGGCGGGGGTATCCACAATTGGAATTTAATCTTAATGAATCCAGGTAATTTGGTTGACATAGACATATGGTTCAATTGGGTTATACTGGGTATTTGCATCTGACCATCGACAGAGGCTTTTGCATAATTTCATGTTCCAGGTTAGTAAACCGATATATTACACAAACATAAAATAACCACTTCATTTTTATTAGATATTGGAAGAAATCACAACCCTGGATAGTTTTATAAATTTGAATTTTCCTCAACCTACTTTTGCGAAATTTTATTTACTTGTTTTTAAATTTAAAATCATCAACATTCCCAATCAATTAATCAACCTGTTAGATACTAATAATCATTTGACCTCATAAAATTAATAGATTAGGTATTAAGTTCTCGTTGGATCGATACTTTTTATACTACTTGAACGATATGTGCGTTTGTGTTATACTCGTGTGATTACGCACCGGTCATTTATATGTGGATGATCTTTTTCTTACGACAAATGATAAGGGTTGTTACATAAGGTGAAATAATTTCTCTCTAATAATTTTGACATGAAGGATATGGGTGCATTAAATTTCATGGGGACAGATTTCAAGATATCATAGGTCTGTTTCAAGATACCTATATCAATAAGGTTTTAGAGAGATTTCGAATAAAAGATTATTCATCAAGTATAGGTCCCATTGTGAAGGATGACAAATTCAATTTGAACCAATGCCCACAAAATGATCTCGAAAGGGAACAAATGAAAAACATTTCATATGCTTCTATTGTTGGAAGCTTGATGTATGCCTAGGTTTGTACAAGACCTGACATTGCATTTGAAGTGAGAATGTTAGGAAGATATCCGAGTAATCCAAGTATAGACACTTGGAGAGTTGTAAAGAAAGTGATGTGGTACCTTGAAAGGACCAAAGATTACATGGTTATGTATAGACAGACAGATAATTTGTATGTAATTGGTTATCGGATTCAGACTTCGCTGACTGTGTTGATTCAGATAAATCAATATATGGATATATTTTTATGTTGGCCGGTGGAGCTGTATCTTAAAGGAATCCAAAGCAAAACTGCTACTTCTACTATGGAGGCTGAGTTCGTTTCTTGTTTTGAGGCTACCTCGCATGATGTGTGGATGAAAATTTTCATTTATGGGCTTAAAATTATGGATTCAATTTCTAGGCCATTAAAGAGTTATTGCGATAATTCAGTTATTTTTTTGGTTAAGAACAACAAAAGTGATAGTCAAAGTAAACATATCGACATCAAGTATTTAGCCTTAAGAGAACGTGTTTAAGAAAAAATGGTCATTGAACACATAAGTATTGAATTGATGATCACTGACCCTTTGACAAAAGGCATGCCATCGTCGAAATTTAAGGATCATATGGTTAGAATGAGATTTAGTTCTATTATGTAGTTAGGTTCCATTGTATGAACAATGTTACTTAATTGAAACTCTTATATGGTTGTGATGTTTCTCATATTTGTGTGCACATTCATTTATGTTGAGAAAAATCAATTTCTATTGGACCTAGAAAAAACATAGGGTTATTCATTAAGTAATATTACCATGTATGGGTTAAGTTTTAAGAAATATTATAAGTTATAAAGATAATACTCGTTATGAAAGGATCTATCGTCATGATTCATTTATTTTTTTTATTTCTTATATATGAGAATTAATAGATTTTGGATATTATATTGTATATGAACAAAGTGGTAGAATATTAATTTATTTCTCAAATTGTCCATAACTCTCCATAACTCTCCATATCCATCATTTGGAAACGGCCCCATAACTTCTTTGAATTGTCCATTAACCTCTTGATGGAAGATGTTATATATAGAGGACAATGGGTGAAAATTTCAGTCTTTGAGCTTGAAGACTATAGAAACGTTTTCATAGATTACATATGTGGGAGTTTTTGAGAGATTAGAAGTAGACCCGGCCAAGGTTCCGGTTCGGAACCGGAACCGAACCGGAACCGAACCGGTTGGAACCGGACGGTTCCGGTTCCGGTTCCGGAACCGAACCGGAACCTGACCGGTTCGGTTAGGGTTCTTAACCTGACCGAACCGGTTGGAACCGCTGGACCGAACGGTTCCAGTGGTTCCAACGGTTCCAACCGGAACCGTACGGTTCCGGTTGGAACCGAAGTAAAAAAAAAAAAAAAAAAAATTTCTTGGAACCATAAGGTTCAACAAGTAAATCTCAATTTTTTTTATTAATAATAATGACTTAATGAGGTTTAAAATTGCAATACTAAAACATGAATGTTCATATCCTTTTTATAACCAACTCTTGGTTATTGACTTCTTTATATAAGCAATGTGGGACACAATAGCCAAGTAACAAATATCCCACATCGCTTATATAAAGAAAACAATAGCCAAGAGTTGGCTATAAAAAAGATTATATGTTAAAAGAATTTTATAAAAAAAGGATTCTATAAAGATGATGTGATAGTATGAAAAAACATTACGATTATAGAATTTTTTCTATTTTTTAAAATTTATTATTAAAAAAAAAAAAAAAAAAACCGGAATGGGAACCGTAAACCGAACCGGAACCGACCGGTTCGGTTCCGGTTCGGTTTACGGTTCCGGTTCCACTTAAGTGTGGACCGAAACCGAACCGGAATTAACCGGTTCGGTTCCGGTTCCACACTTGTGGAACCGGAACCGGCCGGTTCGGTTCGGTTCCGAACCGAACCGAACCGGCGGCCAGGTCTAATTAGAAGAACCAAAATTCAACCAAATTAGTAGCATTATTGTAACATCAACGGTGGGAGGTTAGTAGATTTTCCTAATTTATCTCCGCATTTGGCCTTATTCAATTAAGTTTTTTATGCATGGTGGATCAAGTTTTAAGTATTTCACAAAACTCATCCTGTGTTGTTTGAAGCGCCACCGCCGATTGTTGCTCCGTCAAGGCGCCAACCGCCAATTGATGAATATAGGCTTGGTGGTGATGAAGATGGGTGGCGCAGTATAGGTGATGCGTAAGACTATATTTGGATTGATGGAATGAAATAGTTTATAATAGAATGTACAGAACGGAACAGAATGGAAAGTAATTTACCTAGGGTCAAATATGAGAAAACATATGAGAGATTAAGTTAAAAAATTAATATTATTTTAAATATTTTTTTAAAAAAAAAAAATTGAAAATAAATGAGATAAAATTGAAAAATCAAGAGGGTCAAATAATTTACTTATACTTTGTGGAGACAGCATACTGTCATATAGGCCACCAATATATGCGGGAAAGTTGGTATTTCACTTGGGATTTGAAAATGTTACTGGAATTTTAATGATACGTGAAACGGGATCCAAATTCAATCATTTCAAAGCTGAAAAAGAAATACTTAGAACACAGGCAGGCAACACAACTTGCACAAAATGGATTCAAAGATTTAAGAAAATTTTAGGAGTCACAGAAGAGCTTATAGTATGCTTGCTGATGAACAAAAACTATTTGGTTTTACATCACAAACTGACGGAAGCATGGATCTTTTAACTACTGGCAACATTGAACTATAGAAAAACAACATAAAATAAGATGACACAACTTCTGGCGGTACTGATCTATAGAAAAAGAACATCAAATAAGATGATGCGATCTCAGACAATACGAACAGAATTCAGTTCACCATTAGTGACCGTTTGCGAGTGAACCATTCTCACAGGTGGCAGCATCTGCAGGCTTCTTGGCATAGAATCTCCGGTACATGGAGTCAACTTCAGTGAGATAGTATGTTCCTGGAGCCAAAAGGCTACTGTCTTTGCTCGTTATGAAGTCCTTGGCTCCATACCTATGCTCCATTAGCTTCATTACTTCCACAAACTTCTCTGGAGGAAACTGCACACGGAGAACATGTTCACTAAAATGTATCCAATAGCATCACACTTTTATTTAATAAATCAAAGTAGAGCCGCAACTCTCAAGCAGTTTGGAATGGGGAAAAATGTTTTAACCTTCAATGTCTTGAAGACTTCAATGTAAAACAAGTGCTGACAAACTTAGGTAGTGAATTAGAAAATACAATAAACGAAAATACTCTAGGTGACTTGTCTGTCTATGCCAACGGAATACAGTGAATAGTCATAGATAACGTGTTAACATGTCTGTAAATTATTTTAAAACACAGATATCAGACAAAGCACATTAGAAGAAATTGGATAATTACCTCATGCCTTGACTTCAACTTCCCAGCAACATTCATGACAGATACGATGTTTGAAAGGCTGAAGGGATGCTGACCTTCTCTGAGTTTCAATGAGAACATCGTGGCAGTTGAACCACTTCCATAGGAGAATAATACCACTCGCTTGCCATCCTGTGAGGTATCAAACAGAATCATGTCTGTACTTACGAATAGAAGGAATGATAATCTGAAATTAGGCAATGGTAAAAGCAATTACCAATTCACTGTGTTTGTTGTGAATAAGGGATGCAAATGCCGCATAGAGAGATGCTGTATACATGTTTCCAACTTGCTTTGGTATTAAAGTGGATGGTTGGACCTGTGCATCATAAAGGGGCTTTGCAAGTTGTTGGGATACCTGTAGATGCATGATATCAGCAAGAGCTCTAAACTTAACATTTAAACAGTTCCAACACCAATTCCGCACACACACTCGTAATTTTCTGATCAACATATTCAGGCAATTTTATACAATTTGATTTATGGAAATTATCCGGACACGTGTCATATAAAATATGAAGAGAAAATAGTAAAAATCACCCAGGCCTTGAAGAAAATATTTGATAAATCATCAGTATTCACAATCAGGGTTCAAATCAGACCTTCTCAAGATCCCGGCTTTGGTAACTTTCATCACCAGATAAGGCTGAAAATGGTCCCAACTTTTCTTTGGCAGCGTCATCAACAGAACTGCAAATACCAAAAATATATAATCACTCACCAGGTTCATCTACATCAAATCCAAATAAATAAATAGTTAAAATTCAAACAATTCTAATGCTTGCACAGATGAAGAAAAGAAAGCAACCTAGCATTCCTCATGAAGTCATTATACAACAAACGAGCGAAGCTTTTCTGTACAAGCTGCAGTAGCTCAAAAGAGAAAAGGTTAGATAAATATAAAAATGGAAAATAAATTGCATAGTGTACTCTAAAAATTCATTGATAAACCTCAAGAAAAATTTATTGAAGGATCATGAAACCTACCTTGTTATATGGAGAATGGAATACGAAATAGTCAGCATCAGAAAGAGAAAATTGTTTGCCCTCCAGTTTCTGGTACCTATCAACACCAAAGTAGTAAGGTAGTTAGGCATTTAAAAAGCACAACCACCAAACAAAAAATATAAGTGCAAGAAAAATGCTTTTGGGACCAAAATGGACACATACTTGCTGCATAAATATTTGTAACAGGAATCAAGAGCCATGAGATAGCATGTCTGAGAAAGTTTCCCATCAACAACCTACAAAGATATTATCAATGGATTTAAGTTTTAAAGATGAGTATATAAGCCACCTCCAAGAATAATGACACAAGGTTCACATTAAAGTATCATTGCATTTCTGTGCATATAATTCAAGTATTTCAAGTAATTACTCCAGTAAAAACTGTTGTATACAAAAAATAAGGTGCTCATTACTTAATGCTAGCCATATTATGTAAAATGTATGTACTACTATATTGTGACGAACAATTTGGCCAAAAGACAGTTTAGCTGGACTACAAAGCCTTCAAACAATGCAATCAGAGTTTAACAGACCAATTTGGCACAATCAGATATCAGAGGAAATTTTGGCGAAAAGAACACTGCCAGATATGGCCCTAAGGTCAACAAATTTGTAATCACAACAACGCTTAAAGGGAAAAAGGATGGTACAACACACGAGGCTTCCCACACTATGGGCTCGTTGGAGGATTCAATTCAATGCGTACACAACCTTTCCTTCTTTTCTTTTTTTACAAACAGTTTGTTTCCGATGCTCGAACCTATACCTCCAGGTCATAATGGAGTAACCTTACTGTTACATGAAGACTCATCCTCAAACAACGGTCGAAGGGAATTGAGAAGAATTACCGGGTATTCGCTAGCAAGGTTTGGCTTGTAGAAATCATAGGCATGAGACATATGACTCCCCCTAATTTTGCTTTCAAAAGCAATAGGGGCATCAGTCCCAACTAACATGACAATGGCAGCTGCTCCTCCAGTGGGTCTTGCTGGTCCTTCTGCATAAACCTGTTGAAAAGACCTCCAGTTAAAATAGAAAAATTTTCCGGGTTGCCTAACATCTAATTCTACGATTATACATTCATTTTTGCATGAGAAAAACCGTTTCCAATCCATTGAAATGACAGAGTATTTCATACTCAGATATTTTTTTGTTATATCTTGGGAAATTTACAAAGGTAAAGTAAGGAATTTAACATACAGCACTGTCAGTACACACAACAAGCCCATAACGTCCATCCCATGAACTACTCTCCACCCAGTTCACACAGTTAAATAAAGCTGCAGTTCCTCCATAGCATGCGTTAGTTGAGTCAACACCTTCAATATCAGTATTTCCATATTTCTGCTTGTTTTACACAAGAAAAGGGAAGAATGTAAGTTTACAGCAAGATACCAAATCTGATCAAATGTTTATCTACATCAGAATGGAAAAACTGCAAGACAAAAATATGCTTTGGAAACCCAAACCCAGTAGCACAAAAAGCTAGGTTCAGCCACAAACCACTTAACAATTTAGAACTAATCGCAACTCATAAGGGAGCTCTGGGTTTCTATAAAACCGAAGCAGATTACAGCCAATTTATGGAAGATGGTCCCACAACACTGGAAATAGACAGCTCACAAACAAGTGAGTTTTAAAGCCTCAGGTATATGAGGTTGTAATGCCAATATTTTTAATTCTAATTGTTGAGCTTCCAAATCACACCTAAAGCTCGCAAATCTAGTTATTACAATAAAATACAGGCAATAACTTCATATAGAAAGAGCATATTGACATGGAAAATTACCTCAAAAATTTGCATCAAGAAAGTCTTGATGGATTTGCTTTTATCTATGACAGTTTCGCTTCCTACCTCGAGACGACCAATTTGTTTTGGATCAATCTTGTACTTTTCAAGGAGGTTAGTAACAGCTGTCAAACTGAAAAACAAAAGTTTTAAGAAAATGATCACGGACAATTTAAATAATAAAGCCTTAATGTAATTCAACGAGTTCATTTGTTTTGTAATCATGTGCTGCCAGCATCATATAAGAAGGGTGATAATCAAATGTAGAATAACAACCTCATTGAGATGACATCTTCCACTTCTGAACAAAATGCCATGCAATCTTGTCCAAGTCCAATGGTGTATTTTCCTTTGCTTGCCCCATCATGAACCTCCAAAGCTTCCTACTTAGCCCAAAGAAAGACAAAATTAAATTTAATAGGTTAATCATATGCAAAAAGACAGTTGATTCCAGTAAGATGATACGTGTATCAACCAATTCCGAACAACAAATTTCAAATCACTGTGATCCTAAAATGCCCCATCATTTTTCACTCCATTTCAAAATAACTTAATAAGATGACCACCATCATTCCATCTATTGAATATAAATTCAAAATAAGATCCTCCAGCACATTTGTAAAATATATATATATATATTTATAAATACCAAAAAAAAAGGGCAAAGTTAGGTGAAACCCAAAAGTAATAGCAGAAAAAAGATGACCAAAAAGCAACACGTCATTTCCATAAAAATTAAAACTTTAAAACTTTCTTTATTGACTCAATAATAGCTTCCAGGTCTTAAAGATCAATCTATAGAGTCTTGATACATAGCAGCTTAATGATACAATAATCCATTTTAGACTCATTAAAAATATTAACTTTGATCACATACAAAATTAAAACTTAAAATAGGCAATAATAGATCAAAATCACAATCACATTTACAGTACACTTGTTTGGTATCTGGGAAAATTTTCCAATCATCTGTTTCCCAAAAAACAAAAAAAAAAAGGCTCAATGAGCTCAAATCGAAACACTGGCAATAACAAGAACTTAAAAAGACAGTAAGTTCATCACCTGTTGGACGCATGTAGGAGGGAAGTAGATGTCCATAGCAAGGATTCCAACATTCTTTGCCATTGTTTTTTTTATTAATTTTTTTGGTTTATTTTTCAAAAACAGGAAATACCCAGATGACCAAACAAAAATAAATAAAGATCAAGAATTTGCTTTCTTGCTCTGCTGTAAGCTGGGTTTGTAAAAATGTAGCTTAGCTGTTCCTGAGAGATAAACAAAGACAGGCCTCGAAATTTGGAGAGATGATCGGCCTTGCTCACATCTGTGTTTCTTCTTCTGTATTTATAGTAAAAAAATTATTATTTATTAAATAAATAATATTCTATGATTTTTTTTTTAATCGGAAACTACCAAATTATCCCTTTCGGATTTTAGCGGAGCATATAAAATTCTGACGGTCACAATCTCTCATAAGAAACGCATTCCTCGAATTCAAATCTAAAATCTCAATGTGAGATTTTAACCCTACATTATCAAACCACATTTACATTCTAGGAATATAATAAAATATAAATAAATAAAAGTTTGCACTGTTTATTGATAGAAATCTTGAATTTCAATGATTTTATATAGCACTTATTATGAGATTCAATACCATTTTATCCGAGTACGAGAAGATTTAATGATTTTTCATATGAAATCTCAATTTTTAATTTAAAATTTTCTGAATCACCATTAGGATTTAAGATTCGAAAGTAAATTTTATACCAATTCGAAAAATTGATCAAAATTTAAAGGAAAAGCACACCCTTGTACTCTCAATGTTTTTTTACATTGTACCTCTATACTAAATTTTTTACACATTACACCCATGTACTCTCAATATTTTTTACATTGCACCCATGTACTAAATTTTCTACACATTGCACCCATGCACTCTCAAAAAATTGACATTCCACCCTTATTTTAACGGCAAGTTAACAGAGTTGAGAAATATTCTGACATCACCCACCCTTATTTGTGTCATATCTGTCTGGTTTAGGAAGAAGCACATATGCTAAAAAGAGAAGAGCTAAAAAAATGGGTGTTTGCTATAAATGTGCACGCATGACATGTAATACTCGTTGTCGTTTTTTAGGAATGATGTCTGATAACCGTGAAGCATCTTTGTTTGTTTTTTGTTGTTCATTAATAACACTCCAAGATCGTAGTTTTGATCTAATTTTTGCAATAAATTAGTTGGATTTTTGAATGTATCAGAAGGAGCATAATATTTATGCGCCCTAACATATAGTTATGCGCCCTAGCATAACTTCAAAGTAAAAAAATTTGTTCGGTCCAATCCGAAATAAGGGTGGGTGATGTCAGAATATTTCTCAACTCTGTTAACTTGCCGTTAAAATAAGGGTGGAATATCAAATTTTTTAGAGTGTATGGGTGCAATGTGTAGAAAATTTAGTACAGTGGTACAATGTAAAAAACATTGAGAGTATATTGGTGCGATGTGTAGAAAATTTAATACAAAGATGTAATGTAAAAAACATTGAATATCGGTATGGGACCAGAATTCTTGATTTCTGTCCCAGTGTCCCTACTCGTCATGCATTATGCCCATTCTTGCGTATCATTTCTTCGATTTGCCCTTCATTTTGAATTTATTTACTGCCTTTTGCCATTGCAGGAGGGTAAATAACAGCATCTTAATTTTGTTACTAGTTGCTAGCGTGACAGCTAATTTTTAAATTTTAATTGCTCAGTCAACAGGTGTAAACTTCTATGTTTTTTTTTTTTTTGCCTTTTTTTCCTTTTTATGTAATTGTATTTTTTTTCTCTTTTTAATTGAATTGAAAAAACAAAATGGTAAGATTTTAAATTGTGACATTATAAGCACAGTAATTTAATGAAAAATGTAGATTCTAATTCATGGTTTTTTTTCCAATTTCACAAGTTTAAAAGGGAATTATGGGAAGTTACATGTTTGGCAATTGTAAATGATAACTTAGAAATAGATAATAATTTTGGAGTTTTAAGAAAGAAATCTTTGTTGAATATTAGAAATAATGTGATGTTATGTTTTGAGTAACTTTGTTATTTCAGAAAAAAAAAATTGAAATTATTTACATTAAGAAGCTATTCTTATTTTAAATATATTGTAAAATATAAAATGTTTCAAGAAAAAAATTATATATTATTAATTAATAAATTATAAGTTTTAAAACAAATATCATTATTGATATGTTTCGCCGAAAAATGGTAAAAAATGACCCTTACATTTATAACTTAAAGATCAAATATGTAAAATTTTACATATCGTTAACATTCATATTTATAATTTTTATTAAAAAACCCCCTCAAATTATGACTTTCATAAAATCAAAATCAGCCACAAAGTTGCTATGTTGCAAAAGTCACTAGGACAGTCGTATCCACATTCAGATATACAAATTAATTAAAATGTCATTTACCTACACAAATTCTCAATCATATTTTTCAGTTATAATGACAATTATAAATATTCAATCATATTTTCTCAGTCATAATATTTAGTCACATACACAATATTCAGTGACATTTCTCAATTATAATGACAATTATAAATATTCAATCACAGTTACAATATTAATCACAGTTATAATATCATTTTACCCACATAAAAGTATATTTGAATATGCCAAACCCTACAAATAAAAAAGATTCCATTATTCATTTGAACAGTGAACAAAGTTAGTTAAAAAAAAATAATTTTGTAATGGAATGGGATAAAATAGAGATATAAATATGTTAAAGTCAATTTAGTACTATATTTTAGACTAAATATGAAAAATCTTAGAAAATTAATTATTATTTATACAATCCATTAGGAGTTTATCCTTATTAAAAATTTGTTATAGTGTAAATGATGTTTCCATTAATTTACAGGGTTCATCATCTAGTCTAGCCATGTGAAAATAAATTGGCTAAATTTTGGATTGAATTCTATAATATAGAAGAATAAAAACTTATATATGACCGTTCTTATAAGACCATTCAATCAATAAATGATAATTGCGATAATTATTAACACGTGAAAGCAATAATTTTTTTTTTTGAAAGTTTAATATAATATAACTAAATTTTTTTAACATATAATAAGACTTAATAAAAGTAATAAATATTAAAATATTAAAATTTAATGAAATGATATTTTTAACATATTTATATTTGTTCTTGATATGATTTTATGTTTTCAAATGTCTAGTGTAAATTTCATGCTTGACAATAAATTATGAGATTTAGAGATTAGATAGATTTTTTTCTTTTTAATTGTAAATGATGATTATTTATTTATTTATTTGTAATTTTTGTTTTAAATAAATATGAAAGGAAACCTCACCGCCAAATCATCCATTTCAGGTTTAAGCGGAGCAGGTAAAATCCCCGGATATCCTAAATTCTTACAAAAAACGCATTCTCTGGATTCGAACTCAGGACCTAAAGGTCAGATCCTAAACCCTACACCACTAAATCACGTCCCTTGAGGACAAAAAAAAATTACTTATATATGACCGTTCTTATAAGACAAAAAAAAAAAATACTGAACACGTCATGAAGGTCAATTAAATTTAGGCACATTGTTTCAAAATTCTAATTTCACCACTCATTTTCAATCCAATAATAAATTTGAGTGGTTCATTAATAATCAATAATAATGAGGCAGTGAGTTATTGGTCTAGCTGGCAAAGATCTGAACCGTTGGATGAGTCCAATGTTGATTGTGTGATTAGGTGAGGTTGTGGTAGTTGCGTTGATTAAGATTCAAGATTCAAGATTCAATTAGAGAATTTATTTTGTTAAATTTTGTAAATCTAAATTCGACATTATTATGTAAATTATTGGAAGCCATGTGTATGTATGGAATGCATCTCATTGTTGTTTAATTTCTGAATATAATGGACGTTTGAGCGATAACTAATAATTATATTTTATTTGTAATTTTATTACATATAATTATGATATTCTTAAGTTATTATATAAGTTTATTATTGGATTATTTTTAGGTGACGTAATAATATTATAAATAATCGAGTAAAAATTTGGAAAATAAAATGTGATATTTTATTTAATAAATGAAAATCGCTTTCAGTATTTTTTACGTGAATAATGAAGTCGAATATATTTTTAATATTTAAAAATAAATTCTAATTTTTTTTTTACTTTGAACAGTTTTTTTAAACTGAAAAATCAGCAGGCTTTAAATTGAAACTCTTTTTTTTTTTGAAAATTCAAGCTTTAAATATGTTAAAACGGTAGGGCATTGGTATCTCGAGCCTGTCCCGTGGTTTTGTGCTCTGGGATTTATGATCTTAGTTTGAGTTCATGAATTTGAATTTAGAGAGTATGTTTTTTTTGTAAGAATTTGGAACAAATGAAAGTTTTATCTATTTCGTTTAAGTCCGAAAATGATGATTTAAGACGGAATTTTCAATAATTTCAAAAAAAAAAATTAAAAATTGGGATCTAGCGGCTGGTCGCCTGGCCCATGTCTGATGTGACTTCTAAGTTTAGATGTGGCTGGACTACAATAAAAGCTGCATGTTGCATGTGTCGCTGACATATATAATTGAAGTTAACTTAATTTATTAAGGTCGGTTATTGACATGTAATGTTGAATTGAGTTGCGTTATATTTCATATTTTTTTGACACGCGTCTTTTATGATTCATTAGTTTCGGAAATCGTTTTTTTCATTTTAAATTATTTGATATATTTACGAAAAATTTGATCAATGTAAATTATTTTTCAATCAATGAAAAGTTAAATCATTTTCTAAAAAATGATTTACGAATTAAAATCCATTAGTCATTTTATATAATATTTTTCCTCTTATCCAAAATTTTTATACCTAACGGTAAAGAATGGCAAAATCCGATTTGGACTCGGATTTGCATAGATTTGAGTCTGGATGTGTTTTGATGGATCCAAATCCGTATCCAGATCCCGAAAAAATATATAACCCGGATACATTTATATTCTATTTGGATCACGGTATGCCCGTAATAGATCCGGAAATCTTTTAATTTTTTTCAATTATATTTGTATAAAATTATGTCCTAGGTCCCAGAATTCTGAACTCGCGTGAAAATGGATACATGAATATTCAGATCCGAAAATCTAATTTTTCTTACATTTTACAATTAGATTTGCATAAAATTATGGACCAGTTCCCGAAATTCCGGACTTATGTGTACCCGAATATGGAAATTCATAATTTTAATTTTTTTCAATTATATTTGTATAAAACAAATAAAATTATGTAACCAACTCTCAGAATTTCAAACCCGCGCATATATGGATATACTCAGACCACATCCAGAAATCTATTTTTTTTCCAATTATATTCTACAAAAATAATAAAACTCTAGACTAGAGTTCGGATAAGTGCGGATTCAGGTCCAGATTCTATGTCTAGGTTTGGGAATTTTTTTTTCAGTCCTGTGTATTTCTAGACCCAGGTCTTTTAGGTCTATGCAGATTCATGTTCAAAAATACCTAAGTCCGAATTCATGTGAGTCTTGAATTTACTACCCGGGTTTGGAAATCTTTACGGGCCCAGATATTTCGGGTGTATGTAGACCCAGTCCAGACCCGGACTAGACCCGATTATGAAAATACCCTTTTTCCGGATAGTGCGGGTATGAAATTTTACAACCCGATTCTGAAATTTTTTATGGACCCGGGTCTTCTGGAACTACGCGGATCCGAACCGGACCAAAATCTTTTTATCATCACAACTCTTAACCACATAAAATATTTTTTGAAAAAAATATTGGACTCGCCAAACATAGGAAAAATGAGCATAACCCCCTGATGTTTGGAATAACTAATCGAAACCTCATAATGTTTAAAAACCAAATAAAACCCTTCTACATGTTAGCTTTATTTTTCATTTTACTATTTTGCCCCATATGGAAAACTTAAAGGTTTAGGAAATACTTCTAAAAAATACTTAGAAAATATGAATCAAGTAAAATGATGTAAAATTAAATATCTTGTAGCTTTTAAAATTTCATTTAATTCAAATTTTTTAGTTTTTCTCCATTATTAATCATTAAAGATATTTAAATTATTTTACTTGATTCATATTTCTTAAGTATTTAAATTTTCCATAAAAGGGAAAAATAGTAAAATGATAAATAAAGTTAACATTTAAAAGAATTGTTATAATAGAAGGGGGTTTTATTTAGTTTTTATACATTAGAGGGATATTGATTAGTTTTGTCAAACATCAAAGAGTTATGCTCATTTTCCCTTCAAATACAAGACAACACTTCCTAAAAAAATATTTTCAGGCAATAGCCAAACATGAGAAAATATTTCCCATTCCAAAAATGATTTTCATTGAAAATTATTTTACTTACAAAAGATGTCGTCGAAACAAAAGAACTTTTAATAACAATACACTATTAAGTTTTAGTTTTATATAAATTAGGGAAATTTTTTAAGAAGCCCAAAACCATTAGGACTCTTCCAAATTAGATCAAACACAAATGATTCTTCCCATTTAGTACATCCACATGTAAAAAGACATAAATAGACATAATCGAATTATATAATTATATGTTTGCGCCAAAAAAACAACAACAAAAACTAATATTTGGGTTGTTTTTTGTAATTCCAACCACCCTACAAAATGGCAAAGCGACATACCTAGCCTGGCGCTTAAACTCGGGTGAATTAGATTCCACAGAGGAGATCGAAGAATACTCATATATACCCAGATCATCAAGGGTAACCTTCATGCAAATTTCTGATACACAAGATCCTTAACAGATGCGAGTGTAGAGCATACTCATGGACATGGAGTGAAGATCGTCTTCCTCATGTTTTCAAGAGAATTTAATAAGGAACTTTAGAAAAACATATGATTTCAAACACTCAAAAATTTATTATGAACTATGAACTTCCAACCAAACTTGATTACAAATGAAAAATCATTCTCCTTATATAACTGATCGGTGGTAAACACACACGTTACGCAATCGCACGTATCGCTCAAGTAGTATAAAATGTATCGATCCCACGGGGACTTAATACATTAGCTATTAATTATTGAAGTTAAATATCTAAGAGTATCTAATTGATTGATTGTTGGTTGAATGATGATTTTTATCTAAAACAAGTAAATAAAACAGTGCAAAAATATTAATGGAAAAATCAATATTATAAAACTATCTAGGGTTGTGAATCCTTCCAATATCTTTTAAAGATGAAGTGATTATCTCATGTTTGTGCAATATATCGGTTTATTAACCTGGAACACGAAATTAAGCAAAAGCCTATGTCGATGGTCAGATGCAAACACCCAAAATAACCCAATTAATTATATGTCTATGTTAACCAAGTTACCTAAATTCATTAAGATTAAGTTCCAATTGTGGCTACCCCCGCCCGACAGGTATATGTCTATCCTAGAAGGAAATCTACCTAAGAGTATTTTTCCCTAAGGTGAGATCGTGAGCTATTGAGTCTAAGGCTGAAACCTAAAATTCCTTCGTCAAGTTTATTTTAAATTTACCAAATCAATCTTATTAGTGGCCAGTTAACAAGAATCATTAAGCTTAAGACTCAATAAATAAACCTTTATATTACCCAAGACATAAAATAACCACTTATAAAATGGTGATATTGGAATTCATCACAACCCCAGATACGGTATTTAGTTACAACACATATCTAAGATTATTAAAGACATAAATAAGGAAAACAACATAAATAAAACTTGGAAATTAAAAAGATAAAATTAACAATAAAATAAAATGTTAGGATTAGAGGATCCACTTTTATTACTTCTAATTTAGATATCTCCATTATTATACTATATAAACCTGCATGACATTACCAACTGACCATATAGGCGGTATCCTGATTAAGTCAGATTTTTGATTAATTCCAACCGACCATAAAGGCGGTATCCAATTAAGTCAGGTTAAAATCAATTTAATTAAGTCCAACCGACCAAAAGGCGGTATCCCATTAAGTCAGGTTTTAAAAATAGTTTATATATTATAACTAAGGGAGATTAATCTAAATTATAATAATAAAAGCTTTACCTTTCACCAAAGCAGAGGGAAGTTACTTACTCATACTTTAAAGTAAAATAAAGAAAGATCTATTGCTTAAAATAAGAAATAAATACAAGAAAACTGTAAATAAACAAACAAGATACAATCTTCTTAGTATTCTTAAGGAAATCCCCAGAAGAAGGTATGAAAATTTCAAATGATTTTGGCCTCAATTTATAGGTAAAATTTGGTCCTGCGCGTCGCGACGCGCCATTGATCTTTGATGTGTGTACGCGGTTTGATGAGATGATGACGCGTGGCTGTCGGTAGAAATTATTGGCTCGGCGTCGCGACGCGTGAAGGTTTGCGCGTCGCGATGCTGATGTCATTGCTGACGCAAGGTGTCGGCAGGCTGAATTATTATGCTGACATCATGATGACAAGTGTCGGCAGAATAGTAACTGAGGCGCGTCGCGATGCAGAGGACTTGTGTGTCGCGACGCATGAAATGATAATTTTGCCATTTTGTCCGTTTTTCATCGTTTTAGCCCTGATTTGACTCCTTTGAGTCCTGAAATCTTATTTATCTACAAAATAACACAAAACACATCAAAATGTTCACAAAACTCGAGAAATTATACAAAATATTAAGTAAAAGGGGCGGTAAATATTGATATATTTCCCGCTTATCACACCCACAAACCTAACATTTTGCTCATCCTCGAGCAAAACAACAAAATAAAATACAATAAACAACTTTAAAATAAAATTAAACTAAGCCACTTTCATATAGATCACGGTTGCATTTAACGTATGCAACAAGCCTTTAAACCCCTAGGTGTTCCTAGTGGACGAGTTGTAGTCTCGTGAGGGCTTACAGCGACGATACCCACAAATGTCAAATGCACACAAAAAGTAAAAAGATCAAACAAGTTGGTGACTAAACAAGTGAAATTCTTATCCAAGTTAATAACTGTTTTCTTTCTTTCGAAATTACCAAATAAGTAAAATTCTCCGATTATTTTTACCATTCTCCGTATACACAACCAACAAGGTATTAATCAACTCATTGTGCCCATAATAGTCATAAGTGTAATTGAAAAGAGAGTAATATTTTTGTCCTAAAGTTATATCAGAATTTACACATTTTTGGCAATGAATATTTTTTTTTCAATTTTTTTTATTAATAACATCTTCAATCCATGTAGCGAGCTTTGGGCCAATGACTCCCAAGCTAGTTGGCTTTAGGGCACTAGATGTTAAGACACCCATACAAACTTAATTACTATGATCTCAGATGTTAAAAGTTCCACCGGTTTACGTGAACAATCGCTGTTTACTGAGGCAAGACATCTGATTACTAAGTAGAAACTTTTGAATTATTAACTCAGGCTTTTCCATCTGACGCGAACAATCACTGTTTACTGAGGCAAGATGTCTGGTTACTAAGTAAAATAATGGTTAATTATTTATATACAATTTTTTTTCTTTTTTTAATCCATTGCTTTTAGATGCTTCCTCCAATAAACTAGAGCACTGAATATTACAAACTTTTCAGTTACATCCCATGTCTGTATGTTACCATGCATGTTGATAATACCTGTTAAATGAGTATATGAAGATCCAATTTAATCAATATTATGGAGAATTCACAAATTTAAATAATTCAAAAGGAAATAAACAAAAATTAACTTGTTACGAAATAGACTGAGATATGTCTCAGGAGTGGAAATTCCTTTCACAACTATCTCACACCAATTTCACCCGATTAGTCAAATTTAAAACATAAAAACACAAATTTTTTTATGATTTTTAAGATTTTTTTTAAAATTTTTGACTGAAAACAACACAAGAAAAATAAAAACAAGATACTAGTCAACTATTCCCCACCCCCAAACCTAATTGAGACATTGTCCCCAATGTCTTAAAAAAAGAAGGAAAGTTTAGGAGACAGTACTTGGTTAGCGTGGAATTCTACAGAAAATTAAAGATTAAGATCTAGATTTATCCGACGTTTCTTACCACGATCATTATCGGACCAGTTTATCTTGGAAATGATATGGTCAATTTGTGGTTCAAAGACTAGAAGTTGGTAAATTAAATCATGAGTTGTTTTGGCAGTGAAGATGAAATCTTTTACGGGTTTTGAAAGGAACCAATTTCTCAGGGCATCTTCAAGAAACACAAAAAGGAAGTCATAAAATCTATCAATATTAAACAGTCCAATTGGTTTCTGGTGTATGTTCAAGTTCGCCCAAGATAGCATTGTAAAAATTTCCTCCATCGTGCCCAAGCCACCTGGCAAAGCAATAAAAGCATCAGCACAATTAATCATTTCAACAAGTCATTCGGATATACCTGGCACGATAAATTCCTATCTGCTTGATTATCCGATAAGATTTGCCTCTGCCAAAGGTTTTGGGATGATTCCCACGACTTGACTACCTCCTTCCTATACAGCCCTTGAAATGTACCCCATTAGTCCAAGATTGACACCGCCATATACTAAGTGCATATTCCTCTCAGCTATGACTCTACCCAATTCTTGTGCTGCCTCAACGAATTCTGGTTTAGCACCAGCACTAGTACTGCAAAATACACAGATGTTTACAACTCGTCTTCTTGAAGTTACTTCCATTTTTTTTTTATATATTTCTTATGTATTTCTTTCTCAAATCTGGATGTCTTCAAGAGTGCAATGACGAGTTACATTTATGGTAATAATAGCACTAGTACCTACCAGATGATAATTATTAGCTAAACAGTAAAATAAATCGTGAAAGTCAAAAAATTTTGATCCTGTCAGCGAAAATAAAAGAAAATAACAAAACAAATCACAACTATTAGTTAAAGACAAAGAGATAATAATATGTATAGATAATAACGGCTTGAATGACATCTATGCGTCAGGGACAAGCTTCCCATCCAATTTTCTTATAAATTGGCAAATATGGTCTTTTAAAGTTAGATTCCCGAGACTTAATTGCTGTCTTTATTTTCGAAATTATGCATATAACATGTGAATCGCGTGATACACATATCCACTGGGATGCGACTCAAGAGTCAATGATATGTCATCTAAAGACTCTTTACTCATGCCATCCCTAATGAATTGAATTTTATCTTCGCGGTTATCAGACACCATTCCTAAAGAACAACAACGAGTATTACATGTCATGCGTGCACATTTATAGCAAACACTTAATCTTTTAGCTCTTTTTTTTTAGCATAGGTATTTTTTCCTAAACGAGGAAAAAATGAAACAAAAGAGTCAGAGGACTCACCTGCCAATCGGACTTGTGCTTCAATAATCCAACGAATGTCATTAGGAATACCTTTGATCATCAAAAGTCTCATTCGTTCAATTCGTGCTTTGTAGACTTTCATCAAAGAGTTTTGAGGGAGAGAAGGAAATTGCTTGTGAAGATTTGCGCGAACGTCTTCCATCCTGAAATGTGACTTTACCTACAAAAATTAAATACACAAAAATTAAACACACCAAATCTCAATATATACACAAATTGCATGGGTTGCCTCCCTGTTAGCACTAAGTTTAACGTCGTCATCTAGACATGACTGCTCGAACGTTAGGCTAGATCTGAAAGTGTGACACTTTCTTTTTATCGCTCAAACGATTCTCCCCAGTAGTGCTTGACACGTTTGCTGTTAACTTTGAATGTTTTATTAGAGTTGGGATCATGTAACTCAACGCCTCTATCTAGTAAAACTTGGGTGATTAAGAATGGACCTAACCACCGTGATTTTAACTTCCCAGGGAAAAGTTTCAACCTTGATTTGTTTAACAATACCCGTTGCCCCGGTTCCAATTGTATACGCACTATCTTCTGATCATGTCTCTTCTTGGTATTTTCTTTATACAGTTTGGCATTCTCAAAAGGTTGTATGTGAAATTCCTCCAATTCGTTGAGTTGGTGGAGCCCTTTCTCTCCTGCTGCTTGCAGATCAAGATTTAACTTCTTCAGTGCGCAGTACGCTTTATGTTCAAGCTTCACAGGCAGATGGCATGCTTTAAGTTTATTAGTGGAACATTGCATTGCATATGAGTTTTGGACGGTACTGTCTATCACATCAAGTCTGAAATATTGCTCATTCTTTTCGTCATTCGGGAAATTCATGGCTTTGAAAATATTGAATGTTACTTTTTGTTCTTGTACCCTCATGGTTAGTTCACCTTTTTGTACATCAATAATGGTTCGACCTGTAGCCAAGAATGGTCTCCCGAGCATGATGGGTAAATCTTCATCTTCCTCCATGTCAAGGACAATAAAATCTGCTGGGAAAATGAATTTGTCGACTTTGACAAACACATCTTCAACTACAGCTCTCGGAATTGTGAGCGTTCTATCAGCAAGTTGCAAAGATATTGAGGTGGGCTTTGCTTCTCCAATCTGTAGTTTCCTGTAAATAGACAAATGCATCAAGTTAATACTCGAACCTAAATCACACAAAGCCTTACCGAAGTTATGTTCTCCTATGGTGCAAATGATGGTGAAACTGCCAGGATCTTTCAACTTTTGAGGGAAGCTTCCTCTGAACGATGGCGCTACATTCTTCTATCAATGCTACCGTCTCGTAATCTCCCAATCTCCACTTTCGTGACATAATATCTTGCATGAATTTGACATAGCAGGGTATTTGTTCCAACGCTTCTGCAAATGGAATGTTGATATGCATCTTTTTGAAGATCTTCAGGAATCGAGCAAACTGCTTGTCCCGTTTATGTTTCTGGAGACATTATGGAAAAAGTGGAGGTGGAGTGAATCTTTCTCGATCAGTTTCTTTTGCTTTTTTTTTCCTCCATCTTTGGATCTGCTTCGCTGCTTTCTTTTGGAACTTCCTCAGTGGATGCCTTGATTCCAACATCTTTATTGATTTCAGTGCTGCTTTTCAAAGTGATGGCTTGACATTGCTCATTCCCCCTGTTCCTTGGATTTGGTTATGTGTTGATAGGAAGGGTACCTTACGATATATAACTCTGAGCATTAGCCAGTTATCCCAATTGATTTTCCAGTGTCTTTATAGAAGCTGATTGGTTTTGAACCATAATTGCTAAAGAGTCGTATTTTACTTCTTGCTTTTTCAACTGGGCCAGCACTTCTTCTATTACTGGCTTCTTCTCATACTCTTGAATTTGATTATGCTGTTGGAATCCTGGTGGTGGATTGTTCATTTGCCCTGAAGTGTTGCTCTATGCGAAATTGGGATGATTCCTCCAACTTGGGTTGTAGGTGTTGGAATATGGATTATTCCCATGTTTGTCGAAGTTGCTGACATAGTTCACCATCTCATCATGTTGGTTTTAAGATTCTGTCTCTAGTGCTTCTCCATATAGTGAACTTGTGGATCCAACATTAACCTTCATGCTAAGAGTTTCCATGAGTTTGCATATCTGATCGAGCTTGGCATTCATTGCTGTGTTGGCTCATATTCATGGATTTCTGCTATTCGTTGGATCATGCTCATTTCTATTGGCCACAAGGAATTATTATTGGCCATTTCTTCAATTAAGTCTCAGGCATGATCTTCTCCTTTTGCCATTAATGCTCCTCCAGCAGCAGCATCTATTGTAGTTCTCATTAGTCGAGAAAGTCCATTGTAGAAGGTTTGGACTTGTAGCTATTTCACAATCTCATAGTTAGGACATTTTCGGAGTAATTCCTTGTATCTCTCCCAAGCTTCACAGAGGGATTCTGAATCATGTTGCATAAAGGATGTGATATCATTCCTCAGCTTTGCTGTTCTGGCTGGGGGAAAATAATTTCCAAGGAATTTTGTGGCAAGAGTGTTCCAAGTTGTGATGGAACCTGCTGGTAGTGAATGTAACCAAGCCTTAGCTCTGTCTTTCAAGGAATATGGGAACACACGCAGTCTCATTGCTTCTTCTGTTGCTCGGTTGTAATTGAATGTGCCGCAAACCTCTAGGAAGTTGCTGATGTGGGCATTAGGATCTTCAGTTGCATTCCCATCCAAACTGAACTGATTCTTGTATCATCTGAATGCATATTTTGATGTCACACGTATTTGCTGGTAAGGGAGGAAGTACAATACATGAAATGAAGCCGTCAACCACCAGAATAGTTCTGTCTCAAATGGGAATTGGTGGTGGTGCAACTGACCGGCGTAAACACACACGTATAACGCAAGCACACGTATCGTTCAAGTAGTATAAAAATATCGATCCCACGAGGACTTAATTCCTACTGTTGTTATTAATTATTGAATCTATTTATTTACAAATATCTAATTGAGGGTGAAGAGAATGATTGTTTGATTGGTTGAAATTGGTTTACAAAATAAATAAATAAAAGACAAAAGAAAATACTAAGGAAAATAAAAAAAGACACAAAGATCTAGGGTTGTGAATCATTCTAATATCTTTTAAAAGATGAAGTGATTATTTTATGTTTGTGTAATAAATCAGTTTACTAACCTGAAACACTAAATTATGCAAAAGCCTCTGTCGATGGTCAGACGCAAATACTCAGTTTAACCCAATTGAACCATATGTCTATGTCAACCAAATTATCTGGATTCATTAAGTTTAAGTTCCAATTATGGCTACCCCCGCCCGACATGAATATTCCTATCCTGTAAGGAAATCTATTAAAGGGTTATCTATCCTCAAGAAAGATCGTGGGCTATTATGTCTAAGGCTGAAACCTAAAATCCCTTTGTCTAGTTCATTTTAGATTTACCACATCAATCTTATTGGTGATCAAACAACAAGAAGCATTAAGCTTAAAACTTAATAAGTAAACCTTTAAATTACCCAAACTATAAAATAACCCCTTATAAACCGGTGATATTAGAATTCATCACAACCCCAGATAACTAACACATAACTAGGGCTAGTAACAACTTAAAAGTAAAAGACATAAAGTAAAAATACTGAAAAGTAAAAGACATAAAGTAAAACTGAAAAGTAAAATAAAATAAAATGCTAAGGTAAAAGGAATTACTTTTACTACTACTAATTTAGATATCTCCCATAAAATAATATATAAACTTGTGATAATATTACCAACCGACCATATAGGCGGTATCCTGATTAAGTCAAATTAAGTCCAACCAGCCATAAGGCGGAACCAAAATTAAATTACCAACCGACCAATCTGGCGGTATCCTTTATTAGTCAGGTTTAAACCAGATTAAAATGAATTACCAACCGACCAATCTGGCGGTATCCTTTTTAAGTCAATATTTTAAATAGTGAATATATTATTTTTAAGGGAGATTAATCTAAATAGTAACAGTAAAAGAATTACCTTTCACCCTAGCTGGGGAAGTTACCTCCTCATGGTAAATAGTAAAAACTGTAAAAAGTAAAAAGTAAAAATAAATTACTATTATAACAAAATGTAATTAAAATTATTTACAAAAACTAAAAAAACAAAATAAAAAAAAAACTAAAAACTAAAGAATCTAAAGAGAGAAACTCTCTCTTTAGATAGAATATAAGAGAGAGAGTGGTACCTTCAATTCTGAAATCTCGAGCTCAATTTATAGGCCTCGGTAGGCTTCTAGCGTCGCGACGCCAAGGCCTCTGGCGTCGCTACGCCAGATTTTGTCGACGTGGCACACTCTGGTTCGCCGATTTGAAGATTCTGGATAAGCTGATAAGGTGACACGTGGCAGAGTGGTTGGGCTTCAATTATTATGACACGTGGCGGCTTCTGATTGGTCGATGAGATTCTTATCCGCCACGTGTCAGATAAGGATTAGATACTCAATGATTGATGCTGACGTGGCGATGACGTGGCGGTGACGTGGCGATGATGTGGCGACACGTGGGAAAGAGACTGTCGGCACCGTAGGATTGCGACACGGGGCACTTCCTGATTGGCTGATGATGATGTGGCACGACACATGACAATGTTGACTTGTTGACTTGCTGACGTGGCTGATGACATGGAGACACGTAGGATGCCACGTGGCACACGTGGCGATGATGACTGTCGGCACCGTAGGATGCTAACACGTGGCACGTCGCATGTTAGCAGATCGGCTGTGATGGTGACATGTGGCACGGCGTATTTTAGCAAAGTCAAACTTTTCTCAGATTCTGATTTGTGGACCCGGCGCACGTTAGCACTGTTCGGCGCATGTTAGGCGTCGCGATGCGCGAATTTACCAAAATGTCATTTTTGTCCAATTTTCACTGTTTTGGCCCAAATCACCTCCAGAATGTCCTGAAATTTTATTTATCTACAAAATAACACAAAACACATCAAAACGTTCACAAAACTCAAGAAACTATACAAAATATTAGGTTAAATGAGTGGGAAATAGTGATATAAATACCACTCAACAGCAACCTCCAAAGGTTCAGGTTCCATGTTGATTAGTGCTTCTTGACCTTCACACCTTTCCCTTCTCAACTGTCTGATGGTACATTCAATTTCTGAGTTAAGCGGACGGATTTCAAAGCTTCTAGTTCTTCTCATGTAATGTTTGAGAACCTAAAACACAAGAAAATAAAAATAATAAGTAAAAAAAATTAGACACCAGTATAGTATCTAACCCCAAAATTAATAGTCAAAAGATAACTAAGTCCCCAGCAGCTGCGCCAAAAGCTTGATCTCGGTGGTAAACACACATGTTATGCAAACGCACGTATCGCTCAAGTAGTTTAAAATATATCGATCCAACGAGGACTTAATACCTTAGCTATTAATTGATGAAGTTAAATGTCTACGAGTATCTAATTGATTGATTATTGGTTGGATGGTGATTTTTATTTGAAACAAGTAAATAAAACAGTGCGAAAGTAAATTAAAGGAAAAATCAATATTATAAAACTATCTAGGGTTGTGAATCCTTCCAATATCTTTTAAAGATTAAGTGATTATCTCATGTTTGTGCAATATATCGGTTTATTAACCTGGAACACGAAAATATGCAAAAGCCTATGTCGATGGTCAAATGCAAACACCCAAAATAACACAATTAATCATATGTCTATGTTAACCAAGTTACCTGAATTCATTAAGATTAAGTTCCAATTGTGGCTACCCCCGTCTGAAAGATATATGTCTATCCTGGAAGGAAATCTACCTAAGAGTCTTTTGCCATAAGGTGAGATCTTGAGCTATTAAGTCTAAGTCTGAAACCTAAAATTCCTTCATCAAGTTTATTTTAAGTTTACCAAATCAATCTTATTAGTGGCCAGTTAACAAGAAACATTAAGCTTAAGACTCAATAAATAAACCTTTATATTACCAAAGATATAAAATAACCATTTATAAAACAGTGATATTGGAATTCATCACAACCCCAGATACGGTATTTAGTTACAACACATATCTAAGATTATTAAAGACATAAATAAGGAAAACAACATAAATAAAACTTGGAAATTAAAAAGATAAAATTAACAATAAAATAAAATGATGGGGTTAGAGGACACTCTTTTATTACTTCTAATTTAGATATCTCCCTTATTATACTATATAAACTTGCATGACATTACCAACCGACCATATAGGCGGTATCCTGATTAAGTCAGATTTTTGATTAATTCCAACCGACCATAAAGGCGGTATCCAATTAAGTCAGGTTAAAATCATTTAATTAAGTCCAACTGACTATAAAGGCGGTATCCCATTAAGTCAGGTTTTAAAAATAGTTTATATATTATAACTAAGGAAGATTAATCTAAATTATAATAATAAAAGCTTTACCTTTCAACCCAGCAAAGGGAAGTTACCTACTCATACTTTAAAGTAAAATAAAGAAAGATCTATTGCTTAAAATAAGAAATAAATACAAGAAAACTATAAATAAACAAACAAGATATAATCTTCTTAGTATTCTTAAGGAAATCCCCAGAAGAAGGTATGAAAATTTCAAATGATTTCGGCCTCAATTTATAGGCAAAATTTGGTCATGCGCGTTGCGACTCGCTAAGCTTCACGCGTCGCGACTAGCCGTTGATCTTTGACGCATGTACGCGATTTGAAGAGATGATGACACGTGTCTGTCGGTAGAAATTATTGGCTCGGCATCGCAACGCGTGAAGGTTTGCGCGTCACGACGCTGACGTCATTGCTAACGTAAGGTGTCGACAAGTTGAATTATTATGCTGACGTCATGATGACAAGTGTCGGTAGAACAGTAACTGAGGCACATCGCGATGTAGAGGACTTGTGCGTCGTGACGCGTGAAATGACAATTTTGCCCTTTTGTCCATTTTTCACCATTTTAGCCCTGATTTGATTCCTTTGAGTTCTGAAATCTTATTTATCTATAAAATAACACAAAACACATCAAAATATTCAAAAAACTCGAGAAAATATACAAAATATTAAGTAAAATGGGCAGTAATATTGATATATTTCCCGCTTATCAATAACTGAAGAGGAAATAAAAGGATTATTTTGGTAGGACATGACCCATACCTAAAGATCAAATGACAATGACACAATACAATTTTATTAAAGCTAAAGTTAACTCTGACTAAAACAAATAATTATTAAAGTAAAAGCATAAAGTAGTAGACTACTTTAGCTAAAGTAGATATTGAAAAAACAAAGCAAATCACGTGTGCGAGACCCATTGAATCTAATCATTACATATAAAATGACCAAAAAAACTAGCATGTCACATTGAATTTTGCGATGGAGAGAGGTTGTAATAGTCATATTCCTTATCATTTGAGTCGATAGATCCACAAAGGTTGCAGTACCATGGCTTTCCTTCATAATGGGCTTCACGACTTGAGCTTGATGGATTGGATTTTCAGGCTGATTCACATGATGCTCTAAGATCGTAGGTTCAAAATCCTCATAAGGATCTTGAGAATCCTGAATGATAATATCTATGTAGTTAGGCTTCTCTTGTTTGATCACTATTAAACTAGGTTTTTTTGGTTGCTTATGATCCATAGGGAATAAGACTAGTTCATGTATTAGATCCAATGAGGTGTGTTGTAAATATAGAACCTGAGGCTGGTAATGATTGACTTCATATAGAAATCGTTTGAGATCACACATTATATCTATAGAAAACGCTTTCCTTGCGCAGTGGAAGCATGTTAGGCACCCGGATCGGACTTGAAAAATATTTCTTCCCTTCCCACCAAGTGGCTGAATGAAATCAGCAGTACCACTGAACTTTTACTACTATTTTGAATAAAATTTCAGCCCTCGAACAGTCCTCGAATAGCAGCACAAAATCAGACTGTTTTAGCACCCGAAATGCGCCTAACACACTACCAAAACAACTCCCAATTTGTGTGACCAGTGGCTGTGTTTCAGTTCTATTTTTACACTTGAAAACAACCCTGAAACAACCCTAAAACAACCCTTTGAGTTTCCCAAAAAACTAGATTAAAAAAAAAAATCAAACCGAGCTCCGAATCCCATTGGATGTGCTCGGCAGTGGCCAAAATTAACCCCCATTGCCGTGAATCAATGAAGAAGAAGGGTGATGGATTATTTTGGTTCAACACCAAGAGAGTATTCCGTACTATGTCTCACAACCAACGGAAGCTAGTGTGGACTAGACTCACAAAATTTATCCTTAAACTATTTAGAGATTAATGTCACACAAGTATTTTTATTTATTTTCTTCTTGTTCTTCCTTTTGCTTTTTCTCAACACTTGAGAGAGAATGAAGAAGAAGAAGATGGAGGGTATGGTTTCTTTTTATACTTAGGATAATTAATTTCTAAAATTAACAAACCCATTCCCATCCACTCATGGAAATTTCGGCCAAAGCATGGAATGGATTCAAAATTTTTATAACAATTATCTTAAATTACCATAATGAAAAGATGTTACAAAATTTAATTTTTCAATTAACCTTATTGAAAAACATAACTTCCAAAAAAAGCCAAGGGTTTCCAAAACCCAAAAACATGAAATTCCAATAATGGCATTATTAAATTATATCAAATATTATTTAATTTTATTTATTTAATAATTATCATATAATTACTAAAAACCAAACATTAACTTTTAATATATAGTTTCATGTGTGAAAAAATGATATTATTAATCATATTAATAATATTTATACATATGTGAGTATATAATTAGACTATCCAATTATACTAAATTCGCTACAATATATTGAGCTAGCACGGGGACCAAATGGAACTACGGTTCTGAGCTCCAATAATCTCGAAATATTAATTAAGCTCTTAATTAAATATTCTGAATTATTAACTCCAGGTTATTCCACTAAAAACTCGAAGTTGCACTCTCGTTGCCGCAGATAATATATTAAGCCAAACCAAGTCGGTGTCCATCGATATAGTCACTATATATAGATTAAATCTTCACGAGTATCTCGTAATTAGAGCCAGGTCATAATGTCCGTTTCAGCCCTCTAATTATTTTTACCTTAAGTACCATTGATTCTCTAATGAATGATTTATTCATAACGATTATGAATTTTAATTTTTCTATTCGTAATAGAAAGACTTGAGCGCTCTAACGGTTCGAGTACCGAATCAACCCTTAAGGAAGATACTCATCTACTTCTCGCAAGAATGAGTGAACTCCATATCTATGTAAAACATCCCCAGCTACATACCAGACCATGCCCCCAAAGTACGTAGCTTTTGGTCGGGACAGCTACACCAACCTCACCTTTGTAAATCAAAGGACATAGTCTGCCATGCAGGAGTTCGCAGTACACTCAGGATTAAGATCAATCCATATATGACCATCTAGTAGATCGAAATGAATTTATTTATTTAACAGATATTATAAGAAAGTCATTTATATATGGGTCCAGTCCTATATGATCACATCATACAAGGTTCTTTCATTCTCATGTCTCCACATGGACGATCTCGGATCAAGGTCGCCATACAAATATGAATGTAATGCAGCTATATATAAACCACAAACAAATTTCCGCTTTGTTTGCTCTCTATGGACTATTTTAGATTACCAACTTTAGACTTAAATCCTCTTGTGTATGACACTGATACACTAAGTCTGAAGGTATATGTGTAATATAGGGTAATCAAGATAATTTATAATATGCGAAATTTAATCAAATATTTTGATAAATGAATAATGCATCATTTTATTTCAGAGCAAATAAAACCGTTTATATTACATGAAGCTCTAGGACATATATCCCAACAATACCTGCATCATTGAGTAGGGCTGTCGGATTAGGAATAGTTTTCCATTCGTAAGCATGTTCTTGAGCCCAGAATAGCTTGGTGGCCGGATGTTGGAAATAAGATATATGCACAATGAAAATAGAAGTATGTTGTATTGTTTCTTCTTCATATTTCCACTAAAGATTCTTTTGACACAGAGTTGTAAGTTATTCTCTTCACCACGAGAGTGGACTGTACCATTCAAAGTGTGTCCAGATGAGAGAAATTTGATTATTATCATCATCTAGATTGATTTTCATGGCTTGCAATAAGAAATCTAATGTGGAAGAGTAAAGAACTGTAAGGCACCAAATGTACATAATTCTTTAGTCAAAAGACCTTCGTTGGGATCTACGAATAGACTTGTAACAAAAGGGTAATCTGGGAAGAACTTTGTTTGGGTATATGATTCATGCCTCTTGTGTTGGATATGAAATAGGTAGTTGAAAATGTGGTTCTTGGCAAATGTTTGTATCTCAAAAAGAGAACATTAGATTGATTAGGGGAAAATACCGCTAGGATGCCATAAATATCATAGTGATACTTGCAAATTGAGTTATTAAATGGATTTGCTGAGGTTGTGATAGTAAATATGGAATCAAGTTTTGATCCCCTTTTATATGCTTGATCGAGAACGCGTACTTGCAAACCATTCTTTCATGCGAAGTAATTGCTTTATTGGCAATGACTTGTTCTGAAAGTCGAGTCTCATGGGGAAAGATGAATTGTCTAATCTAAGTAGGAAATGATGGCCGACCAGATGAAACTCGAAAAGTTTGATACCATACTTTACAACTAAGGCTTCTTTGTACACAGTATGAAGTGCTTCTCTGACTCCTTAAACTGGCCATTTACATGACCACACATAGATTCTTTTCCAACTTTTATCTATAAAAGTATTGCTCCCCAATATTCATCGATGGCATCTGTCTGTAAGATACGCTATCCATCTATGAGAATATTTAGAGCAGGTGGAACCCAAGTGACCTGTTTCAGTAGCGTACAATTCTGTCTGTGACGGTCCCCATGATGGTGCATTTTTCTTTAGCATCTTTGACAGCTGACAGATGTGAATAATGACATATGTCAAGAACTCGTTGAGATAATTAACTATTCCAATAAACTATTGAAGTTGATTATTAGAGAAGTTTTCTTCCGGGAAATGTAAGAGTTCCTGTGCAATGTGCTTTCTAGGGAATATCGTCCATTTTTGAATCTCATGCCTAGAAATCGATAGAACGCTATCTTATCTTGATCTTCTTTTCTGAAAGTATGATCCCATATCTATCCCAATATCTTTAAATTGTAAAATTAGATCATTATGAGATTTCACATCTTTTGAGAAAAGCAAGATGTCATCAATGTAGATTAAGACATGGTGTAAGATGGGATGGAAGATTTTTGTCATGGCTTTCTGGAACAGTGCATAAATTATATTAGTAGTGGGTATTAGGTATACAAAAGGCTTTTTTGGGCCTATCTTATAAGCTTATACCCAGTTACCAAAAACTCACTTTCAGATCAAACTTGAGATGATATGGTATTCTCGGATATGAACAAGTTAATGAGTTGATCTTTGATAGTGGAAACTTGTTATCTCTGAGAAAGATATTGAGTGGTTTGTAGTCAAATACCAATCTTTTTTTTTCCTCCAACTTTTTTTGATCGTTTTTTCTACATAAAAAGGCTTGGCAAGCCTAATTTGAGGTTATGGGCTCAATTAATCCTTGTTGTAGCAACTGATTGCATTCACTTTGGGCCAAAGCAAGGTATGAAGGTGTCATCCCATGATGAGACGCCTTAATATGATTAATATCCTCATTACGCTTGAATGGTAGCTTAATAAAGAATTCTTCATTCTTCCATAGAGGTGACAGATGAGTAAAGTCATGGTGAGAATTTGACCAAAAAGAAGATAATGCCTTTCTGATAGACTCAAAGTATGGTTGGACTTCTGTTGATGAAAACAACTTTGGGATGGTGGTGTATGGCTTTTTTAATCTTTTGAACTAAACATCGTCTGGAAGTATCTGAAGCCCTTTTGCTTGTTGGTAGACATCGAACCCAATTAATAAATCTTTATATGGTAGATTTGAACCAAGGAATTTTGTCCAAACTATGCATTCTAGGAAGAATTGGGTTACACTAGGCTTTTTAGTGATAAGATATGTTCTGAATACTTTACCATCCGCTGTCTTGAAATATTATATGTGTCTAGTCTATGTTGTAAGTGTTCCTAGAACATGCCAAGATCAACTAAGAGTGATTCGTGTGTGAATTACCAAGAGAGTTGCAGAATACTCACATTGATTGGTTGAGGAGATTTCAAAAATTTCCATCTTTGTTGGATGTGTTGGAAGCTTCAGAGCTTGAGATCGAGTTCCAAACTCTCAGGTGAGTCTCCCTATCACCTTCTTTTGACTCTAAATGTGCTAGCAAGCTTGAATTTTTGAAGCAAAATTCCATGGAGATTAAGCTCCAAGTTTCGGCCATTGAAGAGAAAAGGAGAGAGAACTTTGGTTGCTGTGAATAGTAACTTGTGTGCACTTCCAAAGTCAACAAATTAATATATAGTAAGTTGGTGTGTTGTAATTGGCTTGAGTGTTAAAGAAGTAAAGCCAAGCCATTCTTCCAACAAATCAAGCCCATGATTTAAGCCTAACCACTTCCATCAAATGTCCAAATTTGATGTAAGTGAAGTGGGTCCCACCACTTTTAAATTCCAAATTTAAGTCGGCTAACTTAACACGCAACTTCGCTCGGGCCCCGGTTTTGTTTAATTACGAATTAACAAATTTTCCGTTGCGACTTAATTAAATCCAATTTAATTAAATAATGATGCCTAGCAAAATTATTACGAAAGTCGCTTGCGAATTAATTCTAAATTAATTCGTTCGCACGAATTAAAATCGAATTTTAATTTCGCTTTGAAATCCAATTTCATTTAATATATCTAATATATTAATTAAGCCCAATTAAATAAATTAAATAGTAAAATCTAATTTCACAATTAAATTTATTTTACCGATTAATTCCAAATTAATCGCGTTCTCTCTTCTCGACGAATTTAATCCCAGATAAATTCTCGACGCAATTAATCCCAGATTAATTCTTTCTTTTTGTTAATTAATTCCCATATTAACTATTGCTGTAATTAATCCCAGATTAATTTTCTCTCTCTCTCATAATTAATCCCAGATTAATTCTGTTCGAGTCAAACATCATCGGTGAATCTTTGGGAGGCTACCCAAGAGATCCTGGATATGTTGGCAGTAAATACGGTCATCGGACTATCCGAATACGTGCGTACCCGGTACCACGTTCTTACCGATTTACAAGACATGGTTGGCTTCTAGCAAAGCACCTGCCTACCCGATTTTCCAGAAAATATTCTCGGCGGAATACAAGATCTTTGTCAGGCGTAGTATACGTAATATTGCGTATTGTGATTCAGTATCAGAATGTCACATGCTAGGCCTGGGGCCTGAATTGTGTCTGCCCCGTATGAAGCATATATCGGATCACAGGTAAACTAGTCTCTATAATCGGAATCATGACTTTGTCATATTATCTCGATAGCTGCAGCATACAAGAGTACCAGTTCCGTATCCTGCGTGATCATCATCTCCATATGACTGAAGTGATACTTGCATCTTGACATCACATCCAATATACTACGATTCTCAGTATACCCAGAAGAGGCGTACATAGAACCTGTTAAAGCCCCGGACGACCAAAACCAAAGTATACTGATTGTCGCAAGTATTAGCGATGCAAGTCTCAGGTTAAGACCAAATACACCTACTCTGATTCGGACTCCCAAGATACATAGTCATACTACCAATGGGATTCCGCGGGTCTATCTAGAGCAAAGCTGTTTTCGTACCATCGGTAAACAGAACCTCCTATTACACTTGCATGAAGATCCATACCCAAATATATGAGAACTATGTCATTAGCCTCCATAATGCGCACAAGTGCAATACTAGTATATTCCGCATTATCGATGTCCAGTCTCGATATACTACGACTAGATAGAGATATTTAATGATTAAACCTTAGTGGATTAATATTGTCTCATATCTTATTAATCTGGTATAATCATATGGACTTTTATCATTTATATATATCTAGGTAATCTAATTACAAATGATAAAAGAGCAATTTCCTTTGTCACATAGTTAATTTGTACAACAACGCCATGTTATGTACAAATAGTGATGCTATGGGTCATAATTGTCCAACAATCTCCCACTTGGCCTATAGCCAATCACTCAGTGTCTAACACCTGACTATGTACAGGTCACTCAAACTTCTGCTGAGAAACAGCTTTCGTCAGCGGATTTACAATATTATCGATCATTACATCGCCACGATGTATGATCGAACGAATCAGATGAATTAATCGAAGTACATACTTGGATCATTGATGAGACCGTGGTTCTTTAGCCTGTGCTGTAGCCTAGCTCAGCCGCTAACAGAACTACTCCTAATCCTATTAGGATTATATAGATCCAAAATATTTCTATTGCTGCCTCAGCTGCAGCGATGTTCCGCTTTTGTTATTTATTCGGCAACAATATCTTGCTTGGAAGATTTCCAGCTCATTGTTCCGTTATTCAATCTAAATATGTACCCTTATTGCGACTTAAAGTCGTCTTTATCGGTTTGGAAACTTGCAGCGGTGAACCTAGTTACCTCAAGTTCTCCTTTCCCCATATTTTAAGAACGCATCCTTAGTTCGTCTAAAATACTTAAGGATGTTCTTAACATCAATCCAATGACCATCACCTGGATTGGCCTGATTGTGACTCCATCTGCTCAAAGCATATGAGACACCAGGTCGTGTATATTTAATTCAATGTACGAGTTCCCGGAGGGTGCCAACAACTTTTAGATAATCCCAGTAGATCTTTATTCCTAGAATAAAGTTGTTTCTCCCAAGTTGTCTACGGAGAATTTTAATGAAAGCCAAGCTTTCACCGATTATATTATGGGAATGTTATTTCTAAGAAGCAATACATCATCATTATATAGGACCATCATTGTCAGTACGCTCCCACTAACCTTTTTATATACACAAGAATCATATTCGTTTTGAATGAATCATATACCATTACAATCTCATCAAAATGTCGGTTCCAAGAACACAATGCTTGCTTCAATCCATAAATGGATCGATTTAACTTGCAAGCCTTGTTTGCATGTTTTGGCACAATAAAACCGTCAGGATGTTGTAACATCCTCCAAAAGGTTTCCGTTAAGGAAAGCGGTTTTGACGTCCATATGCCATATTTCATAAATGAAATATGCAGCATTATCAAACATTATCCAAATGGATTTAATCATGGCAACATGTGAAAAAATTTCGTTGTAATCGACACCATGTTGATGACGATACCATTTCTGTACAAGCCTAGCTATGTACATTTGTATGTTGCCATCCATGTATGTCTTCCTTGAAGACTCATATAGTACTAATAGGCACAATGCCTTCTGGTACATCAACCAGTGTCCAAACTTAGTTGGTATATATGGAATCCATTTCGGACTTCATGGCACTTTGCCATGAAATGAGTCGATACATTGTATCACTTCCTCATACGTGGCCGGTTTACCTTCCTCAATAAGATTAATATCTACATGAGGTGAGATCAGAAACCCATACCTCCTAGGTTATTTTCTGACTCTCTCCGACCTACGCTGTTCTTGTGTATTTGAAGATTATTGGTACAGTTTCATCCCTGATGAACTGTTTGTGTTCCATTATGGAATCGGTGCCTGGAACAGTATTACTCCGATTTTCATCGAGTTTTACTTTCCTCCCACTTACCACTGCATATAGGAATTCCTCTTAGGAAAGCCGCATGGAGAGCAACAATTACATTGTTCTCTTGTGAGTTGTATAAGTACTATACTTTGGTTTCCCTAGGACAACCTACACTTATGCACTTATCCGATTTGGGTTCTAGTTTGGTATCATCCAAACATTCAGCATATGCCCAGCATTCTCAAATCATCAGGAATGAGAAACCCGGTTTCTTTCATGTTCATATCTAATATGAAGTATGTCTAACAGATTTTCATGGAACCTTATTCAAAATAAGTATTGCACTGTATAGTGTGTATCCTCATAATGAAATTGGTAGCTCAGAGCGACTCATCATTAACCTTACCATGTCCAACAAAGTTCGGTTTCTATGTTCAGACGCACCGTCAAATTGAGGTGTCCTGGGAGGAGTCCACTGTGAAAGATACCATACTTTTTCAAGTAATCTTGAAACTTATATGTTTAAGTATTTTACACTATGGTTTGACCGTAATGTTTTTAATACTTTTACCGGTCTGTTTTCTTACTTCGTGTCGAAACTCTTTGAATTACTCAAAAGTTTCTGACTCGTGTCTCATAAGATACACATAACCGTAACGTGATGCCACATCCGTAACGGTTACGAAGTATTCATATCCACCTCTAGCCTAGCTAGAAATGGGCCCACTTACGTCACTATGATCGAGGGCTAACAAATCGGTGGCATTTCTACTTTTACCAAATAAAAGGTGTTTTAGGCACTTTGCCTAATAAACTAGATTCGTAGACATCATTTGAATTAGACTCAAATCAGTCCTAGTATCCACTCTTCGAAAGTGTGGATATACGAGTCTTGTTTAATGTGTCTCAGACAACAATGACAGTTTTAAGTCTCAACATATTTATTCAGTTTGAGCTTTTTGTTTGTTATGCTATATGTTGAGATTAATTTATATTCTAAATATAAATACTGTTATTTACATCTAATGTGTATATCTCAATATCTTTTTTATAAACAAAACACTCAGTGTTCTAGAATATAAAGGTACACCCGCAACGGGTAAACTAGATACATAGATAATATTTCTAGTCAAACTAGGTACATTATAACAGTCACCTAATTTAAGTACATACCGAAAGGGTAGTTCCAAAACTTAGGTTTATACGGCCAAAACAGCGACTCTCGTCCCGTTTCCAACTCATAGGTCGATCTCATCTGAAGCCAGTATCCTGCTAATAAGCAGATCCCGCACATCAGTACATATATTTATGTACCACATCCAGTATCTAAAATCCAATTTTAAAACCAGCAGTGGATATGTTTATAACAAACATACCTGAAGTCGGAACCTTGCCCGTCTTCACTTCCTTCTTGTCTGCCTTATCCATACGGCAGTCACGCTTCCAGTGACCCCATTTGCCACAGTTTAGGCAGACATCTTGGGATATGTCATTTGTCTTCCCAGAAGACTGTGACGATTTTGCCTTTGCCCTTTTTTCACACCTTCAGAAGCCTTCGGCCAAGCCTTGGCCTTCTAGGATGTAGGAGTAAGATGCGCCTTGCGCTTCTTGCCTTTTTGTAAGATCTGGCTCTGTCTCCTTGAGCATAGCCATTAACTCTCCAAGAGTTTTCTATTGCAATTAGTACTTCTAAGATCTAAGAATAGATCTATGAAGATCCTTCAATTTCAATATCATAATATAAGGATATAATCCTTAGTTCTGACGAAGAAATTAAGGAGTCATTGCGGCAAGCATAACAGATTGAGCACTAAAGTTATCATCACCATGAGTCTTCCAAAGCTCATGCTCCACTATTTGCTCAACTCCGGGCTCAGGCCCGAGATGTCACTCTATCAAATAAAGTAACTTCTTGGCTCCCAGGACTATCCTGAGGTTCTATTCCCAATTTGAAAATTGAAGCCGCTTAAAGACATTTTCACCCAGGATTATGTTTTAAACGCTAATATTTCAGTTATCTTGATTCCAATAGTCCAACTATCCAATCAACGATTTCAGGTACTATCGAATAAAATGATTACTATAGTCTAACTATATAATCAACTACTATTGATTAGTTATTTTCAAATGTATTGATTACTATAATCCAATTATATAACCAACTATAAATGAACAGTTAAATTCAAATATATTGATTACTATAATCCAATTATATAATCAACTATAAATGAATTAGTTTGAATACAGTCCAACTGTTTAATTAAAACAACAATTGAATATTAGTCCAACTAATATATATAATTTTTTTTAATGACGAAAAATAAATGAGCGCGTGTTGGCAAGTATCTAAACAAAATTTCAAATTTAATACTTGCCTCCCACTATTTTTCGGCGAGCCTCTGATGAGCGGAAAATATATCAATATTTACCGCCCCTTTTACTTAATATTTTGTTTAGTTTCTCGGTTTGATGAACGTTTTGATGTGTTTTAGTTTATTTTGCAGATAAAATAATATTGGGACACAATGACATCATTTAGGATGAAAAGTGGGTCAAATAAGGGCAAAAATTGGACTTGACATATTAATTTTGGAGATTGGAAACTTGAAAGGGCGTTTTAACGAAGTGCAGTTTTGGAAATTCTAATTTTGCGCATCTGTCGTATTTTGGGCATAACTTTTTACTCCGATATCGGATTGAGCTGATTCAAGTTCCAGATTAAAGAAGACTCAAGTATCTACAACTTTGAAAGACAAAATAAGTTCTAAATCTGAATATTTCATGCCCGAAATTGATGAACTATCCAGAAGTGTGTTGTGTATAATTATTAAAGTCATTTTCAATCATTTTTCAAAGCAAAAAATAAATTAATAAATAAATAATAAAAATTATCAAATCACCACCAAACATGATAAGCAATTAGTGGAGCAATTAATAATTGATTTGGTGGATGATTTGATGGAGGAAAAATTTTGCCTATAAATACCAAGCCATTTCATTTGTAAATTCATACTTTCTTCTAAGGAATTCCTTAAGAATACTAAGAAGATTGTATGTTGTTTATTTATTTACAACTTTCAGTAATTAATTTCCGCTTTCGCACTTTCTTTTCTTTACTTTTCAGTAATGAGGAGGTAACTCCCATTTGCTGGGGTAAAAGGTAAAACTTTTATTACTAATATTTAGATTAATCTCACTTAATTATAATATATAAACTAGTTAAAACATGACTTAACGAGGATACCACCATATTGGTCGGTTGGTAATTATTTAAATTGATTTTAACCTGACTAAACTGGATACCGCTTGATTGGTCGGTTGGTAATTAATTATTAATTTGACTTAATCTGGATACCGCCTATATGGCTGGTTGGTAATTATCATGCAAAGTTAGTATATTATATTAAGGGAGATATCTAAAATAGAAGTAATAAAAGTTGATCCTTTTACCTCAACATTTTCTTTTATTGTACTTTTACTTTATTTACTTTTCAGCAATTTAGTTTCAGCATTTTACTTTTCAGCAATTTACTTTTCAGCAATTTACTTTTCAGCATTTTACTTTTCAGAAATTTACTTTCATCATTTACTTTTCAGCATTTAATTTCAGTATTTAATTTCAGTATTTACTTTCCGTCATTTACTTTTCAGGAATTTACTTTTCAGCATTTTACTTTATGTCTTTTATTTTATTTAAGTTTTTACTAGCCCTAATTATGTGTCGTAACTAAGTTAGTTATCTGGGGTTGTGATGAATTCTAATATCACCGGTTTATAAGGGGTTATTTTATAGTTTGGGTAATTTAAAGGTTTACTTATTAAGTCTTAAGTCTTAAGCTTAATGCGTCTTGTTAATTAGCCACTAATAAGATTGATCTGGTAAATCTAAAATAAACTTGACAAAGGAATTTTAGGTTTCAGCCTTAGACTTAATAGCCCACGATCTTCATTGAGGATAGATAACCCTTTAATAGATTTCCTTACAAGATAGACATATACCTGTCGGGCGAGGGTAGCCATAATTGGAACTTAAACTTAATGAATCCAGGTAATTTGGTTGACATAGACATATGGTTCAATTGGGTTAAACTGGGTATTTGCGTCTGACCATCGACATAGGCTTTCACATAATTTCGTGTTCTAGGTTAGTAAACCGATAAATTACACAAACATAAAATAACCACTTCATATTTAAAATGATATTGGAAGAAATCACAACCCTAGATGGTTTTTAATATTGAATTTTCTTAAACCTACTTTCGAGCAATTTTATTTACTTGTTTTTAAATTTAAAATCTTCACCATTTCAAATCAATCAATCAACCTGTTAGATACTAGTAATCATTTGACCTCATAAAATTAATAGATTAGGTATTAAGTCCTCGTGGGATCGATACGTTTTACACTACTTGAACGATACGTGCACTTGCGTTATACGCGTGTGTGTAAGCACCGGTCAAGTTTTTGGCGCCGTTGCCGGGGACTTATTTATCTTTCACTATTAGTTTTGGGGTTAGATACGTTACTTGTATCTAATTTCTTTTTACTTATTGTTTTTATTTTCTTGTGTTTCAGGTTCTCAGAAACTACATGAGACGAACCAGAAGCTTTGAACTCCGACCGCTTGACCCAGAAATTGAAAGAACCATCAGACAGTTGAGAAGGGAAAGGCTAGAAGGCCAATAAGCTTTAGTCAATATGGAACCTGAACCTTTGGAAGTTGCACCACCGATACCCATTCGAGACAAAACCATTCCGGTGGTCGACGGCTTCATTTCCTGTATTGTATTTCCTCATTTACCAGCAAATGCATGTGACATCAAAACATGCATCCAGATGATTCAGCAGTCAGTACAGTTTGGGGGAAATGCAACTGAAGATCCTAATTCCCACATCAACAACTTCCTGGAAGTTTGCGGTACTTTCAATTACAACCGAGCAGCTGAAGATGCAATGAGACTGCGTGTTTTTCGATACTCCTTGAAGGACAGAGCTAAAGCTTGGCTACATTCACTACCAGCAGGTTCCATCACAACTTGGAACACTCTAGCCACCAAATTCCTTGCAAAGTACTTTCCACCAGCCAGAACTGAAAAGTTGAGGAATGTTATCACATCCTTCGTGCAACAAGATTCAGAATCCCTTTGCGAAGCTTGGGAAAGATTCAAAGATTTACTCCGGAAATGTCCTAATCATGAGATCACAAAGTGGCTACAAGTCCAAACCTTCTACAATGGACTTTCTGGAATAATGAGAACCACAATTGATGCTGCTGCTAGAGGAGCTTTGATGGAAAAAGGAGAAGATCGGGCCTGGGACTTAATTGAAGAAATGGCCAACAACAATTCTTTATGGCCAACAGAAAGGAGCATGATCCAAGGAATTGCAGGAATTTATGAAGTTGGAGCCAACACAACACTGAATTCCAAGCTGGATGTGATTTGCAAAAATCTGGAAACTCTTAACATGAAAGTTAATGGTGGATCCACAAGTTCACCATTTGGAGGAGTACCTGAGTCAGAATCTTACAACCAACAAGAAGAGACAGTGAACTATGTCAATAATTTCAACGGACAGGGGAACAATCCATATTCCAACACCTATAACCCAATGTGGTTGAATCACCCCAATTTCACATGGAGCAACAATTCAGGGTAAAAGAACTACCCACCACCTGGATTCCAACAACCAAATAAAAGCCATGAGCATGAAAAAGAACCAAGAATAATAGAAGTACTGGCCCAGTTGAAGAAGCAAGAAGCAAAATACGATGCTTTAACAACTATGGTTCAAAATCAAGTAGTATTGAATCAAAGCCATTCAGCCTCTATCAAAGCACTGGAGAATCAAATGGGACAACTGGCCAATGCTCAGAGTTACAGACCGCCAGGTAATCTTCCCAGCAACACAGAACCAAATCCAAGGAACCGAGGGAAGGAGTAATGTCAAGCCATCACCTTGAAAAGCGGTACTGAAATCAACAAAGATGTTGGAATCAAGGCAACAATTGAGGAAGTTTTAAAAGATGCAGTGCCACAGATGGAGGAAAAAGAAGCAATGGAAAAAATGAAAAAGATCAGATCACTCCACCTCCACCTTTTCCACAGTGACTTCAGAAAAACAAACTGGACAAGCAGTTTGCTCAATTCCTGGAGGTATTCAAGAAGCTTCACATCAATATTCCATTTGCAGAAGCCTTGGAAGAAATCCCCAGCTATGTAAAATTCATGAAAGAAATTCTTTCACGAAAATGGAGATTGGGAGATTACGAGACAGTAACATTGACAGAAGAATGCAATGCCATCATTAAGAGGAAACTTCCCCCAAAGTTGAAAGATTCTGGCAGTTTCACTGTCCCATGAACCATTGGAGAACACTATATTGGTAAGGCTTTATATGACTTAGGTGCAAGTGTTAATTTGATACCTTTTTCTATTTACAGGAAACTGCAAATTGGAGAAGCAATGCCTACCTCAGTCTCATTACAACTTGCTGATCGAACGCTCACATTTCCAAGAGGTGTTGTTGAAGATGTGCTGGTCAAAGTCGACAAACTCATTCTTCCAGCAGATTTCATTATCCTTGACATGGAAGAAGACAAAGATGTACCTATCATCATTGGAAGACCATTCTTGGCGACATGACGAACTGTGATTGATGTACAAAAAAGAGAATTGACCATAATAGTTCAAGACCAAGAAGTTACCTTCAATGTTTTCAAAGCCATGAAATTCCCGAGCGATGAAAATGAAGAAGAATGTTTCAGAATTGATGTTGTTGATAATATCGTTCAGGATACTGATACAACTCTCATGGATAAACTTGAAGCTTGCATCACCAACATGACTGACAACGAGCTAGATGCTGAAATCTTGGAATGTATCAACTACCTTGACAAACCATTCCGATTTAAAGTGACACCACAAGCGGAAAGCCCGGAACTGCCAAAGAAAGATCGAATCAAGCCTTCGATTGAAGAACCACCACAGTTGGAGCTGAAGTTACTTCCGAGCCATCTCAGGTATGCATTTCTTGGAAACTCTTCTGAATTACCTGTTATTATTTCTTCTTCACTGACATTGGAGCATGATGAAAAGTTACTGAGAGTATTACGAGAGCACAAAAGAGCCATTGACTGGACTATAACAGACATTCGAGGTATTAGTGCATCATTTTGCATGCACAAGATTCTGATGAATGATGAGTACAAACCCACAGTAGAGCATCAATAGAGACTCAATCCAATCATGAAGGAGGTCGTAAAGAAAGAAATCATCACATGGTTGGATGCTGGCATCATTTACCCCATCTTAGATAGTACTTGGCTGAGTCCTATGCAGTGTGTGCCGAAGAAAGGAGGAATCACTGTGGTTACCAATGAAAAGAACAAGCTAATCCCAACCAGAATGATGACTGGATGGAGAGTATGTATGGACTACCGAAAGGTGAACAAAGCAACATGGAAGGACCATTTTCCGCTGCCATTAATTGATTAGATGCTAGACAGACTGGCGGGACATGAGTTCTATTATTTTCTGGACATATATTCAGGGTACAATCAGATTGTCATCTCACCAGAAGATCAGGAGAAAACTACATTTACATGTCCCTATGGTATTTTTGCTTTCCATAGGATGCCACTCCTGCCACATTTCAGTGTTGCATGATGGCCATATTCTCAGACATGCTGGAGCAGAGTATGGAGGTTTTCATGGATGAATTCTCTGTGTTTGGAGACTCTTTAGACCACTGCTTGCAAAATCTGGAACAAGTATTACAAAGATGCGAAGATACCAAACTGGTACTCAACTGGGAGAAATGCCACTTCATGGTGCATGAAGGCATTATTATTGGACACTGGATCTCACAAAAGGGAATCGAGGTAGACAAAGCAAAGATTGAAACAATTGAAAAACTACCTCCACCGACATCAGTAAAAAGGATTCAGAGTTTTCTTGGACATTCAGGTTTTTACAGGTGATTTATCAAAGACTTTTCCAAGATTGCTACACCTCTGTGCAATCTTATGGAGAAGGATGTGCCTTTCAAATTCACCAAAGAATGCCAGGAAGCTTTTGAGATCTTAAAACAAAAGCTGATTTCTGCCCCTATCATTGTAGCACCAGACTGGATCCTTCCATTTAAAGTGATGTGTGATGCTGGTGATTTTGCTGTAGGTGCAGTTTTGGGACAACACAAAGCAAAGATTTTCCACACCATCTACTACTCCAGCAGATTTTTGAATGAAGCTCAACTCAACTACACAACCACTGAAAAGGAGTTTCTCGCAGTTGTGTACGCTTTTGACAAATTTTTCTCCTATCTGCTGGGTCTCAAAGTGGTGGTCTACACAGATCATTCAGCAATCAAATATCTGATCACGAAGAAAGATGCCAAACCCAGATTGATCCGTTGGATACTTCTTCTGCAAGAATTTGACGTGGAGATCAGAGACAGGAAAGGGACATAAAACCAAGTAGCAGATCATCTATCGAGGCTCGAGAATGTATAAACAGCTGGCAAAGACTGTCAATCAAAGAAAATTTTCCAGATGAACAGCTGTGCGCCATGAAAAAGCAAGATGCCCCTTGGTATGCTGACTATGTCTACTACATTGTGTCAGGAAATGGCTGTTGGAATGGACAACTCAGCAACAAAAGAATTTCTTCAAAGAAGTCAAGCATTATGTCTGGGATAAGGGATGAGTGCTAAATCTATCACTATTTCCCACTCATTTAACATAATATTTTGTATAGTTTCTTGAGTTATGAGAATATTTTGATGTGTTTTGTGTTATTTTGTAGATAAATAAAGTTTCAGGACACTCTGGAGGTGATTTGGGCCAAAACAGTGAAAATTGAACGAAAAGGGCATTTTGGTAATTTGCCGTGTCGCGAGGCCTAACGTGCGCCGAACAGTGCTAACATGCACCAGGTCCACGTGTCAGAATCTGAGAAAAGTTTGACTTTACTAACGTGCGCCGTGCCACGTTTCACCATCACAGCCGATCTGCTAACATGCGCCGTGCCACGTGTCATCATCATACGGTGGCGACAGTCGCCATCGCCACATGTTGCCATGTGTCACTCCACCTGTCAGCCACGTCATCGTCCACATCACCAGTTGACCGAGTCAAACTGTCACGTCATCGCCACGTCATCATCAGCCAATCACGAAGTGCCACGTGTCGCAATTCTATGGTACCGACAGTCACTTTGCCACATGTCGCCACGTCAGTGCCACGTCAGCATCAATCATTGACTCATTTATCCGTATCTGACACGTGGCGGATAAGAATATTTACCGACCAATCAGAAGCCGCCACGTGTCACAATAATTGAGCTCTCAGCCGCTTTGCCACGTGTCACCTTATCACCTTATCCAGAATCGCCACGTGTCATCACCTCAGCATGCCACGACCAAAAGAAACTGGCATCGCGATGCCAAGGGCCTTGGCATCGCCATGCCCAGAGCCTACCGAGGCCTATAAATTCAGCTCGATGTTTCAGTTTCAAATGTACCTTCCTCTCTAATTCCTCTGATGTAAATAGAGAGTTTTCTATCTAGTTTCTTTTAGTTTTTAGTTTTGTAATTAATTTTAATTACGTTCTGTAATAATAGTAATTTACTTTCTTTACTTTTTACAGTTTTTACTATTCACCATTAGGAGGTAACTTCCCCAGCTAGGGTGAAAGGTAATTCTTTTACTGTTACTATTTAGATTAATCTCCCTTAAAAATAATATATTCACTATTTAAAATATTGACTTAAAAAGGATACCGCCATATTGGTCGGTTGGTAAATCATTTTAATCTGGTTTAAACCTGACTAATCAAGGATACCGCCAGATTGGTCGGTTGGTAATTCAATTTTCTTACCGCCTATATGGCAGGTTTATTTTGGTTCCGCCTATATGGCTGGTTGGTAAAATAATCATAAGTTAATATATTATATTAAAGGAGATATCAAAATAGTAAATAGTAAAATTTGATCCTTTTACCTTAGCATTTTATTTTATTTACTTTTCAGCTTTTACTTTATGTCTTTTACTTTTCAGCATTTTTACTTTATGTCTTTTACTTTTAAGTTTTTACTAGCCCTAGTTATGTGTTAGTTATCTGGGGTTGTGATGAATTCTAATATCACCGGTTTATAAGGGGTTATTTTATAGTTTGGGTAATTTAAAGGTTTACTTATTAAGTCTTAAGCTTAATGCTTCTTGTTATCTGATCACCAATAAGATTGATGTGGTAAATCTAAAATGAACTAGACATAGGGATTTTAGGTTTCAGCCTTAGACTTAATAGCCCACGATCTTCCTTGAGGATAGATAACCCTTAATAGATTTCCTTACAGGATAGACATATACCTGTCGGGCGGGGGTAGCCATAATTGGAACTTAAACTTAATGAATCCAGATAATTTGGTTGACATAGACATATGGTTCAATTGGGTTAAACTGGTTATTTGCGTTTGACCATCGACAGAGGCTTTCGCACAATTTAGTGTTTCAGGTTAGTAAACTGATTTATTACACAAACATGAAATAACCACTTCATCTTTTAAAAGATATTAGAAAGATTCACAACCCTAGATCTTTGAGTCTTTTGTTATTTTCCATAGTATTTTCTTTTGTTTATTTTATTTATTAAGGAAAACCACATTAAACCAATCAAACAATCATTCTTTTTTCCATATAAGTAGATACAAGTAAATAAATAGTATCAATAATTAATAACAATAGTAGGAATTAAGTCCTCGTGGGATTGATATTTTTATACTACTTGAACGATACTTGTGATTGCGTCATACGTGTGTGTTTACGCCGGTCAAGTTTTTGGCGCCGTTGTCGGGGACTTATTTTTCTTGAGTTATTAATTTTGAAGCTATCTAATTTACTTGTATCTAATTTTTTTTTTTTATCTGTAATTTTTATTTCTTTCTTTTGTTTTCAGGTGATTGAAAAATGGAACATTATTGGGAGATTGAAAGATCGCGAGCTTTACTAGAAGATACACCCCAAATCTGGGAGCAACAGTCTGGTTTTCTGAGGCCTGTTGTCCAGCCCAACAACTATCACTGGATGTCAGAATCAAGCAATTACATTTGCTCAACAGAATGAAAATAGAGAGATGTGTAATATGTGATGGTAACCACCCGAGCGATCAATGTATATACCTTTCAGAGTGGCAGAATTATTGGAATCATTCAAGGTACGAAGAATCATCACATTTTCCATCTTATCCACCATCTACCTACCATCTTCACAAGAACCAGAACCATCATAGGAAGATCAGTTGATTCACATGCTCAAAGATTGGTTCGAGGAACGGGAAGCTCAATTTGATGCACAAATTCAGAGTCAAGCGGGTCTATACAAGGATGATAGATCAAGTTAACAATTAACAGATAACCTGAATCACATATCTCACGGAGCAAATTCAAATACTACTGAAGAAGCCTTCGAATATCCTAAAATTCATTATGACATCATAACAGTGGACGAGGCTAAGCAGTATCAAGAATCAGAGGTATCAGTTCAGGAGCCCGAACCGACAAAGTCTCGATTTGATTTTTATTATTCTGACTTGACGATGATGAAAATGAGCTGTTTGTACCAACTGCACCACAAATGAGGATGGAATTCTGTATCCTCAAAATGAAGATCTTGGAGCATCCATTGCACAAATGTTGAAGAAGATCTACCTGAGCCAATCATTTCACCCAGATCAGAGGATGAAGACCTAAAATATGACATTTCTTTTCATCCTCAGGTTGATAATTTTGAAGAATGCATTTCACAGATGACAGATGAAGAGCTGAATACAGAAATTTTAAAATTCATCTGTGAAGAAAAGGTGGAGCAAGAAATAGAGTAAATGGAGGAGCAAATGACTAACCTAATTGAAGATCCAGAGCATTCATGCGAAACATCACTGTTTTGGGGAGTACAATTTAGAGATATCACCCAGAAGCTTAACAGAATGGAACTTTCATTCAAAGCAAGCACCATACGAGACCTCTTGATTTTCTTTCTTTCTTTTCAGGAACCACTGGAGCAACAAAGATAAAAAAGGTGGCACAAACACGAAAAATGACAAATTCTTTTTGCCACTTTACCGTTGGAAGAGACCCTTCAAAAGCAACGCTCACGGGATTGTCTTTAATCGGACATCCAAAACGACGCTGAAACCTTCTTAACAGATGGATTTCAGTCACGTCTGACTGAAGACGAAAAATTTAGCTCTAGCAGGGAGGCAACCCATGCAATTTGTTGTAATTTTTGTTTTTATATTTTCTGTATACGTGTTGTAGAGTTTTAATTTTGTGTGTTATTTTTGTAGGGAAAAGCTCAACCAAAGCATAAGACAGAAGGAATGGTGTTTGGCAAAGATGAAAGCTAATTCATTAGCGATGGCTGAGTAAGAAATGGATTCTTAAGACGCATCCTAATGAATTTATACTAAGCGAATGGCGTATTGCGTACACAATTCCGTTGCCTTAATTATTGCTTTGATTCGCTTTTCTATTGTAATTATCTTTATTTTCGTAGAAAGGATCTAGACTTTTTGACCTTTCACGATTTCTTTTGTTGTTTAGCTAACAATCGTCCTTTGGAAGATACTAGTGCTATTATTACTCACCCTTTTCAGGTTCTATAATTCAACTCATCATTGCACTTTTGAAGACATCCAGAGTAAACATGGAAGCCAATTCAAGAAGACGAGTTGAAAACATTTGTGTGTTTTGCGGTACTAGTGTTGGTACTAAGCCACAATACGTAGAGGCAGCACATGAATTGGGTCGAGTCTTAGCTGTAAGGAATATCACTTAGTATATGGCAGAGGCAATCTTGGACTAATGGGGATCGTTTCAAAGGCCGTACAGGAAGGAGGCAGTCACATTTTGGGAATCATCCCAAAACCCTTGGCAGAGGTAAATCTTATTGAACCATCAAACAGAGAAGAGCTAATTGTGCCAGGTATGTCTGAATGACTAATAGAAATGATTAACCGTGCTGATGCTTTTATTGCTTTGCCAGGTGGCTTGGGCACATTGGAGGAAATTTTTATAGTGCTATCTTGGGCGAACCTGAACATACACCGGAAACCGCTTGGACTGTACAACGTTGATGGATTTTATGATTTTCTTTGTGTGTTTCTTGATGATGCTCGGAGAAATGGGTTCGTGTCAAAACCTATGAAAGAACTCCTCTTTACTGCCAGAACTGCTCCGGATCTAATAGATCAACTCTTAGCCTATGAACCACAAATTGACCCTATCCTTTCAAAGATAAATTGGTCTGAGGACGATCGTGGTAAGAGGCGTCGGATTAATCTGGATCTTAACCTTTAATTTCCTGTAGAATTTCAGCTAACCATGTATTATCTTCTAAACTCTTCTTCTACTATTTAAGACATTGGGGACAATGTCTCATTTAGGTTTGGGGGAGGGAATTAGTTGATCAGTACCTTGTTTTTAGTTTGTGTGTTGTTTTTAGTCCAAAATTTTTCAAAAAATACAAAAAAATTGAAATTTTTTTCAAAAATTACAAAAATATTGTGTTTTCTTTTGACTAAAAGGTGAAATTGGTAAGAGATGGCTGAGTAAGGAGTTTTCAACTCCTGAGACGTATCTTAAACCATTTGGAAGCAAGTTGTTTTTTGTTTATTTCATTTAAATTATTTAATTTTTGAATTCTCCATAATACTGACTAAAATGGATCTTTATATGCTCAGTTGACAGGTATTATCAACATGCATAGTAACATACGGACATGAGCTATAATTGAAAAGTTTGTAATATTCAGTGCTCTAGTTTAATTGGAGGAAACATCTCAAAAAGCAATGGAGTAAAAAAAAAAAAATCTGAGATCCGAGTTATTAAGTCTGTAAGGGTGTTTTAACACCTAGTGCCCTAAAGCCAACCGGTTTGGGAGTCACTTATCCAAAGCTCGCTACATGGATCAAAGATGCTGCAAAAAATATATATATCTGAAGTCTGAGTAATTAAGTCTGTAGGGGTGTCTTAACACCTGGTGCCCTAAAACCAACTGGTTTGGGAGCCACTGACCCAACACTCGCTACATAGACGGAAGATATTGTATATAAAAAAAAATCAAAGAAAAAATCAAAGAAAAAAATCAGAAAAATCAGAAAATTTATTCCATTGCTACAAAATGTGTGAATTCTGATAAAACTTTAGGACAAAAATATTACTCTCTTATCAACTGCACTTATGACTGTTGTGGGCAAAATGAATTGTTTAATATTTTGTTGGCTGTGTATATGGAGAATGGTAAATATAATCGGATAATTTACTTATTCAATAATTTAGAAAGAAAGAAAACAACTAGTAACTTGGAGTAGAAATTTCACCTAATTAGTCACTAACTTCTTTATTCTCTTTTCACTTTTTTTTTTCTTTTGTGTGCATTAGTTTCACTACCTTTTTACTTTTATAAAATATTTGATGGTATCATTACTGTAAACCCTCACGAGACTACAACTCGTCCACTAGGGACACCTAGGGGTTTCAAGGCTTGTTGCATACGCTAAATGCAACTATGATCCCTACGAAAGTGGCTTAGTTAAATTTTATTATTTTATTTTATTTTATGTTTTTGCTCGAGGACTAGCAAAATATTAGGTTTAGGGGTGTGATGAGTGGTAAATATATCACTGTTTCCCACTCATTTAACCTAATATTTTGTATAGTTTCTTGAGTTTTGTGAATATTTTGATGTGTTTTGTGTTATTTTGTAGATAAATAAAGTTTCAGGACACTCTGGAGGTGATTTGGGCCAAAACAGTGAAAATTGGACGAAAATGGCATTTTGGTAATTTCCCGCGTCGCGACGCCAAGACATTTAGCGTCGCGACTCCTAACGTGCGCCGGGTCCACGTGTCAGAATCTGAGAAAAATTTGACTTTGCTAACGTGCGCCGTGCCACGTGTCCACCATCACAGCCGATCTGCTAACATACGCCGTGCACGTGTCATTATCCTACGGTGCCGACAGTCGCCATCGCCACGTGTTGCCATGTGTCACTCCACCTGTCCTGCCCACTTCATCGTCCACATCACCAGCTGACCGAGTCAAACTGCCACGTCATCATCAGCCAATCACGAAGTGCCACATGTCACAATTCTATGGCGCCGACAGTCACTTTGCCACATGTCGCCACGTCAGCATCAATCATTGAATCACTTATCCTTATCTGACATGTGGCGGATAAGAATCTTTACCGACCAATCAGAAGCCGCCACGTGTCATAATAATTGAGCTCTCAGCCGTCCTGCCACGTGTCACATTATCACCTTATCCAGAATCGCCACGTGTCATCACCTCAGCATGCCACAACCAAAAGAAGCTGGCGTCGCGACGCCAAAGGCCTTGGCGTCGGGACGCCCAGAGCCTACCGAGGCCTATAAATTCAGCTAGATGTTTCAGTTTCAAATGTACCTTCCTCTCTAATTCCTCTGATGTAAATAGAGAGTTTTCTATCTAGGTTCTTTTAGTTTTTAGTTTTGTAATTAATTTTAATTACGTTATGTAATAATAGTAATTTACTTTCTTTACTTTTTATAGTTCTTACTATTCACCATGAGGAGGTAACTTCCCCAACTAGGGTGAAAGGTAATTCTTTTACTGTTACTATTTAGATTAATCTCCCTTAAAAATAATATATTCACTATTTAAAATATTGACTTAAAAAGGATACCGCCATATTGGTCGGTTGGTAAATCATTTTAATCTGGTTTAAACCTGACTAATCAAGAATACCGCCAGATTGGTCGGTTGGTAATTCAATTTTCTTACCGCCTATATGGCAGGTTTATTTTGGTTCCGCCTATATGGCTGGTTGGTAAAATAATCACAAGTTAATATATTATATTAATGGAGATATCTAAATAGTAAATAGTAAAAGTTGATCATTTTACCTTAGCATTTTATTTTATTTTACTTTTCAGCTTTTACTTTATGTCTTTTACTTTTTAGCATTTTTACTTTATGTCTTTTACTTTTAAGTTTTTACTAGCCCTAGTTATGTGTTAGTTATCTGGGGTTGTGATGTATTCTAATATCACCGGTTTATAAGGGGTTATTTTATAGTTTGGGTAATTTAAATGTTTACTTATTAAGTCTTAAGCTTAATGCTTCTTGTTGTCTGATCACCAATAAGATTGACGTGGTAAATCTAAAATGAACTAGACATAAGGATTTTAGGTTTCAGCAGCCTTAGACTTAATAGCCCACGATCTTCCTTGAGGATAGATAACCCTTTAATAGATTTCCTTACAGGATAGACATATACCTGTCGGGCGGGGGTAGCCATAATTGGAACTTAAACTTAATGAATCCAGATATTTGGTTGACATAGACATATGGTTCAATTGGATTAAACTGGGTATTTGCGTTTGACCATCGACAGAGGCTTTCGCATAATTTAGTGTTTTGAGGTTAGTAAACCGATTTATTACACAAACATGAATTAACCACTTCATCTTTTAAAAGATATTAGAAAGATTCACAACCCTAGATCTTTGAGTCTTTTGTTATTTTCCTTAGTATTTTCTTTTGTTTATTTTATTTATTAGGAAAACCACATTAAACCAATCAAACAATCATTCTCTCTCCCTATAATTAGATACCTGTAAATAAATAGTATCAAAAATTAATAACAATAGTAGGAATTAAGTCCTCGTGGGATCGATATTTTTATACTACTTGAATGATACGTGCGCTTGCGTTATACGTGTGTGTTTACGCCGGTCAATGTGCCGTACCTGTTCAAACGGTGTGCTGATCAATTATTGAGATGATGTGTTCCACAAGAGGAGGTCAACAGTGTTCTGCAACACTGTCATTCGTCACCATACGGCAGACACTTCAGCGGAAATAAAACTGCAGCCAAAGTCCTACAATCAGGTTTGTTCTGGCCCGCTCTTTTTAAATATGCTTATCTTTTTTGCTCTTCAATGTGACAGGTGCCAGAAAATGGGGAATATTTCGAGGAGAAATGAAGGACCATTGCAAAACATTCTGGAAGTGGAGATATTCGATGTGTGGGGTATAGCTTTCATAGGACCTTTGTTCCATCATTCGGAAACCTGTACATCCTGGTTGCTATAGACTACGTCTCCAAATGGGTTGAAGCAATTGCACTACCATCCAATGATTCAAAAGTAGTGATCAAATTCCTGAAAAAGAATATTTTCACTCGGTTCAGAACACCTCGGGAAATTATCAGTGATGGTGGCTCACATTTCTACAACAGATACTTTGATGCACTCCTATCCAAATACGGAGTTACTCACAAGGTTGCAACTGCTTATCATCCATAGTCAAATGGACAGGTTGAAGTTTCAAACAGATAAATCAAAAGAATCTTGGAGAGAACCGTTGGATCAACAAGAAAGGACTGGTCAACAAAACTGGATGATGCATTATGGGCCTACCGAACAGCTTACAAGACACCCATTGGTATGTCCCCATATCGATTGGTGTTTGGGAAAGCGTGCCATCTTCCAGTTGAGCTTGAGCACAATGCGTACTGGGCACTAAAGAAGTTGAATCTTGATCCACAAGCTGCATGAGAGAAAAGACTCCACAAACTCAACAAATTGGAGGAATGTCGCTTACAGGCTTATGAGAATGCCATATTGTACAAAGAAAAGACCAAGAAATAGCATGATCGAAAAATAGTGCACAGACAGTTGGAACCAAGGCAGCAAGTGTTGTTGTACAATTCACGGTTGAAACTTTTCCCTGGAAAGTTGAAATCAAGGTGGTCAGGTCCATTTGTGATCACTCAGGTTTTTCCATATGGAGCTGTTGAGTTACTAGATCCCAACACCAACGAAACATTCAAGGTTAACAGTCAGCGTGTTAAGCATTACTGGGGAGAATCATTTGAGCGACAAAAAGAAAGTGTCACACTTTCAGATCTAGCCTAACGTTCGAGAAGTCACGTCTAGCTGTCGACGTTAAACTTAGCGCTAGCAGGGAGGCAACCCATGCAATTTGTGTATATTGTGATTTGGTGTGATTTAATTTGGTGTGTTTAGTTTTTGCAGATTAAGACATTTCAGGATGGAAGAAGTTCTCGCAAATCTTCACAAGTAATTTCCTTCTCTCCCTCAAAACTCTCTGATGAAAGTCTACAAAGCTCGCTTGGAACGGATGAGAAAAAAATCAAAAAAAGGTAGCAAGTGTTGTTGTACAATTCACGGTTGAAACTTTTCCCTGGAAAGTTGAAATCATGGTGGTCAGGTCCATTTGTGATCACTCAGTTTTTCCCTATGGAGCTGTTGAGTTACTAGATCCCAACACCAATGAAACATTCAAGGTTAACAGTCAGCGTGTTAAGCACTACTGGGGAGAATCATTTGAGCGACAAAAAGAAAGTGTCACACTTTCAGATCCAGCCTAACGTTCGAGAAGTCACGTATAGCTATCGACATTAAACTTAGCGTTAGCAGGGAGGCAACCCATGTAATTTGTGTATATATTGTGATTTGGTGTGATTTAATTTGGTGTGTTTAGTGTTTGCAGATTAAGACATTTCAGGATGGAAGAAGTTCTCGCAAATCTTCACAAGAAATTTCCTTCTCTCCCTCAAAACTCTTTGATGAAAGTCTACAAAGCTCGCTTGGAACAGATGAGATTATTAACGATCCATGGTGTTCCTAATGATATTCATTGGGTAATTGAAGCACGGGTCCGATTGGTAGGTGAGCCTTCTGACTCTTTTATTTCACATTTGCCTGGTTTGGGAAGAAGCACCTATGCAAAGAAACGTAGAGCTAAGAAAATGGGTGTTTGTTACAAATGTGCACGCTGGAATTGCAATACTCGTTGTCATTCTCTAGGAATGGTGTCTGATAGTCGCGAAGATAAAATTAAATTCATTAAGGATGGCTTGAGTAAGGAGTCTGTAGATAATATATCTTCGACTCTTGAGACGCATCCCAGTGGATATGTTCATATAGCCATTCGCAAATTGCATACACAATTCCAAAAAGAAAGACAACAATTAGTCTTGGGAATCTGAATCAAAAAGACCCTGTTTGCCAATTTATAAGAAAATTGGATGGGAAGCTTGTCCTTGACGCATAGACGTCAATCAAGCGGCTACTTTTCTTGTATATATTATATCTATTTGTCTTTTCCTAATAATTATGATTTGTTTTGTTGTTTTCTTTTACTTTCTCCGACAAGATCCATACCTTTTTGACTATCACAATTTATTTTACTGTTAACTAATAATTGTCATTTGGCAGGTACTAGTGCTATTATTTTACTCACCATTTTCAGGTATTATAAATTCAACTCATCATTGCACTTTTGAAGACATCCAGAGTAAAACATGGAAGCCACTTCAAGAAGACGAGTTGAAAATGTTGGACAATTATGACCCATAGCGTCACTATTTGTACAGATCATTGTGTTGTTGTACAAATTAACTATGTGACAAGGAGATTGCACTCTTATCATTTGTGATTAGATCACCTAGATGTATAAATGATAGGAGGTCCTTATGATTAGTTCATGGATTGAGATGATATGAGACAGTATCAGTCCACGAAGGATTAATCATTAAATATCCCTAGTCGTAGTATTATCGAGACTGGACATCGATAATGCGGAAAAGACTAGTATTACACTTGTGCGTGTTATGTGAGATCATAACGACATAGTTCTCATATATTTGGGTATAGGATACTCATGCAAGTGTAATAAGAGGTTATGTTTTACCGATGGTACGAAAACAGCTTCGCTCTGGATAGACCCTTCGGAATTCCATTGGTAGTATGACTATGTGTCTATGGAAGTCCGAAATCAGGGTAGGTGTATTTGGTCTTAACCTGAGACTTGCATCGCTAATACTTGCGACAATCGGTATGCTTTAGTTTTGGTCGTCCAGGGCTTTAACAGGTTCTGTGTACGCGCTCTGCTGGGTATATCGAGAATCGTAGTGTATTGGGTGTGATGTCAAGACGGAAGTATCACTCCAGTCATAGTGGAGATGATGTCACGTATGATACGGTACTAGTGCTCTTAAGTACTGCAGTCATCGGGATATTATGACTAGGTCATGTATGTCCGATTATAGAGACTAGTTACCAGACATCCGACATGTGCTTCGTACGGGGCAGACACATTCCAGCCCCAGGCCTAGCACGTGACAATCTGATACTGGATCGCAATACGCAATACTACGTATACTACGCCTGACATAGATTATATTCCAGTAAGAATATTTCTGGAGAATTTGGTAGGCACGGTGCTTTGCTAGAAGCCAACCATGTCTTGTAAATCGGTAAGCACGTGGTACGAGGTACGCACGTATTCGGATAATCCGATGACCGTATTTACTGCCAACATATCCAGGGATCTCTTGGGTCGCTTCCCAAAGATTCACCGATGACAGTTGATTTAAGTTAGAATTAATCTGGGATTAATTAAGAGAGATAATTAATCTGGGATTAATTAAGATGGAGAAAATTAATCTGGGATTAATTGAGGTATTATTTAATCTGGGATTAAATGTGTTCGGAAGAGAGAGAACGCGATTAATTTAGAATTAATCGGTAGAATAAATTTAATAGTTAAATTTGATTTTTCTATTCGTTTGGGCTAAAATTAATATATCAGATATATTAATATGAATTGGATTTCATTACGAAATTAAAGTCGGACTTTAATACGAACGAACAAATTAATTTAGAATTAATTCGTAAATGACGTTCGTAATATATTACGAGGCATCGTTATCTAATTAAATTAGATTTAATTATTTAGCGATGAAAGTTCGTTTAATAATCGGATTAACGGAACCGAGCCGCGACAAATGTTCGTAGAGACATTTGAATTTTGAATTCAAATGTGGGGCCCACTTTAATGTGGTAGTTGGGAGGGTAGTTGGCATTTATGCCAAGCCACCCACCATCCAACTACCTTGGAATGGTTTTGGTGAAGCCATTTACCCAACTACCTTGTTTAGGTAAAAGGGTAAATTGGTTTTACCTAAAACTCTTCTCTCTCTCTTCACTTGTGTATGCATTACACTTCTAACACACTTGGAACAAAAACCCTAGTTTTCTCTCAAGCTTGGGCGTGAACCATGGCATCTCCCTCTCTTTGATTTTGTGGCAAAATCAACAAAGCTAGCACTTCATGGAATCAACTAAGGTGATAGGGAAACAACTCCAAAAGCTTGGAATCAACAAAGGAAGGATCTTGGAGATCTTCAACTCAAAGCTTGGAATCAACAAATGAAGCATCTTGGATCTTGGATCTTCTTCTCAAAATTTTAAAAGCTCAAATCCATTCAATGTAAGTAATTCCGCAACTTATATTGAATTTATGAACATGTTTTCATGCTTATTAGATCCTTGGCATGTTCTACGAACACTAACAATGGTATCAGAGCCAATTTTAAGCATGGAAATTTTAGGGTTCATGAGACTAAAATTTGAGGCTTTTGTGTTTTGAGCATGATTCTTTCAAATTGATGCTTTGAGCATGCTTAGAATATGTTAACTTAGAGTTGTGCATGATTACATTTGAAATAAATTGATTGAATCAAAAATTAATTTTATCTTAGCATGGCCGAAACTGTGAAGACAGTGGACTGCAGTTTTTTTGATTTTTGTAACATGAAATGATGTGTTTAAATGCATGTTTAAATGTTGATTGTTGGTTTGATTGGATAAGAATCAAAGTCAATAATGTTTATGTTATAATCAAAGAGTATGTTGAGCACGAAATGATGATTTTAGGATTCAATTTGTGTTAAGCATGAAATGATGTATTTTGGCTTCAATTTGTGTTGAGCAAGAATTATTGGATTAAGCATGATTAATTAAGTTAATTGGTATTTTGGAAATATTGAGTTTAATTAATTAATCATGGCTAATACACTTTAATTAAAATAATTGTGATATTTGGAATATTATAATTATGTTAATAAGCCTTTAATTATGAATTGGGCTAAAAGTGTGTATTTGGGCTTAATGGGCTTGGTTTAACTAAGTTTGGTTTTGGACTTTTGGATTGGATCCAATTGGGCCCAAAACCAATTCCATCAAGTCCAAATACATCACTTGGCCCTTTAAAGAATTTAATTGGGCCTAATGGGCCTAAATTAATTTGTAGGCAATAGGGTGATTCCTATTGGGCCTTGGCATTTTGGATTTGATCCATTATGGCCAAAGCCCATGCCTTAAGAATTAATTAAAAGCCCATTGGACTTTAATTAAATAGACATTGGATGTTATTGAGCCTTTGATACCCATTAAGATTGGATTTGGAATCCAAGTCTTTAAGGCTTATAAGTAAGTGTATATATATTTAATTTGGAATTAAATTGGAATTAGTATTGAATAAAAATAAATTGGATTTAAAGTTGTAGTTCAATATAATTCAAGAATACTTACTTTGAGTATTTATTCTTAAACGAGTTTGACTCGCGCAAATCAAATCGTTGTATGAACATTGTATGGTCATTAATTCAAAGATTAATTAATTGGATTAGATTGATTGAATAACATGAATGTGTTGTAAGAATAATGTATATATCGGATGGATATTAGAAGGGCAATGACAGTTTTGGAAATTATTGTAATAAGTTTAGAATTTATTAAATTGGACCTACGTGTCCAGCCTTTTATCTCCTCTCTCATTGTATTTCTCTGCTCACCTATTCCCCTCAATGTAAATGAGGTTTCTTTATTGTATTAAGTAATTGGGTAGAAGTTAGAATAGTTCTAGCTGGGGAGAGGAAATGGAGTGATTTGTTCTAGGAACAATTTGTGACATATCCATCCGTATATCATTATTAATTTATTTATTTATACACGCTTTATTATGTATTTAGAATGCATGTTTAAGGGTGTATGATGATGAGACGTAATCAAAGATAATAAATTGGTTGCCAATTTGCATGCGAAAAACCCTCAAACAATATTAAGCGTTTTTCCTTCCATTGAGTGATTCTTACTCAAGATCCAAAGTTGGCATTGGTTTGTTGGCCAAAGTCAAGACCTTTGTCAATTGCGGATGTGTTTGAATCATGAGAGTTTTGTTCTATATCGGTGTCTTGTCCAAGTTGTGATTTGTTGGCCAAAGTCAAGATCACTTCTTGTCCATCGACATTGATTACGAAGCTTTCCATGTCAATGGGTTCCGCTTAACTGGGATCATTAAGTTTGTTGTGCCAAAGCCAAAGCTTAGTTGATTCAGAGGAAAAATGTTAGGTAATATATTTGATATATTGGCATATATAAGATATATGTTTCGGACTTGGATGTCCACCTACTGGATCTAGGAATTGGATGAGATCCAATTGATCTTAGAGATCTACCTAGTTAAGTATCATACAATTTGTTGGCCAAAGTCAAGATTGTGTGTTATTTAACGGGATCCTAGCTCACTAGGAAACTAGGTTTCCCGAGTACTCGACAGAGGGTTAGAGGCTCGCCGAAAAATAGTGGGAGGCAAGAATTAATTTGCAATATTCGTTTAAATACTTGCCATACACGCTCAATCCAATCCTTCGTCAAATAAATTAAATGTTAGTTGGACTAATATTTAATAGTTGTTTTAATTTAACAGTTAGACTGTATTCAAACTACTTCATTTATAGTTGATTATATAATTGGATTATAGTAATCAATATATTTGGATTTTACCAATCATTTATAATGATTATATAATTGGATTATAGTAATCAATATATATTTGATTATAACCAATAAAATTGTAATAAGTTATATAGTTAGACTATAGTAATCATTACATTAGATTGTACCTGAAATCGTTGATTAAATAGTTGGACTATTAGAATCAAGATTAAATTGAAAGATTAGTGTTTGAAACATTATCCTAGAGAAAATGTTTTAGACGACTTTATTTTCAAATTGGGAATAAATTTCAGGATAGTCCTGAAACTAAGAAGTTACTTTATTTGATAAAATAACATCTTAGGCCTAAGCCATGAGTTAAGCAAATAGTAGAGCATGATCTTTGGAAGATTCATGTGATGATAACTTTACGGATGTGGCATCGCGTTATGGTTATGTTTCTTTTGAAGAACACAAATCAGAAACTTTTAGAGTTTCGACACGAAATAGACGAATAGATCGACTAAAGTATTAAAACATCACGGTTTGACCATGATGAAAATACTTAAGCAATAAGTTTCTCATATACTTGAAAGAGTATAGTATTCTTTCAATGAGGACTCCTCCCGGAACACGTCAGTTTGACGGTGTGTCCGAACGGAGAAACCAAATTTTGTTAGACATGATAAGGTTAATCATGAGTCGCTTTAAGCTACCATTTTCCTTCAAAGGGATAAGCATTTAACAGTGCAATACTTATTTTGAATAAGGTTCCATGAAAATCTGTTTGACAGATTTCATATTAGATATGAACAGGAAAGAAACTAGGTTTTCTCACTCCTGATGATTTGGGAATGCTAGGCATATGTTTGGATGATACCAAACTAGAACCCAAATTGGATAAGTGCCTAATTGTAGGTTGTCCTAAGGAAACCAAAGTATAGTACTTATACATCTCACATGAGAACAATGTAATTGTTGCTCACCATGCGTTTTTCCTAAGAGGAATACCGATATGCAGTGGTAAGTGGGAGGATAGTAAAACTCGATGAAAATCGGAGTAATATTGTTCAAGGCACCTAGTCCTTAATGGAACACAAACAGTTCATCAAGGATGAAACTGTACCAATAATCTTCGAATACACAAGAACCGCGTAGGTCGGAGAGAGTCAGAAAACAACCTGGAGTATTGGTTTCTGATCTCACCTCATAAATGTCAATCTTATTAAGGAATACGAACTGACCACGTGTGGGGAAGTGATACAAGGTATCGACTCCCTATTATGGCAAAGTGCCATGAGTCCAAAATGGATTCCATGTATAACAACTATGTTTAGACACTAGTTGTTGTACCGCAAGGCATTGTGCCTATTGGTACTATATAAGTCTTCAAGGAAGACATACATGGATGGCAACAAACCAACATACTAAGCTAGGCTTGTAGCGAAAGGGTATCGTTATCAACATTGTGTCGATAACAACGAAACCTTTTACCTGTTGCTATGGATAAATCCATTTGGATAATGCTTGCTGATGCTGTATGTTTCATTTATGAAATATGGCAGCTGAACCCAAAAATAGCTTTCCTGAATAGGAAACCTTTTGGAGGATGTTATCAACATCCTGACGATTTTGTCGTATCACAACTAGCAAACAAGGTTTGCAGGTTATTCGATCCATGTTTGGATTGAAGCAAGTATTAGGTTCTTGGAACTATCGTTTTGATGTAATCATAATGGTGTATGATTTGATTCAAAACAAATATGATTCTTGTGTATATAAGGAGGTTAGTGGGAGCGCACTGACAATGATGTCCTAATTAATGATGATATGTCATTTCTTGGAAATGATATTCCATATTACGATCGGTGAAAGCTTGGCTTTCATTAAAATTCCCGTAGAATTCTTGGGAGTAACAACCTTTATTCTAGGAATAAAGATCTACTGAGTTAGATCTAGAGGTTATTGACACTCTGTGAGAACTCGTACATTGAAAAATGTACGCAACCTGGTGTCTCATATGCTTTGAGCATATGGATTCACAAACAGGTCAATCCAAGTGATAGTCACTGGATTGATATTAAGAACATCCGTTAGTATCTTAGAGAACTAAGGATGATGTCTTAATCTATGGAGAAGGAAAACTTGAAGTGACTGGGATCACTGCTGCAAGTTTCCTAACCGATAAAAATAACGGTACTATACAGTTTGAATAACGGAACAGTGAGCTGGAAATCTTCCAAGCAAGATACTGTTACCGAATAAACAACAAATGCGGGTTATTGCTGCGACTGAGGCAGCAATAGAAGCCATTTGGGTCGATAATATATCTAATTAAATTAGATATAGTTCTGTTAGCAGCTGAGCTAGGCGTCAGCACAGGCTAAAGAATTAATGGTCTCATCAACGATCCAGATATATACTTCGACTATTCATCTGATTCGTTCGGATCATACATCGTGGCGATGTGATGATCGAATAAATTGCATCAGACGATAATCATACAAATCCGTTGACGAAAGCCTTTCCTCAGCAGTTTGAGCGAACCGTACATAGTTCGGGTGTAAGACACTCGAGTGACTGGCTATAGGCCAAGTGGGAGATTGTTGGACAATTATGACCCATAGCGTCACTATTTGTACAGATCATTGTGTTGTTGTACAAATTAACTATGTGACAAGGAGATTGCACTCTTATCATTTGTGATTAGATCACCTAGATGTATAAATGATAGGAGGTCCTTATGATTAGTTCCTGGATTGAGATGATATGAGACAGTATCAGTCCACGAAGGATTAATCATTAAATATCCCTAGTCGGAGTATTATCGAGACTGGACATCGATAATGCGGAATAGACTAGTATTACACTTGTGCGTGTTATGTGAGATCATAACGACATAGTTCTCATATATTTGGGTATAGGATACTCATGCAAGTGTAATAGGAGGTTATGTTTTACCGATGGTACGGAAAACAGCTTCGCTCTGGATAGACCCCTCGGAATTCCATTGGTAGTATGACTATGTGTCTATGGAAGTCCGAAATCAGGGTATGTGTATTTGGTCTTAACCTGAGACTTGCATAGCTAATACTTGCGACAATCGGTATGCTTTAGTTTTGGTCGTCCAGGGCTTTAACAGGTTCTGTGTACGCCTCTGCTGGGTGTATCGAGAATCGTAGTGTATTGGGTGTGATGTCAAGACGGAAGTATCACTCCAGTCATAGTGGAGATGATGTCACGTATGATACGGTACTAGTGCTCTTAAGTACTGCAGTCATCGGGATATTATGACTAGGTCATGTATGTCCGATTATAGAGACTAGTTACCAGACATCCGACATGTGCTTCGTACGGGGCAGACACATTCCAGCCCCAGGCCTAGCACGTGACAATCTGATACTGGATCGCAATACGCAATACTACGTATACTACGCCTGACATAGATTATATATTCCAGTAAGAATATTTCTGGAGAATTGGGTAGGAACGGTGCTTTGCTAGAAGCCAACCATGTCTTGTAAATCGGTAAGCACGTGGTACGAGGTACGCACGTATTCGGATAATCCGATGACCGTATTTACTGCCACATATCCAGGGATCTCTGGGTCGCTTCCCAAAGATTCACCGATGACAGTTGATTTAAATTAGAATTAATCTGGGATTAATTAAGAGAGATAATTAATCTGGGATTAATTAAGATGGAGAAAATTAATCTGGGATTAATTGAGGTATTATTTAATCTGGGATTAAATGTGTTCGGAAGAGAGAGAACGCGATTAATTTAGAATTAATCGGTAGAATAAATTTAATAGTTAAATTTGATTTTTCTATTCGTTTGGGCTAAAATTAATATATCAGATATATTAATATGAATTGGATTTCATTACGAAATTAAAGTCGGACTTTAATACGAACGAACAATTAATTTAGAATTAATTCGTAAATGACGTTCGTAATATATTTACGAGGCATCATTATCTAATTAAATTAGATTTAATTATTTAGCGATGAAAGTTCGTTTAATCGGATTAAACGGAACCGAGCCGCGGCAAATGTTCGTAGAGACATTTGAATTTTGAATTCAAATGTGGGGCCCACTTTAATGTGGTAGTTGGGAGGGTAGTCGGCATTTATGCCAAGCCACCCACCATCCAACTACCTTGGAATGGTTGGTGAAACCATTTACCCAACTACCTTGTTTAGGTAAAAGGGTAAATTGGTTTTACCTAAAACTCTTCTCTCTCTCTTCACTTGTGTATGCATTACACTTCTAACACACTTGGAACAAAAACCCTAGTTTTCTCTCAAGCTTGGGCGTGAACCATGGCATCTCCCTCTCTTTGATTTTGTGGCAAAATCAACAAAGCTAGCACTTCATGGAATCAACCAAGGTGATAGGGAAACAACTCCAAAAGCTTGGAATCAACAAAGGAAGCATCTTGGATCTTGGATCTTCTTCTCAAAATTTTTAAAAGCTCAAATCCATTCAATGTAAGTAATTCCGCAACTTATATTGAATTTATGAACATGTTTTCATGCTTATTAGATCCTTGGCATGTTCTACGAACACTAACAGAAAACATATGTGTGTTTTGCGGTACTAGTGTTAGTGTTAAACCACAATATGTAGAGGCAGCACAAGAAATTGGTCGAGTCTTAGCTGCAAGGAATATGCAGTTAGTATATGGCGGAGGCAATCTTGGACTTATGGGGATCATTTCAAAAGATGTACATAAGGGAGGCAGTCACGTTTTGGGAATCATCCCAAAACCCTTGGCGGAGGCAAATCTTATTGGACCATCAAACAGAGAAGAGCTAATTATGCCAGGTATGTCTGAACGACTGGTAGAAATGATTAACCGTGCTGATGCTTTTATTGCTTTGCCAGGTGGCTTGGATACATTGGAGGAAATTTTTACAGTATTATCTTGGGCAAACTTGAACATACACCAGAAACCACTTGGACTGTACAACGTTGAAGGATTTTATGATTTTCTTTGTGTGTTTCTTGATTATTCCCGGAGAAATGGGTTCGTGACAAAACCTATGAAAGAACTCATCTTTACTGCCAGAACTGCTCCGGATCTAATTGACCAAATCTTAGCCTATGAACCATAAGTTGATCCTATCCTTTCAAAGATAAATTGGTCCGAGGACGATCGTGGTAAGAGGCGTCAGATTAATCTGGATCTTAACCCTTAACTTTCGTGTAGAATTTCAGTTAACCAGGTATTATCTTCTAAACTCTTCTTCTACTATTTAAGACATTGGGGACAATGTCTCATTTAGGTTTGGGGGAGGGAATTAGTTGATTAGTATCTTGTTTTTAGTGGTGTGTTGTTTTTATTTTTAGTCCAAAATTTTTCGAAAAAAAAAATTGAAAAAGTTTCAAAAATTACAAAAATATTTTGCGTTTTTGTGTTTTTATTTTGACTAAAAATGTGAAATTGGTAAGAGATAGCTGAGTAAGGAGTTTCCACTCCTGAGACGTATCTCAAACCTAATTTGGAACAAGTTAATTTTTGTTTATTTTCTTTTGAATTATTTAATATTTGAATTCTCCATAATACTGACTAAAATGAATCTTCATATGCTTAGTTCGCAGGTATTATCAACATGCATAGTAACATACGGACATGAGCTATAATTGAAAAGTTTGTAATATTCAGTGCTCTAGTTTAATTGGAGGAACCATCTCAAAAAGTGATGGAGTAAAAAAAAAACGTCTGAGATCCGAGTTATTAAGTCTGTAAGGGTGTTTTAACACCTAGTGCCCTAAAGCCAACTGGTTTGGGAGTCACTGGCCCAAAGCTCGCTACATGGATCAAAGATACTGCAAAAATATATATATCTGAAGTCTGAGTAATTAAGTCCGTAGGGGTGTCTTAACACTTGGTGCCCTAAAGCCAACTGGTTTGGGAGCCACCGACCCAACACTTGCTAAATAGATGGAAGATATTGTATATAAATAAAAAAAAAATCAAAAATCAAAGAAAAAAAAATCAGAAAAATCAGAAAAATTATTCCATTGCTGCAAAAAGGTGTGAATTCTGATAAAACTTTAGGACAAAAATATTACACTCTTATCAACTGCACTTGTGACTGTTGTGGGCAAAAATGAGTTGATTAATATTTTGTCGGCTGTGCATTTGGAGAATGGTAAATATAATCGGATAATTTACTTATTCAGTAATTTAGAAAGAAAGAAAACAACTAGTAACTTGGAGTAGAAGTTTCATCTGATTAGTCACTAACTTCTTTATTCTATTTTCTCTTGTCTTTTTACTTTTGTAAAACGTTTGTGGGTATCGTTGCTGTAAGCCCTCACGAGACTATAACTCGTCCACTAGGGACACCTCGGGGTTTAAAGGATTGTTGCATATGCTAAATGCAACCGTGATCCCTACGAAAGTGGCTTAGTTTAATTTTAATTGTTTCCTGTATTTTATTTTGTTGTTTTGCTCGAGGACTAGCAAAATGTTAGGTTTGGGGGTGTGATGAGCGTAAAATATATCAATATTTACCGCCCTTTTTACTTAATATTTTATTTAGTTTCTCGGGTTTGATGAACGTTTTGATGTGTTTTAATTTATTTTACAGATAAAATAATATTGGACACAATGAAATCATTTAGGACGAAATGTGGGTCAAATAAGGGCAAAAATTGGACTTGGCATATTAATTTTGGAGATTGGAAACTTGAAAGGGCGTTTTAACGAAGTGCAGTTTTGGAAATTCTAGTTTTGTGCATCTGTCGTATTTTGAGCATAACGTTTTACTCCGATATTGGATTAAGCAGATTCAAGTTCTAGATTAAAGAAAACTCAAAGATCTACAACTTTGAAAGATAAAATATTTTCGAATTCTGAAGATTTCATGCTTGAAAGGGATGAACCATCCAGAAGTGTGTTGTGTGTAATTATTAAAGTCATTTTCAAAGTAAAAAATAAATTAATAAATTGATAATAAAAATTATCAAATCACCACCAAACATGATAAGTAATTAGTGGAGCAATTAATAATGGATTTGGTGGAGCAATTAGTGGAGCAATTAGTGGAGCAATTAATAATGGATTTGGTGGATGATTTGATGGAGGCAAAATTTTGCCTATAAATACCAAGCCATTTCATTTGTAAATTCATACTTTCTTCTAAGGAATTCCTTAAGAATACTATGGAGATTGTATCTTGTTTGTGTTATTTACAGCTTTCAGTAATTAATTTCCACTTTCGCACTTTCTTTTCTTTACTTTTCAGTTTTTACTTTCCGCAATTTACTTTTACGCACAATACTTTTCTTTCTTTAATTTTGAGTTTTTACTTTCAGTAATGAGGAGGTAACTCCCCTTTGCTGGGGTAAAAGGTAAAACTTTTATTACTAATATTTAGATTAATCTCTTTAGACAACAGAACTTGACGATGGTGTTCTAGGCTCGCGACCTAGTTGGGAGTACGAAATAACATGGAGTCGCCACCCGGTGTGAACCGGGACAAAGATTTAAGGCCGCACTCACCCCTCGCAAGGGAAGACCTCAAACTGTTGGGTTCGGAATGGTCCCTTACTTATGTCACTTGTGATGATATGATTTGTGCAATTAACTAACCAAATCTATTCAACATTCATGCTCAAGGGTAATCTACGCCTAAGTCCGCATGCATAATAATAATAATGAGAACCTATATCTAAGTTCGCATACTTCAAAGTAAGTTGTCATAACGGCAAACACGCAATAACATACAATCATCACACAAGCATGCTCAATTATCTAATGCGGAAAATAAATAAGAATCTAAGCATAAATATAAATTTAAATCCCTAATGTGAAAACAACCTAATCATGCATAAAGAAATAACTTTCCATCGACTAAATCATGCTTAAGATAAATAACATGCTAATAACCTAATCATGCTTTGATAACAAATAAATAACCTACGAACTACAACATGCTCAAACACAAGTTTGGATGAGACGAAATACGTGTCTCTTAAGTGGTAAGGTACATGGCATTGTATCCCAAGTATAAACCGCACTACCGTCCATTCGGATTCAGCTACAGAATTTACGTACGGGTTTCCATACTATATACCACAAAAGGGAACACATATTCCGCTCATCCAACAATCACATCATGCCTCAAACGACTCTCATGCGATAATATTTAGATTAAATAAAATAAACGAAAGATGATGAATAAAAGGGTGCCCTCAGGTCTAACCTATTTGGTCGTCTCAAGAAAGGGTGTTACACGTCCGTTGGAAGGGTGAATGATCCGCAACTCTTTTGGTTCACTAACTCAACGTCTTTCCTCGCTATTTTGCTGCTCGGGCTGCTGTTTTAACTCCATTTCGCTGTTGTCTTGCTGCTGCATTTTAGGTCAATGTTTTGGTTATTTAGGGGACTATTTTGGGCGATTTGGAGGGCTAATTGGCTTGCGGTTTTAAGGGGTTTTATGGGAAACTTTGTGCAGTTTTTTAGTGCAGTTTTAGGGTGGTTTTAGGGTGTTTTATGGGTTAAAATTGCAAAAAAAAACTAGGAAGAATGGGGAGGCAGAATGCGGCAGTTTAGATGCAGTGCAGTGGGTGTTTTAGGCTTGGTTTCAGGCGTGCAGTGAGGCTATGTGTAGGGGCTGTTTGTGGCGACTTTAGGGCTGTGTAGAGGGCTGTTTTGGCATGGATTAGGGGCTGTGAAAGGAGGTTTAGGTGCGGCAAAGGGCAGTGCAGTGGGTGATGGGCGTGAATGGAGGGAATGGAGGAAGGTGATTCACAGCAGTGAGGGCTTTAAGGGATGCGACAATAAGGCTTGGAGGAGGTGTTTGGGCGTGCAAAGGAAGGCTTAGACTTTTCTTGGGCGTGAATTTGACGAGTGTCTGCTAGGGTTATGAAGGGTGGTGAAGGCCTCTTTTTATAGGCAAAGGGGTGGAGGTTATCCTTGTACGACAAAGAATAGGATTTCTCATTGATGGTGACATCTCCTAATCCGCGTCACACAAGGATAGAATCTCTACAATGATTGACAATGATTGGGATATGGATTTGATTTGATTTCTTTCAATTAGGAGGGGATTTGTCTAGATTTAAGCATGTGATAAATGTGTATCTACCTAATTAAGGATGGGCGTGAATAAGGCTCCTTGGGGGTGGGCTTGGTTTGGCTTGGTGGGCTGGGGTATTTTGGGTTTGGTAAGTGGTCTACGGGGGTTTTGGGCTGAGGATGAGCTTTGAAACGGAAGTCCAACAAGCAACCGAAGCTAAACAACTGGATTAAGTCCAACAAAAATTCCATTTTCTAACTTTACCCTTCCAACGTCCGTTTCCCGCGGCTTTCACAACTAAAGAGATAGTGACTCCATACGAGACTCATCATCGGGCTGATATGCAAAAATGCAATGCCTACAATCTCCCTTAATTATAATATATAAACTAGTTAAAACCTGACTTAACGAGGATACCGCCATATTGTTCGGTTGGTAATTATTTAAATTGGTTTTAACCTGACTAACTGATACCGCCTGATTGGTCGGTTGATAATTAATTATTAATTTGACTTAATCTGGATACCGCTTATGGCTGGTTGGTAATTATCATGCAAAGTTAATATATTATATTAAGGGAGATATCTAAAATAGAAGTAATAAAAGTGGATTCTTTTACCTCATCATTTTCTTTTATTGTACTTTTACTTTATTTACTTTTCAGCAATTTACTTTCAGCATTTACTTTTCAGCAATTTACTTTCAGTAATGTTCTTTCAGCATTTACTTTCAGTAATTTACTTTCAGCATTTACTTTTCCGTATTTAATTTTCAGTATTTAATTTCATCATTTACTTTCCGTCATTTACTTTTCAGCAATTTACTTTCAGCATTTTACTTTATGTCTTTTATTTTATTTAAGTTTTTACTAGCCCTAGTTATGTGTCGTAACTAATTAGTTATCTGGGGTTGTGATGAATTCTAATATCACCGATTTATAAGGGGTTATTTTATAGTTTGGGTAATTTAAAGGTTTACTTATTAAGTCTTAAGCTTAATGCGTCTTGTTAATTAGTCACTAATAAGATTGATTTGGTAAATCTAAAATAAACTTGGCAAATGAATTTTAGGTTTCAGCCTTAGACTTAATAGCCCACGATCTTCCTTGAGGATAAATAACCCTTTAATAGATTTCCTTACAGGATAAACATATACCTGTCGGGCGGGGGTAGCCATAATTGGAACTTAAACTTAATGAATCCAGGTAATTTGGTTGACATAGACATATGGTTCAATTGGCTTAAACTGGGTATTTGCGTCTGACCATCGACATAGGCTTTCACATAATTTCGTGTTCCAGGTTAGTAAACCGATAAATTACACAAACATAAAATAACAACTTCATCTTTAAAATGACATTGGAAGAAATCACAACCCTAGATAGTTTTTAATATTGAATTTTCTTAAATCTACTTTTGAGCAATTTTATTTACTTGTTTTTAAATTTAAAATCTTCACCATTTCAAATCAATCAATCAACCTGTTAGATACTAGTAATCAATTGACCTCATAAAATTAATATATTAGGTATTAAGTCCTTGTGGGATCGATACTTTTTATACTACTTGAATGATATGTGCGCTTGCGTTATACGCGTGTGTGTAAGCATCAGTCAGCCTCTAACCTTCTGTGGAGTACTCGGGAAACCTAGTTTCCTAGTAGGCTAGGATCCCGTTAAATAACACATAATCTTGAGTTTGGCCAAATAATTTAATGAAACTTAACTAGGTAGATCTCTAAGATCAATTGGATCCCATCCAATTCCTAGATCCAGTAGGTGGACATCCAAGTCCGAAACATATATCCAATATATGCCAATATATCCGATATATTCCCTAACATTTTTCCTGTGAATCAACTAAGCATTGGCTTTGGCTCAACAAGCTTAATGAAACCAGTTAAGCGTGACCCATTGACAGTGGGAAAGCTTCGTAATCGAGGCCGATGAAGAAGAAGTGACCTTGACTTTGGCCAACAAATCACAACTTGCCCAAGGCGTACGATATGGAACAAAGCCTTCATGATTCAAACACATTCGCGATGGACAAAGGTCTTGACTTTGGCCAACAAACCAGTGCCAATCTTGGATCTTGAGAGAGAATGACTCAATGGAAGAAAAACGTTTAATATAAAATGAGGGTTTTTCGCGTAAATTGGAAACCAATTTATTATCTTTGATTAGGTCTCATCATACACCCTTAAGCATGCATTCTAAAAGCATAATAAGGTGCGATAAAATTTAATAATGATATGCGGATGGATATACAACAAATTATTCCTAGAACAAATCTTTTCATTTCCTTTCTCCCGCTAGCACTATTCATACTTCTACCCAATTACATAATACTTCTAAAGAAACCTCATTTACATTGAGGGGAATAGGTGAGAAGAGAAATACAATGAGAAAAGAGGTAATAGGCTGGACACGCAGGTCCAATTTAATAAATTCTAAATTTATTATAACAATTTCCAAAATTGCCCTCACCCATCTAATATCCATTTGATATACATTATTCATTCATACATCCAAGTATTCACATAAAGCATGTTATCAATCAATCTAATCCAATTAATTAATCTTTAATTAATGACCATCCAATGTTCAAACAACGATTTGATTTGCGCGAGTCCAACTCGTTTAAGAATAAATACTCAAAGTACGTATTCTTGAATTATATCGAACTATAATTTTAAATACAATTTAAATTATATTCAATACTAATTCATATTAATTTCAAATTAAATAATTACACTTTCAATAAGGCCTTTTAGACTTGGATTCCAAATCCAATCTTAATGGGTCTCAAAGGCCCAATTAAAATTTTAAAGGCCCAATTATCATATTTGGACTTTATGGAAATGGTTTTAGGCCCAATTGGATCCAACCAATTATCCTAAACCAAACTTGGCCCAACCAAGCCCATTAAGCCCAAATACAATAAATTAAATTAATTCATTATTCATTATTCCAAATTAATTTAATTCAAGTGTAATTACCATAATTAATTAATTAATCTAATGCTTCCAAAACACTAATTAATTCAATTAATCATGTCTAATTCCCAAATTCATGTCCAACACAAAATTGAGGCAAAATCAATCTTATAACATGCATCAAGGCTCACGGCTAAGGCATACAAAATCATTCAATTTGATTTCAAACTAATTAAATCAACATTTAATATTTCTATCATGCCAACAACACATCCAATATGTCAAATTTCAAAAATTCCCATGAGCTTTCCTAGGGTATCAAATTCGGCCAAGCATAGGATTTGGTGATTTTTGATCTAATCAATATTTCACAAATACAACAATGCAAAAATCCAATTCAACATCAAATAAGCTCAACCAAATCATCAATTTAGGACAATCAAGCTTCAAACATAAAATTCCAAAATTAAAGTTTATAAACCCTAGAATTCCAAATCAAACTTAGGAGGCTCTGATACCATTGTAAGTGTTCCTAGAACATGCCAAGATCAACTAAGAGTGATTCATATGTGAATTACCAAGAGAGTTTCGGAATACTCACATTGATTGGTTGCTGATATTTCAAAAATTTCCATCTTTGTTGGATGTGTTGGAAGCTTCGGAGCTTGAGATCGAGTTCCAAACTCTCGGGTGAGTCTCCCTATCACCTTTTTTTGACTCTAAATGTGCTAGCAAGCTTGAATTTTTGAAGCAAATTTCCATGGAGAGAAAGCTCCAAGTTTCGGCCAATGAAGAGAAGAAATGAGAGAGAACTTTGGTTGCTGTGAATAGTAACTTGTGTGCACTTCCAAAGTCAACAAATTAATATATAGTAAATTGATGTGTTGTAATTGGCTTGAGTGTTAAAAAAGTAAAGCCAAGCCATTCTTCCAACAAATCAAGCCCATGATTTAAGCCTAACCACTTCCATCAAATGTTCAAATTTGATGTAAGTGAAGTGGGTCCCACCACTTTTAAATTCCAAATTTAAGTCGGCTAACTTAACACGCAACTTCGCTCGGGCCCCGATTTCGTTTAATTACGAATTAACGAATTTTCTGTTGCGAATTAAAAAAAAATCCAATTTAATTAAATAATAATCCCTAGCAAAATTATTACGAAAGTCGCTTGCGAATTAATTCTAAATTAATTCGTTCGCACGAATTAAAATCGAATTTTAATTTCGCTTTGAAATCCAATTTCATTTAATATATCTAATATATTATTTAAGCCCAATTAAATAAATTAAATAGTAAAATCTAATTTCACAATTAAATTTATTTTACCGATTAATTCCAAATTAATCGCGTTCTCTCTTCTCGACGAATTTAATCCCAGATAAATTGTCGACGCAATTAATCCCAGATTAATTCTTTCTTTTTGATAATTAATTCCCAGATTAATTATTGCTGTAATTAATGCCAGATTAATTTTCGCTCTCTCTCATAATTAATCCCAGATTAATTATGTTCGAGTCAAACATCATCGGTGAATCTTTGGGAGGCGACCCAAGAGATCCCTGGATATGTTGGCAGTAAATACGGTCATCGGACTATCCGAATACGTGCGTACCCGGTACCACGTTCTTACCGATTTACAAGACATGGTTGGCTTCTAGCAAAACACTGTGCCTATCCGATTTTCCAGAAATATTCTTCTGCGGAACACAAGTACAATACTAGTCTATTCCGCATTATCGATGTCCAGTCTCGATAATATTACGACTAGGGATATTTAATGATTAAACCTTAGTGGATTAATATTGTCTCATATCTTATTAATCCGGTACTAATCATATGGACTTTTATCATTTATATATATCTAGGTAATCTAATTACAAATGATAAAATAGCAATTTCCTTTCTCACATAGTTAATTTGTACAACAACGCTATGTTCTGTACAAATAGAAATGCTATGGGTCATAATTGTCCAACATATGCTTATTGAGGTAGGACCGCAAGATTCATCGTACTCTTGTGGGCTCTTGTGTCCATGAACCCAATACCAGTAATACGCTTATCATACTTAAAGGGAAGCACTTGAATATACACTAGCAGAATATAGATTGTTGGTTTTACACCTTGATATAGTTGCAGTGCTAGGACTGGAACATAGTTATCAGCAATTTCATCTGAACTATTATGATTTTCTAGAGCAAAGAAAGTTTCATGGTCCGTTTAGTCTTGTTCTGAGAACCAAGATTGAGCATCTGCATCTTCTAAATCGATCAGAGTGCTTTGATGATTTTTTTCAACTATCTTGGTTGTCTGCTTCTTGTTATGTAGACAATTCATTGAGAAGTGTCATTTTTTTGCAGATGAAACACCTGCTGTCTTTTGGCTTACTCCACTTATCATTTACTTTGAAGTACCGAAGAGGCTTAGACTGCGTCTTGAGTTTTTTGCTATTCTTTTTGTAGAGCTTGTAGTGAGACTTCTTTTTTTGTAACACAAGTGCAATGTTTGTCATCACTACACTTGATAGTCAAATGATACTTTTTACAGGTTGACTTGAAAGGTTGTTTATCTTTAATAAGCTCTTTAAAAAATGCCTTCTGTTCACATAAACGTTCTAGAGCAAGCAAAGATGTTTTATAAATCTCTCTAAGCGTTATATCATTGACTGTGTGTTTAACTGCAAGCATCATTCTTTGTATTTTAATATGCAATACTTCCATAAGAGGGACAACATAAATATGTCTTAAATTTAGGTCATTGCACCCATAGAGCTTGTAATAATGTTTGGACATCCACTGATAATGTTTATTCAGATCTTTGATCTTCAAAGAACAATATCGCATCTGAAAATACTCTATTTTGACTTGAACCATGAAAGAAGTCATTTCTCTAAGAAATTCTATAAGAATAACTTCCAGGACGACAATAGTTGATTCAACCTGATAAAACTGCATATGACCTATAATCTTCAAGGCTTATAAACCATTCTCTAAAAGAGCCAATCGTTCTGGATGAAAACTCATTAAGCATTATGGCTAGTGTAACACCTAGTCATAACATCTGTACATCTATCCAACTTGTAATCTCTTGTAAATTTCCTTGCCATTGTGAAGATGACACATAATCAAATGTAAACCATGGGTCGGTAGCTGGTTTGGAGATTTTATTGATTGTTGAGACTGTTGAGTACTTGTAGCAAATGTATGAGGAACTTCTTCAATTGTTTCACAAAATTCTAGTCATTGGATCCGGTAGACGTGGCCATTAGCAAGTTGGTAATGTCTGTTACTTCTTCATTTGATTCTGATGCATAAGTTAAATAGTCACTTTCTACTTCAGAAGACTCAGGATGTGGTTCAGGATCGGGCTAAAGACTTTAAACAACAAGTTACTGCGAATGAGTAGCAGGTTTATCTTTTACATAAGGTCAAGGTTGATGGTTTGTAACTGGCTGTGTTTCGGGAATATTATGGTTAGAGGTAGATGGTTGTGAGTAAACAGGAATGGTGGTTTATGTATGTTGTTTCTTTAGTGGTAAGGGTGTTGGTGGTGACTGTTTCCAAAGCTCATGAGTCATATGAAAGAACTTTGGTTATTCTGGTGGTGATGCAAATAAAGATGGTGTAGGTGAATAAAATGATTGGTATATGGTAAATGGGAAGCTGGACTGGTAGGGATTTGGTGTATAAGATGAAAGAATGAATGATGAATGCCTATCTGCTTCCATTCTTGCTAATTCGGCTTTAACCTCATGATCTCTGCTTCTCTATGGCTAAATTCAGGGCCATTATACCTTTGAGCAATCATTTCTCTCAGGACTTGGTCTAATTGAGAAATCTTCGGATGTGTTTTTTCATACAAATACTGAAGCTGAGAAGTTGAGGACTCTACCCTTGTGTTTATAGTCCGTACATACTTTACCAACTGATCCATATTTGTCTAATTATTGCAAAGAACAATGTTCTGTGTTATGGCCCTGGTATTATGTGTTCGCCAGTTAAGAACTGCTTCATGTTGTCTAGGTTCCTCTAGCTATCCATTAGGTGTAACCGTTGTCAGCTGGACATACAGCTTAGTGGTTACTCTGGTTTTTGGATCAGTCATCTTTTCAAATGGAGGGATTGTTCCTGATAGGCTGATGTTGATGGTGTAAACATCATGCATGGCCGTTCTACTGGGATACACTAGAAAGTTTTTTGTTCCAATCTATAAGCTTGTCCACAACTGTACTGCTTTGGTTTTTTTAGCAAGCCTTCTTCTTTTAGAATTTCCAATGTTATGCGGTAGATGGGCATATGTTCCTATTTGTCTAAGACCTCATTGTGTATGCCAATCCATGGCTTTGAATCCACATCACGATCTCTTCATGGCTTCTATTGTTTACAAAGGTCTGAAACTTTCTTATTTGTTATGCATCTTTGTTGCAGAATATATTCTTCATTACTTTTCTCATATCTACAAGGACAATCTGGATCACACATATCTGGATCAACGTTCTAGATGAAATGTCTGTCTATTTTGGTTACATAAATTGGCCATTCTTTACTGTCGAAACATTCAACATGTATTTCTTCTCTTATACTTCTAGTGGGATTTGAAGAGATGATATAAGAGAAAAAAATCAAAGATTCTTTTGGATTCTGGAAGGTTGTTTTGACAGTACCATCTGACTGTGTTTTGAAAGTAGCTATTGTGCTTTGAATGGGCTGAGATTCTTAATGGAACTTCCCATATTTTATCAACCATTCAAGAGGCATTACTTTTAATAGTTCTTCTTTCTGGATCTGTCTTGGAATCTGCACGATCGTTGAAATGCTGTCATTATCTACAAAGATCATCAAAGCATTCGACGATGTCTGATAAGTATCTGGCATGGTCTTGAAGCCTATATGCCAATTGATGATGTAGAGTTGCAACCTTAGAAGTATCAACTTGATTTGCTCATTGTATCTGTACCTAGATCTTCAAGGTTGTGGGCAGATTTGGATCTTGCAAGGATAGATTAAAGTTAGGGTAAAAGGTCAATAATACACTCCTCGCGTGGATAATTATTAAAACTTTTCCAATCACCACATGCTGGTAGTAACGGGTAATCATTTTCTCATGTGGAGAGTAATGATAATTCTAATTGCTCCCATATAAAGGTGTGCGTAACCTTCTCTTTTCCAGTTAGAGATTAACTCTTCTGGAATTTCTAAGGTGACATACTGCTCAGCTATGGTATCTTCAAGGGAACATTAGTATAATTTGGAAGACTGAACATACTCTTTAGCCGTAGGACGCCTAGTAGATGAGCTAACGAATACTAAGAATGACGACATTTGATCTTTTATACAGATTTTAGGGGTTTACTAGACATAAAGAAGACTCATTAACTTGAGCATCTTCTGGAACATAAGAATATTCCACAAGATTCTCTATCTTACAATAAACTCTTTTTAAACAAGAACGAGGTAAAGCAAGATTAGAAGACAATCTAACAAAATCACCAGAACTTAAAAAGAAGATAACTGTGTTTGAGAAATTATAATGGGTTTTGACGATTTTCTCTACTCTGACACTCCATTACTCCATGATACTACCTCTTTGAATAGTAAAATATGTGGCGCTGATACCGACTTTAAATTTAAAAACTAAATATCTCCAAAATATAAAGTGTTTTAAGAAAAAAAAATACATATTATTGATATAAAAATTATAAGCTTTAAGACAAGTATCATGGTGTTTCGACGAAAATAATGGGGGGGGGGGGGGTCAAAAATAGCCCTTACATTTATAAATTACAGACCATCTATTTTCAAATATTAATATCTCCTTCTTCCAACCACCAAATCACAATTTGTAAGTTATTACATACAGTTAACATTTACACGTATAATTTTCATATTTCATACACGTATAATTTGTAGGAAACGCTTTCCTTGCGCAACGGAAACGATAAAGGCACACGGATCGGATTTGGAAAAAAAATTTATGCCCTTCCCTTGAACTAGCCGAATGCTAGACAAAATTCCAGCCCCGAAAGAGCCCCAGAACAGTCCCCGAATATCCCCGAACAGCCAGACAAAAACTGGATTGTTTTGGACCCGATACACTCACAGTGCACTGCCGAAACAGCCCCTGAAAAGCACGGAAAATGGCTATGTTTTGGTTCTGATTTTTCACTTGAAAACAGCCCCAACACAGCCCCAAAACACCACAAAATATTCCCCAAAAAAACTGGATTAAAATGAAAACAAATCGAGTTTCGTTTCACCAAGTAAGGGGGCGGCAATGAGCAAAAATAATGCTCACTGCCGTGAACTACAAGAAAGAGATGAAGATTAATATTTGTTCGACACCAAAAAGTCTTCCGAACTATATCTCGTTACCAACGGAAACTTGTGTGGGCAAGACTCACATAAACAATCCTTAAACGATTTAGAGATTTAAACACACTTGTAATTTTTATTGATTTTCTTCTTGTTCTTTCTTGTTAATTTTCGCAACACTTGAGAGAGAATGAAGAAGAAGAAGATGGAGGCTAGGGTTAGAATGAGAGGCTTCACAAAAAAATATATAATTTTCCTTTTTATACTTAGGGTTTAATTTTACAAAATAAAACAAATCCCTTCATTTTTCCTCCATCAAAAATTGGCCAAGCCTTTATTTTCTTTACTAATTTTGTAACAGGCAATATTAATTTCCATAATGGAATTATATGTTACAAAACTAAATAGTTATTACCTTTCAAAAAGGTGTAACTACTAAAATAAAGCCAAGGGTTTCCAAAACCCAAAATTTGGAAATTCCAAATTTAGCCTTACATTAAATTATATCTTTATATAATTTAATACATGTGATTAAATATAAAATATTTAATAAAACCATATATTAAACTTTTAACATATAGTTCCAAGTGTGACAAAATAATATTATTAATCATATTAATAATATTTATACCTTTGTGAGTATATAATTGGACTATCCAATTATATTAAATCCGCTATAGTATATCGAGCTAACACGGGGACCAAATGGACCTACGGTTCTGAGCTCCAATAATCTGGAAATATTAATTAAGCTCTTAATTAAATATTTCGAATTATTAACTCCAGGTTATTCCACTAAAAACCTGAAGTTGCACTCTCGTTGCCGCAGATGATATATTAAGCTGAACCAAGTCGGTGTCCATCGATATAATCACTACATATAGATTAACCATTCACGAGTATCTCGTAATTAGAGCCAGGTCATAATATCCGTTATACCCCTCTAATTATTTTTACCTTAAGTACCATTGATTCTCTAATGAATGATTTATTCATAATGATTATGAATTTTAATCTTTCTATTCGTAATAGAAAGACTTGAGCGCTCTAACCATTCAAGTACCGAATCAACCCTTAAGAAAGATACTCTTCTATTTCTCGCAAGAATGAGTGAACTCCATGTCTATGTTAAACGTTCCCAGCTACACAACAGACCATGCCCCCAAAGTACGTAGCTATTGGTCGGGACAGCTACACCAACCTCACCTTTGTAAATCAAAGGACGTAGCCTGCCATGCAGGAGTTTGTAGTACACTCAGGATTAAGATCAATCCATATATGACTATCTAGTTAATCGAAATGACTTTCTTTGTTTAATGAATGTTATAAGAATGTCATTTCCATATGGGTCCAGTCCTATATGATCACATCATACAAGGTGCCTTCATTCTCATGTCTCTATATGGACGATCCCGGATCAAGGTCGCCATACAAATATAGAATGTACCGCAACTATAGATAAACCACAAACAAAGTACCCGCTTTGTTTGCTCTCTATGGACTATTTAAGATTACTAACTTCAGAATTAAATCATCTTGTGTATGACACTCATACATTAAGTCTGAAGGCACATAAGTAATCTAGGGTATTCAAGATAATTTATAATATGCGAAATTTAAACAAACACTTTGATAAATGAGTAATGCATCATTTTATTTCAAAACACATAAAGTCGTTTACATTACATGTAGCTCTAGGGCATACATCCCAACAATCTCCCACTTGCATTAGAGCAAATGAGACATGTCACGTAATCCTAGACCATCTAGGTGACCTTCAAACACTTTATCCAACAAGGTCTTTGTAAACGGATCAGCTAGGTTCTCTGCGGATGCAATCTTTGTGACGGTTACGTCTCATCTTTGCACTATCTCCCTGATGAGATGATATTTCCTCTCTATATGCTTTCCCCTCTTGTGGCTTCTTGGTTCTTTGGAGTTTGCCACTGCACCACTATTATCGCAATAAAGTGTGAGTGGTCTATCTAAATCTGGAACAACCTCCAGATCTCCCAAGAATTTACGGAGCCAGACTGCTTCCTTAGCTGCTTCACAAGCTGCTACATATTCAGCCTCTATGGTGGAGTCAGCAATGCAAGATTGCTTTATACTCCACCATACTATAGCCCCACCACATAGGGTAAACACTGATCCAGATGTTGATTTCCTAGAATCGACATATGTCTGAAAATCAGAGTCTGTATACCCCCTTAGGATCATATCCTCACCGGAATATACAAGCATATAATCTCTCGTTCTCTGAAGATACTTGAGAATGTGTTTCACAGCCACCTAGTGATCCATTTCTGGGTTTGACTGAAACCTACTAACTACTTCCACTGCAAAATAGATGTCCAGTCTCGTGCATAACATATCATACATGAGACTACCAACTGCTGAGGCATATAGAATATGTCTCATTTCCTCAACATCTTGAGGTGTCTTAGGAGGCTGTTCCTTCAACAAATGAATTTCATGCCGATAAGGCAGATTGCCTTTCTTGGAATTCTGCATCCCAAATCGCATAAGAATCTTGTCGATATAGGATGCCTGAGGCATAGCTAACAGTCGTTTCTTGTGATCCCGAAGTATCTGAATCCCAAGAACATAACTGGCCTCTCCCAAATCTTTCATTTGGAATTGGTTATCTAGCCAGGTTTTCATGTCCGATAATATCTTTACATCATTCCCAATGAGTAAAATATCATCAACGTATAAAACAAGAAAAACCACCTTCCCGTCAATGACGCGCTTGTATACACAAGGCTCATCGACATTCTGCTCAAAATCATAAGACTTGATCGTGGTATCAAATCTTATATTCTAAGATCGAGATGCCTGCTTAAGTCCATAAATGGACCTTTGCAGCTTGCAAACTTTTTGCTATTGACCTTGGGCTATGAACCCCTCTGGTTGTACCATATAGATACTCTCATCAAGATTTCCATTCAAGAATGCAGTCTTGATGTCCATTTGCCAAATTTCATAGTCATAATATGCGGTAATGGATAGAAGAGTGCGGATAGATTTGAGCATGGCTACTGGCGAGAAAGTTTCCTCATAGTCAACTCCCTCTTTCTAGGTATAACCCTTGGCCACTAGCCTAGCCTTGAAGGTCTATACCTTCCCATATGCTCCTCTCTTCCTCTTGTAGATCCACTTGCAACCTATGGGTTTCACCCCATCAGGTTGGTCTACAAGTTCCCAGACTGAGTTTGAGTACATGGACTTCATCTCTAAGTTCATGGCTTTGAGCTATTCCTCTTTGTCAGAATCATCCATTGCACTACGATAGGTCAATGGATCATCTATACCATCACTGGATGCGACAACATGTGCCTCTCTAACCCCAAGGTAGCGATCAGGTTGTCATAAAACCCTCCCACTACGTCTAGGTGGTAGATCATTCTGACGAACTTGCATATGACGCTCAGATGTCGAAGGTGCTATGTATTTGTCAACTGTTGTTGACGATGGTGTGCTGGTCAAACCAGCAAGTAACTCCTCGAGTAACACTTTACTTCGAGGCTTGAAACCCCCTCATATAGTCCTCCTCTAGAAACGTAGCATTTGTCGATACAAACACTTTGTTATCATCATGACTATAGAAGAATCCACCCCTAGTCTCCTTAGGATAGCCTACAAATAGGCACACCTGAGAACGTGGCTTTAACTTTGTAGTCTTATTATTCAACACACGTTCTGGACACCCCCATATGCGAAAATGTTGTAAACTTATTTTGACGACCATTCCACAACTCTAAGGGAGTCTTAGGAACAGACTTAGATGGAACTACATTAAGGATATGCATTGCAGTTTGCAGTGCATATCTCCAAAATGAACTAGGTAGTGAGCTATAACTAAACATAGATCTCATCATGTCTAGTAGGGTCCGATTTCTCCTTTCTGCAACACCATTTTGTTGTGGTGTTCCAGATGATGTGAGATGGGATACTATCCCATGCTCAATTAAGATTTCCTCGAAATCTCTGTCAAGGTATTCTCCTCGATGATCTGATTGTAGAGTTTTGATTGTTTTACTCAATTGGTTCTCAACCTCAGCACGATACTCTTTGAACTTTTCAAAAGTATCTGACTTGTGCTGCATTAGGTAAACATACCCATATATTGAATAATCGTCAATGAATGTGATGAAGTATTCATAACCACCTCGGGCTCTTACATTCATCGAACCGCAAACGTCTGAATGTATTAGCTAAAGTGGTTGACTGGCTCTTATACCTTTTCCAGTAAAAGGTCTCTTGGTCATTTTTCCTTCTAAACAGGATTCGCATAATGGTAAAGTTCCGAGCTTTAACTGGTTTAAGGCTTCGTTCTTTATCAAATTGTCTATTCGGTCAAGGTTGATATGACCAAGTCTAAGATTCCAAAGATATGTATCATCGTGAGAAATCTTTTTCCGTTTAGTTTTAGATTTCTCAACCTTTAAATATTTTAGCGTTGAACAGTGACCTATGTGTTAACGGTCTTAACACATACAAGTTATTTTCTGAGTTTCCTGTGCATATTGTTAATCCATTTCTCTAATAATAACTAAATTGCTATTAAAAGAAACTGAATAACCATCATCCAAAAGTTTAGAAACAGAAATCAAATTCCTATGAAAACTAGGAATGAATAACACATTGTTCAAATTTAAATAACTATTATTTGTAAAATTTAAACTAGAAACTTTAACTACTCTTGCTGAAACGACATCCCCTGTCCCGACCCTCATGGTGTAGTCACCTTCAGCAAGGTCCCTCCATGAATCAACAATCCAGGCATATTTATCATCCTCCACTAATAGAGATTCGATAACGAGTAAATCATATTTACCTGTATCCTTTTTCGCCTTCAGCTCAGCAAGGTATTTAGGACAATTCCTTTTCCAATGCCCGTTCTTGTTGTAGTGGAAACACTTTCCCTTGGGCTTGGCATCCTTGGAGCCTTTCTTGTTCTTCTTATTCATGTGCTAAGCATTAGCCTTCCCAGTGTTATTCTTCTTCATCTTTGCACATTTAGAAGACTCGGCAACATTTGCCTCAGCACTGGACTTACGAGGATCCACAAGCATGGACTCGTAATTGGTGAGCTCGTTAAGCACCTGGGTCAAAGTAAAAGTCAACTTGTTCATAACATAGTTGCTTTTAAACTGCAGAAAACTCTTCGGAAGAGTTTCCATAATCATGGTCACCTGGCTACGCTCGTCAATACGAGTTCCATGGTTTCAGTAGTGTTGAGATAGGTCATCATCCTCAAGACGTGCTCTCGGACTGATGTCCCATCCTTCATCCTAGCAGTCATTGCTGAGACCATGGCCTCATGACGTTGACGCTCCGAAGGCTGCCCGAACACGCCCTGTAATGACTCCATCATCTGGGATGCTGAAGCCATAAGTTCATGCTTTGCAGCAAGAACCTCAGACATCAATGCTAGCAAGTACCAGCAAGCTTTCTCATTTGTTGCGACCCAAGTCTGATAGGCATCGCGTACAGCTTGGCCAGTATTTCTGGTCGGCTCGGGAGGACACTCCTCCGTCAGGACAAACTTTAGGTCTTCGCAGACCATGATAATGTTCATGTTACTTTCCACTTAACATAATTTTCTCCCGTTAATTTATCGTTTGAGAGTATGGAAATAATTGGAGAAACCATTGCTGAAAAATAAAATAAACATGCATTTAAAACTCATTCATCGCATATTAAAATCATCAAAACAATTTTGGCATAAAATTAAACATGATGCATGAACCATGAATAACGAATTAGAAACCTAAGAGAATTACTATGCCACATAAATCTATCATCCCACAAGTAAGTGCCGCCGTAGGGTAGGTCAAGTACTTGCATGATAGATCGAGACAATCTCAGTCGAGAAATTTTATTCCTATATTAAACAACTACCGTTAGATTCGATCAAGGAATTTTATTAACTGTTAATTATTCCTTTGTGAGCGTGACCCGCCGTTTCAGGATTCTTGGACTTAATGAGTGAAGTGCCGCCGTAGGGTAGGTCAGTTCACAAGATACATCTAGAATCCCTATCCTCTCGGAATCCAAAAATTGACCCAAAATGGACACCATCCGTAGGGGGACGAAAGCAAAGTCGTCTCGAGGCGCCTTTTGAATCTCACGTTTTCGGACTAACAACAGAGATCACGGGATATACTGTCGTATATCCCTCTCCCACTCACTATTTTAAGTTTAAGGTTTCTATTTATAAAATATCTAATACTTTAATATAACTAGTGCGAATAAATATATGGCGGCTAAATCATAACTCTTATTTACACTAGTACACTATTAGTGACCTAACCAATTTTAACTCTTAAAATTTATTTCACTAATTTCCATTAGTCTCTACTAATTGTATTACTCAATTAAACTAATTTAATTAGAGTAGTATTAGTGACCTATTATATTTTAACTTTTAAAATACTAGAACACTAATAGGTTTAAAAAATTAGAATTCTAAAAAGGTCAAGATTTATATTAAACTATTTAATTAATCTTAGTGCGTTATAAAATCCAATGGTATGTGGAATTGTATCCCGAGTGCAGACCATATTACCGTCCATTCGGATTCGACTATAGAATTTATGTCCGGGTTTCCATCCTATATACCAATGGAATTTATTATGCACTTATTAAGCCCAATATATAAGAATTCAAATTTTAAACCATAAATCCAATTAATTGATTTCCATGCATATTATATTTTAATTTAAACATTTTAAATCACATAAAATCATATTTCATGTCTAGAATTAATATGCATCCAATGCATGTTATGGCATGTGAAATGCAAGAGTAGGCTCCCTAAGCTATATAACATGTTATTCAAACAATTCGAATTAAACATACATATAACATAAAAAATATTTTGCATTGACCGGGCTCTTATTTTTCCCTATACTAATCTAATTAGTACAAAAATATCCAAGACATCCATTGGTCTTCAAAATACGCTCCATGGTGGTGTTGGCTCCTTTCGCGACTTCGGTGCTCCAAATTACAACAATTGAAATTTTTTACATTGGAAAATAAAAATACAACAATCGTAAACAATGGCCTTACATCCCAAAAACAAAACCAATATTAAAATAAGAGCCGGAAAAATTTACGACCAATGCAAAATCCATTCATCACATGAAAAAATAATAATCATTCATCATATGAATAATATTTTGTGCCTACTCACCTAAACATGCAAATCAATATTTATAAATCATATATTAAAAACAGTAAATTTAAATGTAAAAGAGAAGGGTTAAGAACACTTTTCAACCTTGCTCTCGATGCCAATTGTAGGAAACACTTTTCTTGCGTAGCGGAAATGGTAAAGGCACACGGATCGGACTTGAAAAACTTTTATGCCCTTCCCTTGAACTAGACGAATGCTACTGCCACCACCACTGAAATTTTGCTTCAGTTTTAGACACAATTCCAGCCCCGAAACAGCCCCAGAACAGTCCCCGAACAACCTCGAACAGCCGTACAAAAACTGGACTGTTTTGGACCCTATACGCTCACAGTGCACTGCCGAAACAGCCCCTGAAAAAGCATGGACAGTGGCTGTGTTTTGGTTCTGATTTTTCACTTGAAAAAAGCCCCAACACAGCCCCAAAACACCACAAAATATTCCCCAAAAAAACTGGATTAAAACGAAACCAAACGGAGTTCCGTTTCACGAAGTAAAGGGGCGGCAATGAGCAAAAATAATGTTCACTGCCATGAACCATAAGAAAGAGATGAAGATGAATATTTGTTCGACACCATAAAGTCTTCCGAACTATATCTCGTTACCAACGGAAACTTGTGTGGGCAAAACTCACATAAACAATCCCTAAACGATTTAGAGATTTAAACACACTTGTAATTTTTATTGATTTTCTTCTTGTTATTTCTTTTTAATTTTCTCAACACTTGAGAGAGAATGAAGAAGAAGAAGATGGAGGCTAGGGATAGAATGAGAGGCTTCACAAAAAAAAATATTTCCATTTTATACTTAGAGTTTAATTTTACAAAATAAAACAAATCCCTTCATTTTTCCTCCATCAAAAAATTGGCCAAGCCTTTATTTTCTTTATTAATTTTGTAACATGCAATATTAATTTCCACAATGAAATTATATGTTACAAAACTAAATAGTTATTACCTTTCAAAAAGGTGTAACTACTAAAATAAAGCCAAGGATTTCCAAAACCAAAAATTTCAAAATTCCAAATTTAGCCTTACATTAAATTATATCTTTATATAATTTAATACATGTGATTAAATATAAAATATTTAATAAAACCATATATTAAACTTTTAACATATAGTTCCAAGTGTGAAAAAATAATATTATTAACCATATTAATAATATTTATACCTTTGTGAGTATATAATTGGACTATCCAATTATTTTAAATCCGCTATAGTATATCGAGCTAGTACGGGGACCAAATGGATCTACGGTTCTGAGCTCCAATAATCTCGAAATATCAATTAAGCTCTTAATTAAATATTTTGAATTATTAACTCCGGGTTATTCCACAAAAAACCTGAAGTTGCACTCTTGCTGCCGCAGATGATATATTAAGCCGAATAAAGTCGGTGTCCATCGATATAGTCACTACATATAGATTAACCCTTCACGAGTATCTCCTAATTAAAGCCGGGTCATAATGTCTGTTATACCCCTCTAATTATTTTTACCTTAAGTACCATTGATTCTCTAATGAATGATTTATTCATAACGATTATGAATTTTAATCTTTCTATTCGTAATAGAAAGACTTGAGCGCTCTAACAGTTCAAGTACCGAATCGACCCTTAAGAAAGATACTCATCTACTTCTCGCAAGAGGGAGTGAACTCCATGTCTATGTAAAACGTTCCCAGCTACACAACAGACAATGCCCCCAAAGTACGTAGCTATTGGTCGGGACAGCTACACCAACCTCACCTTTGTTAATCAAAGGACATAGCCTGTTATGCAGCAGTTCGTAGTACACTCAGGATTAAGATCAATCAATATATGACCATCTAGTAGATCGAAATGACTTTCTTTGTTTAACGAATGTTATAATAATGTCATTTCCATCTGGGTCCAGTCCTATATGATCACATCATACAAGGTGCCTCCATTCTCATGTCTCTATATGGACGATCCCGGATCAAGGTCACCATACAAATATAGAATGTACCGCAATTATAGATAAACCACAAACAAAGTACCCGCTTTGTTGGCTCTCTATTGACTATTTAAGATTACTAACTTCAGAATTAAATCATCTTGTGTATGACACTCATACATTAAGTCTGAAGGCACATAAGTAATCTAGGGTATTCAAGATAATTTATAATATGCGAAATTTAAACAAACACTTTGATAAATGAGTAATGCATCATTTTATTTCAAAACACATAAAGTCGTTTACAGTACATGTAGCTATAGGGCATACATCCCAACACAATTTTCATATTTCATACAGTTAACATTTACATCTATAATTTTCATTAAGGAACCTCTATCAAAATTTACATGGATCGGTAGGAAACCGAATCTTAGTTATGTTAAGATTTGGGGGTGTCCTGCATACGTCAGGATGCCTCAGCAGAATAAGCTTTTGCCTCGAGGGCAGAAGTTTAGGTTTGTTGGATATCCTTCAAATACGAAAGGATATTTGTTCTATGATACCGAGCATTGAAATGTGTTCGTAGCTCACTTAGCAAAATTTCTAGAAATATAATTTTTGTCTGAAGGTGGTTATCATAGACATGTTGAACTTGATGAAATACAACCTGACACCAATGAACCAACGAAGGAACCTGAAGTTCAAGAAGATGAAAAACCTTCAACACACACACTCCGTAGATCACAAAGGGTATCTAGACCTCCTGAACGCTTGTATTTGATACAAGAAAAGAGTCTCGATGTTCTCTTAGTAGAAGAGACTGACCCTTTTACCTATAGAGAATCGATGTTGGACATTGACTCCGTGAAGTGGTAAGATGCCATGAAATATGAGATGGACTCAATTTATGAGAACAAGTTTGGAACTTGGTTCCGTTTCCCGAAGGAATTGTTCCTATCGGTTTTAAATGGATTTACAAGAGGAAGCGAGGGCCCGATGGAAAGGTTGAAACCTTTAAGGTCCGACTGGTAGCTAAAGGTTACTCGCAGCGACCTAGTGTCGACTACGATGAAACTTTTTCACCAGTTGCAATGCTAAAGTCTATAAGGATTTTGTTATCTATTGCCGCTTAACATGATTACGAGATTTGGGAAATGGATGTCAAAACTGCTTTTATAAATATGTTTCTTGATGAAGAAATCCATATGGAACAGCCGGAGGGTTTTTCATCCAGCGAGATCTCGGGCATGGTATGCAAGTTGAAGAAGTCCATTTATGGAAACAAGCTTCACGAAGTTGGAATCTTTGGTTCGACGAGATAATCAAATTGTCTGGTTTTAACAAGAATTCGGAAGAATCCTGTGTGTATAAGAAGGCCGATTGGAGTATGATGGTATTTTTAATTCTCTATGTTGACGACATCCTTATCATTGGGAATGATATTGGGATGATGCAAGGCGTCAAGGACCTAGGTGACGCTTCTTATGTCTTAGGCATAAAACTCTATAGAGATAGAGAAAAGAAGATTATTGGGTTATCCCAATCAACGTACATAGATAAGATCTTAGAACGGTATAATTTTGGTAACTGTAAGACAATAAACATACCGTTTAGACATGGCTTACATCTTTCGAAGAAGATGTGTCCACAAATAGAAGATGAGAAGATTGGAATGTCTAAGCAGCTTTATGCTTCGTGTTTGGGCAGAATCATGTATGTCATGTTATATACTAGGCCTGATATCAACTTCGTAGTTAGTGTGACTAGCAGATATCAGTCCAATCCAGGAAATGACCATTGGATGGCCATTAAACATATCCTCAAGTATCTCAAAGGTACTAAGGATAAGTTTATTATTTATTAAGGAAAAGAACTGCAAGTTAATGGGTATATGGATTCCGATTTCCAATCGGATCCTGATGATAGAAGGTCTACATCAGGATTTGTGTTTACCCTTAACGGATGTGCAGTTTCTTGGAAGAGTTCCAAACAGGTGTCGAAAACTGATTCCACCACAGAGGCAGAATATATTGCAGCCTCTGAAGCTAAAAAGGAAGTTGTATGGGTTAGGAACTTTATCACAGAATTGGGAGTAGTCCCAAGTATCGAGAATTGGATTCCGTTATACTGCGATAATACTGGAGCCATTGTGTAAGCAAAAGAACCAAGGGTGCATCAGAAGTCGAAGCATGTGGAACGAAAGTACCACACATTCAAGAGATTGTGTCGAGAGGGGATATTTTCGTGTGCAAGGTACTGAGTGAAGATAATATAGGAGACCCGCTTACCAAGGCCATACCTCCAAAGTTATTTGATAAACATGTGGAGTCGATGGGTATTAGATACAATCGATATTGGCACTAGAGTAAGTGGGAGATTTTGTTAGGGTTGGTGCTCTGAGCGCCAATTTTATTATGTATTTCCTTGTAAATACTAATGTAACATTTTATTATGAATAAAATAAACAGTTTCTTTTATATAACATCCTCTTTTATATGGTAAAGACGTAACAAACCTTAGAATGATTAGTTATGATATTGTTGCAAAAGCGTCACAACTGACATTGAGTTGTATCATGATGTTTTCATTCTTAGACAATTCCCGGTCAAGGTTTACACTACTTGGTCAATAAAGTAAACTCATTGAGGCTGATACATGTCATATATTGGAATCTTGGATTCTGATAGTTTCTCAATGAACCATGAGTCTTGGAGACTCGTATAGACGTGTAGGTGTTTAGGCAGATAAACACTGAATGACTCACCGAAGATTCTTAATGGATGATACACCAACGTCAATAAGAATCTTCTCGGTTTGAGTGAGCATATTGATTCTTTAACTTGAGATACCATTGTGGATATATGAGTTATCCTCCACACTTAGATGGCAGTCACATCACCGATCTATTTAGATCAGACCTCCGCCTGTTCGTTGGGTGTGGACTGATGCTCAGAATATCCTATGTGTATCAAAAATGATCATTCAGTTCTGTGTACAGAGCATATATATTCAATATGGAATTAACAATCTGTTAAATCCATGAGCCCGTTGTACACTTTAGAAATTAGTTCTAATTGTTATTAAGGGATTGCTAATAAAAACATCGACGTGATTATATCTATAGAGATTTGACGTTTACATCTATATCTCTGGAATAATCTGAATACCTATGACAGAGTGATTATACGTATGCTATGACCTCGACCTGTATAGTTCAAAGAGTTTATATGTGTTCGTCATAATTTACAGGTGGGTAGATTATGGACAGGAAATTGGATTTCGTGACGGATATGCCTGAACCTAGAGAGTCTCACTAATGAAATATACTCGTAGAGCATTAAGGCAACTTTTATGAATAATACTGATTATTTATAACTCGTTTAACGGTTAAACGAAAAATACATGCGATCGGGACCTAATGGTCATTTCCAAATTAATATGTATTTATATTTAATACTTGATTTTATTAAATACATATTAATTAAATATAAAATTATGATATTTGACATATATCATTTATATATATGTATTTGTACATTTAATGTAAATATAATACATATATTATGATATTTGTATTTAATTATTTAATTATTTAAATGTTAAGTAATTAAATTGATTAAATTGTAAATATCTATTACATGATTTTTCTTTTAGAAAATGGCATGTTTTAATTGGTTCACTTGTAAAGTTTTACTTTAATGATAAAGGTTATCATAATGAACAAGTAAACTTGTTCCAATCAAATTGAAACAAAATGAAATAATTTATTATTTAATTTTTTTTATCAATTTTCGGCCAAAGCAAAGGAATTACAAAGGTGTTTTATTTTCATTTTGTTTTCATAAGTTCAAGTTACCAAAATTATTACAAAAGAAAAGGTTGAGAGAAAAATGAAAGAAAAGAGATAAACCTTGATCAAAGCTTTGAATTTGTATGTTTTTATTAACTTTCTTTAACTAGAAAATTATTTCTGTGTATCTAAGCTTCAATATGTATTGCTTAGAATTTTCTCTACCGTTTTATGTATGTAATTATATGGTTGTGAACTTGTTTGAAAGATGAGCATGTATGTGATCAAAGATTGAATGAAATTAGTTCATTAACAATCTTTTAAACCATTTGATGGTGATGTTGCCATTCTAGAGTTACTTAGCTATTCATAAATGACCTAAAATTGTTCTTGAGTTGTTTCATGATGGTGAGACTTGTTTGGTGCGGTAAGTATTAAAATAAAGTGTTGAATTTTATTAATTTGGTGCAATTTGGTCAATTGGACAATTTGTAAAATTAGGGTTCATAACCCTTTCCAAATTTGGGAATTTTCATATATGTGATGTAATTTGATATATATATGATATATATTAAATTTGGGATTGATTGGATTTGATCTTGACATGTTTCGAACTAAAAATGATCAAATTACAAATCTTGGAGATTATTGGGGCTGTTCGGCAATTTCAGAAAATTATGAATTTTTGTTGCAATTTGTATTTTCATGTATTAGACATGTATAAATCATTTGGGAATTGATTTGGAATCAACTAAATATGTATTTGACAAAGAATTACTATGGTATATCCACAATGGTATCGTCTCGAGCATAAGCATCCAAAACTTCTTAACTGACCGATCTGGTTGTCAACCTACAAAACTAACAAACGATATGGTATTAGTTATAAAACTCAATAAGCACCCCCACACATCATAAATAAATAAGAATAAATTTCAAGTACAATATATATATAAACATGCGTATATAATTATGGAGTTGTTTGTCAGAAAACTTTTAACTTCGTACTGATCTTACACTCTTCAAGCATGAAGTCCTTTGGGTCCTAGAAACTGAATTCATAAAGCATACCTGTTGTGGATCAGGAACCTTATACACAAACTTCTTGAATGATTAAACTCTGAATTAAATAAAAATATTTACACATTTAGAAACATGACACATACAGGCTTCCAAATCTATTTTCTAACAACATACCATAATAACCAAAAGTAACAGATCACACACACATATCCACACGAAAATCACAAAGTCAGTTTCATCCTCACGCAACAGAAGCAGAACACACACAAGTGATTTCTAAACACTTGACCGGCGTAAACACACACGTATAACGCAAGCATACTTATCGTTCAAGTAGTATAAAAAGTATCGATCCCACGAGGACTTAATACCTAAGCTATTAATTTTATGAGGTCAAATGATTACTAGTATCTAACATGTTGTTTGATTGATTTGAAATGACGACAATTCTAAATTTAAAGACAAGTAAATTAAATTGTTCGAAAGTAGATTTTAAGAAAATTCAATATTAAAAACTATCTAGGGTTGTGATTTCTTTTAATATCATTTTAAAGATGAAGTGGTTATCTTAAAGTTGGGTAATATATTGATTTATTAACCTGGAACACTTAAATTATGTAAAAGCCTCTTCTGATGGTCAATTACAAATACCTAGTATAATCCAATTGAACCATATGTCTATGTCAACCAAATTACCTAGATTCATTAAGATTAAGTTCCAATTAAGGCTACCCCCGCCCGACAGGTATATTCCTATCCTGTAAGGAAATCTATTAAAGGGTTATCTATCCTCAAGGAAGATCGTGGGCTATTGAGTCTGAGGTCTTAAACTTAAAATCCCTATGTCTAGTTCATTTTAAGTTTACCCAATCAATTTTATTAATGGCCAGTTAATTAAAAAGTATTAAGATTAAGACTCAATAAATAAATCTTTATATTACACAAACTTTAATTTAACCCCTTATAAACCGGTGATATTAAAAGTCATCACAACCCCAGATAACTAATTTAGTTACAATACATAACTAGGGCTAGTAAAAACTTGAAAATAAAAGACATGAAGTAAAAATGCGGTAAAGTAAATACTGAAAAGTAAATTACAATAAAATAAAATGCTAAGGTAAAAGGAATTACTTTTACTACTACTAATTTATATATCTCCCATAAAATAATATATAAACTTGTGATAATATTACCAACCGACCAATCTGGCGGTAACCTGATTAAGTTAAATTAAGTCCAACCAGCCATTAAGGCGGTAATATTTGTCCATAAACCAGCCATGAAGGCGGAACCAAAATTAAATTACCAACGACCAATCTGGCGGTATCCTTGATTAGTCAGGTTTAAACCAGATTAAATTAAATTACCAACCGACCAATATAGCGGTATCCTTTTTAAGTCAAATTTTAAATAGTGAATATATTATTTTTAAGGGAGATTAATCTAAATAGCAATAGTAAAAGAATTACCTTTCACCCTAGCTGGGGAAGTTACCTCCTCATGGTGAATAGTAAAAACTGTAAAAAGTAAAGAAAGTAAATTACTATTATTAGAAAAAAGTAATTAAAATTTAATTACAAAACTTAAATTAAAGACTCTAGAGAGAGAAACTCCCTATTTACATCAAAGAAAGGAGAGAGAATGGTACAACAAAATCTGAAATTTCGAGCTCAATTTATAGGCGCGGATAGGCCTCGGGCGTCGCGACGCCAAGAGCTTCGGCGTCGCTACGCTGGAACAGTGATTCGTGGCATGCTCTCGGCTTGACACGTGGCGATTCGGATAAGAGGCGGCTGAGAGCTCAATTATGATACTGACGTGGCGACATATGGCGAAATCGATTGTCGGCACCGTAGGATTGCGACACGTGTCACGCTTTGATTGGCTGATGATGATGTGGCACGACACGTGGCAATGTTGACTTGTTGACTTGCTGACGTGGATGATGACATGGAGACACGTAGGATGACACGTGGCAATGGTGATTGTCGGCACCGTAGGATGATGACAAGTGGCACGACGCACGTTAGTAGATCGGCTGTGATGGTGACACGTGGCACTACGCACGTTAGCAAAGTCAAACTTCTCAAATTCTGACCTGTTGACCCGGTGCACATTAGCATGACTTGGTGCACGTTAGGCGTCGTGACGCGGGAAATTACCAAAATGCCCTTTTTCGTCCAATTTTCATTGTTTTGGCCCAAATCACCTCCAAAATGTCCTCAAATTTTATTTATCTACAAAATAACACAAAACACATCAAAATATTCACAAAACCCAAGAAACTATAGGCGTCGCGACGCGGGAAATTACCAAAATGCCCTTTTCGTCAAATTTTCACTGTTTTGGCCCAAATCACCTTCAGAATGTCCTGAAATTTTATTTATCTACAAAATAACACAAAACACATCAAAATATTCACAAAACCCAAGAAACTATAGGCGTCGCGACGCCAAGGGTTTGGGCGTCGCGATGCGGGAAATTACCAAAATGCCCTTTTCGTCCAATTTTCACTATTTTGGCCCAAATCACCTCCAGAATGTCCTGAAACTTTATTTATATACAAAATAACACAAAGCACATCAAAATATTCACAAAACCCAAGAAACTATACAAAATATTAGGTTAAGTGAGTGGGAAATAGTGATAGATTTACCACTCATCAACACTTAAATGACATTCATTATTCGAGACATAACATAATAAAAATTCTTAAATTCAGCCGCATTCATTATCAGAAACAAAAAGCGTAATACGGATTCTTTACATGAAATCACATACATTATCAGAAAGGGAAAACATATTACGATTTCCATAAAATCAATTACATCCATATTTAGAAACAAAAATCAGGATGTAGATATTGCATGCCAATCTCATTCATTAGAAGATTCAGAAATCAGAGATGCACCACATATGGTAATCATAACTCAAATCCCATATAACTAACTCTTATGTCATCAAAAATCAGAACACACAGTAATCATCTTCACAATCGAACTTATAGAGAAATAAATCTCTCTGAAATCAGAAGTGTCCACGAGTATAATCATTAAACTAACCAGACTTCCATTACCCGAGTCACGCGTAAAGACTGGGCAATGTTCGAATAGAACCATGTCGACATATGTTAATGGGTCAGCCATTTTCTAATTGTCTGTACCCTAGAACTGGCTCCATGTAGGGTTAAACTCCATAAAACATCATACAAGCATCGTGGCCGAAAACGTATCATTTCGCACCAAATCAAAATAGAGTTATCTGAATCACTTTCTTCCAAAACACTTTAAAATTTTATAACAAAAATATTAGGAAAACATATATAATAAAAGTATCATAAACCAAAAGTATCGTAAGACAGAAATATCGAAAAATATAAAACACGATATATGTGATATATCTTAAAACAGATCTCTATGATTGATAACAACTTCAAAACCCAAGTTTCATAAAAAATGTAAGAGGCGTCCAAGAACTAACTCGTTAGACTAAAAGAAAACAAGGCATCCAATGTCCTAGTCATGCGCATTGATCGGACACTGTAGGTAGTTGCGTGCATGGATCATAGAAATTGACCCTACCATATTGTAGTATTCTCTAAAGGCTTCAATTTGTCAGGTGGCTTGGCATGTGAAATGGAGCGATGGGCCAGGATCAGAGTAGGTAGTTGCCCATATTTTCTTCTCCATTGATCGAAATCTGATGCCAATAAGCTCACCACTGACCATCACTGAACTGGGGGGAAGCTGGCACACCGACTGGTGCCACCTCTCCTGCTGGTGGTGGCCAGCGAGGCCACCCCTCCCAACGAAAACAGAGGGGTCAGGTGGAGCTATTTCTAGACTTTTGCTATTTTTTCAAGTTCTGAGAACTATGAGGTATTTATAGATAATTTTCGAAATCTATAAAACTGTCCCGTAAAATTACTAATAGGTCTCTGAAAGTGTAATCATTCAGAAATTCACAGTGTTTATGCCATTTGATGTCAATTTTAAAAAGTGTTCAACACAAAAGTTGTTCATTTTTGAAAAACCTTTCCAACAGTTTAATAATCACATCAATTAGAGTTCATTTTTATAGCCGAAATAAAAAAATTTCTCCATATATAAAAAACGCTTAACCAATTCTTTCGAATTTCATGATTTCCATTGCATTGAGATTCTACTATATAATATTCCAACATATTTTTCAATGCTTATACTCTTACTATTCGACATCTTGTTCCGAGAACTAAACTTCAATTCGAGAATCTTCCGGAACTATTTTTGAAAATCCAGGATCTTACATTTACATGGAACAACCAAAAGGTTTTAATGTTCTTGGACAAGAAAACAAGGTGTGTAATTTTGTAAAATCCTTGTATGGATTAAAACAAGCACTAAACAATGGCTTGAAAAATACGACAAAGAGATGTTGTCAAGTGGATTCAAAATCAATGAGTGCGATAAGTGTGTATACACTAGACAACTCAAAAGGGATATGTCATTGTGTGCCTCTATGTAGATGATATGCTGATAATTGGTAGAAATCATAAGATGATTCAGTCCATCAAGAAAACTTAGACCTTCATATTTGACATGAAAGATTTAGGAGTGGTTGATGTGATACTAGGAATTAAAATTTCCATAACATAAAAGGGATTCATATTATCTTGTTAGGGTTGGTGCTCGGAGTGCCAATCCGGATCGTATTTATGTCCGATTCATGAATACAAATAATTTCTTTTTCTATAATATTACTTATTTAATGGTAGCACCTCTTGTCTTTTATATACATACTCGATCTAATTACGATTAGATATCTAATTATGATTAAATTGAAACTAAATCTGATTTAGTGATACATGTATATTATACAAAGACCCTAGGATTTACAATGTAGTGCGCAGTTACAACATAGTTTGTAATTGACATTGGGAAGCATCACTATAAGTTGTATATCCTTAAATAAAGTTCCTGGTCAAGATTTACTAATACGGGTCGGTTAGTAAAATCCGCTGAGACCAGTACATGTCGTATATCGTGACTTGGTCCGATGGTTTTTCCCCATGAACCATTAGTCTCGGGAGACTTGTAAAGACATGGTTGTTATGATTTTTTTTAATGAACACGAATACGACTCACTAAAGATTTCCATGTGATGGTACACGACTAGCATTTCAATAGATTCTCATAGGAATCTTCTCGAGTTGAGCGAGCATAGTAGTCCTTAGACTTGAGATGCCACAGTGGATATATGAGTTATCCTCCATACTTTGATGATAGTCACGTCACCGATCTATTTAGATCAGACCTCCACATGTTCGTTGGGTGTGGACCGATGCTCATGATATCCAGTGCGTATCATAATAGAATCCGTCAGACCTGTGTACATAGCAAATGTTTCCTACATGTGTTTGCTATCTAATAAATCCATGGCCGTGGTATAACTTCGGAAGCGAGTTCCGAGTGTTATTTAGAGATCGTAAATTTGAAAGTCGACTATATTATACCATAAGGATTTGACATTCTTATCTATATCCCAGGTATAATATTGATAGCTTGTGACAGAGGGATTATACGTATGCAATCACCTCGACTTGTATAGTTTAGTGAGATTATCTATGGTCATCATAATTCATGAGTGGGTGAATTATGAACACGAAATTGGATTCCGTGACGGATAAACCTAAACTTAGAGAGTCTCACAATATGAAGTGTACTCGTTGAGCACTTGGACAATACGTTATGAATAATATAGATTATTCATAATACTTCGCCGAATTAAATAAGTTAATTCGAGTCGTTTAAACGGTTAAACGAAAATACATGCATTAGGGGTATTTCGGTCAATTGATAACTAATGTGTAATTTAATACAAAATTTGATTTGATACATATTAATTATTTATCAAATGAGATTTTTACACATGCCATTAATATATGTATTTGTTATTAATGTAAATAGAAATACATATATAATAATAATCAGATTAATTAATTTTTTAGATTGTTAAATGTTAAATATCTAGATAATTAAATTATTTCAATATTACATAAATATTATGCAATATGTTTGATTATTATTGGTTACATGTGGCATAATTTTATTAAGCTTAAAGTTTACAAATTGGATTTGTCAACTTAAAAGCTTATTATTATTTAATTAGATTAAAAATGACCAAAATACCCTTCTTTTACACCCTAACTCGGTTTTGGCCTTGAATTTAAAGTTGAAAATTTTGTTTTCTCCTTCAATGAGAAGCCATTGCCGAAACTTAACTCCATTAAAGCACCCAAAACATTTCTTGAAGAGTCCAGGAAAAAAGTGAAGAAATTCAAGAAAACGTTTAAGGAAATTACAAGATTTGGAGGTAATCTTCAATAATCTTAAACTTTGAAAGCTTTATTCTTGTTCTTGAATATCTAGAATAGTTCTAGGGTTTCTTCTTTTCTTAGATTTTAGAGCTTTTTGATTTGGAAGATGGATTTAAGCTAGATGCATGTGTGAAGTTGGATTGGATAATATATTGTAATATTAGTTCATTTTTTTCACTTGATGACTTGTTGCCAATCTAGAGTATTATGACCACTCTTGTAACACCTAGAATTGTTCTTGTTTTCTTCATATGTGGTGGCTTTGGTTGGTGTTAATGTTGAGATGATTAATGTTGAGAAAATTTGATTTAAAGCATTAAATGAAAAATGATATTTTTGGTGATGAAAATTATGTTGTATAAATGTATGGGATGTGTTTTGGGCATTGGAACAATTACCGTAATTATTTTGGAGTTGAAATATGCAAAAACAGGAAAACACGGCGTTACCGGGTGAGTTTCGGGCTTACTGGGTGTCCGCTATCCAAACAGTGAATTGGTCACTGTTTGGGCAGCCCATGAACTACCCAAGCACTATTGGGGCTGACCTGGACAGCCCTCATCTGTATTGGTTGGCCCGTTTGTTGGAATTCTCTAAGGTCCCAATGATCATTATCAAGCAAGAAACATGTATGAATATATCAAAGGAAGTTGCGGAATACTTACATCGAGCGGTTGAGCGATGCGACGAACACAAAAACTTCAAGTCCTCCTCCAAGGTGCATTCGGCAGTGAGCTGGATTTTGGGCTCCAAATTTTCGGCAATGGTGATCTCCATCAAGCTCCAAGCTTTGTGTTGATTCCTTGCTCACAAGTGGGTTTCCCTATCACCTTAGGATGACTCCATTGTGTGCTAGCACTCTTGATTTTGCAACAAAATCATCATGTTTGCTTCTCATTGCTCTCGGCAGTGAGCCAAAAACCAGAAGAAAAACAGCCCATTTAGGCGTGAGAGAGAGGAGGAAGAAGTGAGAGAGAGAGTGTTATTTTGTTACATCAAATTGGTAAATGATTTTCCAAAAATCATATACACAAAATTGCAACCAAAAAGTCAAATGGCAATTATGCCAACCACTTCCATCAACTACCATCAATCAATCAAGTGACAAGTTGTCACATCACTCAAAGTGACTAATGATTTGACGCTAGATGAGACTAGTGGTTTGACGCTTGATGTGACTTGCGGGCCGCACTTGAATTTGAATTGCGAGTGCGCTCGCAAACACTTTCGGGCTCGGGTTCGCTAATTCCAAATTAACGAATTTTCTGTTGCGACGAAATTAAATATTTATGCCTAGCAAAATCACTATTCACATCGCTAACGAATTAATTCTAAATTAACTCGTTCGCCCGAATTAAAATCTAATTTCAATTCCGCGTCGAAATCAAATTTCGTATAATATATCGAATATATTATTTTATCGATTAATTCCAAATTAATCGTTTTCTCTCTTTAATTAATATTTTATCCCAGATAAAATATCTCCGTAATGAATCCCAGATTAATTTTCTCTCTCATCTAATTAATCCCAGATTAATAAAGTGTGAGTCATACGTCATCGGTGAATCTTCGGGAAGTGACCCATGAGATCCCCAGATATGTTGGCAGTAAATCCGGTCGTCGGACTATCCGAACACGTAAGTACCTAGTACTACGTTTGTACCGATTTACAAGACAAGGTTGGCTTCTAGCAAAGCGCCATGCCTACCCAATTCTCCAGAAATATCCTTACAGGAATATGTGATCTATATCAGGTGTAGAATACGTAGTATTGCGTATTTCGATCCAGTATCAGATGTCACGTGCTAGGCCTGGGGCTGGAATTGTGTCTGCCCCGTACGAAGCACATATCAGATCTCTGGTAACTAGTCTCTATATCGGACAATCATGACCTAGTCATATTATCCCGATGACTGCAGTACATAGAGAACCAGTTCCGTATCTTACGTGATCATCATCTCACTATGACTGGAGTGATACTTCCATCTCGACATCACACCCAATACACTAAGATTCTCATATACCCAGAAGAGGCGTACACAGAACCTGTTAAAGCCCTGGACGACCAAAACCAAAGTATAATTGTCGCAGGTATTAGCGGTGCAAGTCTCAAGTTAAGACCAAATACATCTACCCTGATTCAGACTTCCATAGACACATAGTCATACTATACTACCATGGAATTCCGAGGGGTCTATCCAGAGCAAAGCTATTTCCCGTACCATCGGTAAACACAACCTCCTATTACACTTGCATGAGTATCTTATACCTAAATATATGAGAACTATGCCGTTATACCCTCACAACGTGCACAAGTGTAATATTAGTCTTTTACGCATTATCAATGTCCAATCTCGATAATACTCTGACTAGGGATATTTAATGATTAATCCTTCGTGGATTGATACTGTCTCCTATCATCTCAATCCAGGAACTAATCATATAGACCTCCTATCATTTATATATCTTGGTGATCTAATCACAAATGATAAGAGAGCAATCTCCTTTGTCACATAGTTAATTTGTACAACAACACCATGATCTGTACAAATAGTGACGCTATGGGTCATAACTGTCCAACAATCTCCCACTTGGCCTATAGCCAGTCACTCGAGTGTCCTACACCCGAACTATGTACGGTTCGCTCAAACTGCTGAGGAAAGGCTTTCGTCAACGGATTTGCATGATTATCATCAGATGCAATTTATACGATCATCACATCGCCACGATGTATGATCCGAACGAATCAGATGAATATCGAAGTATGTATCTGGATCGTTGACGAGACCATTAATTCTTTAGCCTGTGCTGTAGCCCAGCTCAGCTGCTAATAGAACTACTCCTAATCTGATTAGGATTATTATCGACCCAAAAGACTTCTATTGCTGCCTTAACTGCAGAAAAAATCCACTTTGTTGTTTATTCGGTAATAGTATCTTTCTTGGAAGATTTCCAGCTCACTGTTCCGTTATTCAAACTGTATAGTACCGCTTTGCGACTTACAGTCATTTATTTATCGGTTAGGAAACTTGCAGCAGTGAACCCAGCCACTTCAAGTTCTCATTCTCCATAGTATAAGACAGCATCCTTAGATCTCTAAGATACTAAAGCATGTTCTTAAAGTGATAATTCCAAGAACTCAATGCTTACTTCAATCCATCCATGGATCGAATAACCTGCAAATCTTGTTTGCTAGTTTTGGTACGACAAAACCGCCAGGATGTTGTAAACATCCTCCAAAAGGTTTCCGTTAAGGAAAGTGATTTTGATGTTCAACTGTCATATTTCATAAATGAACCATACAGCATCAGCAAGCATTATCCAAATGGATTTACTGTGGCAACAGTAAAAGATTTCGTTGTAATCAACACAATGTTGATAACGATACCTTTTCTCTACAAGCCTAGCTTAGTACGTTGGTAAGTTGCCTTCCATGTATGTCTTCCTAGAAGACTTATATAGTACCAATAGGCACAATGCCTTGCGGTACATCAACTAGTATCCAAACTAGGTTGATATACATGGAATTCTATTTCGGACTCATGGCACTTTGCCATAATAGGGAGTCGATACCTTGTATCACTTCCTCATACGTAGTCAGTTGGTATTCCTCAATAAGATTGACATCTTTATGAGGTGAGATCAGAAACCAATACCCAGGTTGTTTTCTGACTCTCTCCGACTTACGTGGTTCTTGTGTATTCGAAGATTACTGGTATAGTTTCATCCTTGATGAACTATTTATGTTCCATTAAGGAATCGGTGCTTGGAATAGTATTACTCCGATTTTCATCGAGTTTTACTTTCCTCCCACTTACCATTGCATATAGGTATTCCTCTTAGGAAAACCGCATGGCGAGCAACAATTGCATTGTTCTCTTGTGAGTTGTTTATGTACTATACTTTGGTTTCCCTAGGATAACCTACAACTTAGGCACTTATCCGATTTGGGTTTTAGTTTGGTATCATCCAAACATATGTCTAGCATACCCAAATCTTCAGGAATGAGAAACCCAGTTTCTTTCCTGTTCATATCTAATACGAAGTCTGTCTAAAAGATTTTATGGAACCTTATTCAAAATAAGTTATGCACTGTTAAATGCGTATTCGTTGAAGGAAATGGTAGCTCAGAGCGACTCATGATTAACCTTATCATGTCCAACAAAATTCGGTATCTCCGTTCGGACACACCGTCAAATTGACGTGTTCCGGGAGGAGTCCTCATTGAAAGAATACTATACTCTTTCAAGTATTTAAGAAACTTATTGCTTAAGTATTTTCATCACAGTCTAACCGTGATGTTTTAATACTTTTAGCCGATCTGTTTGTCTATTTCGTGTCGAAACTTTAAAAGTTTCTGATTTGTGTTCTAAAAGAAAGACATAACCATAACGCAATGCCACATCCGTAAAGGTCACGAAATATTCATATCCACCTCTAGCCTAGCTAGATATGGGCCCACTTGCTTCACTATGAACTAGGGCTAACAGATCGGTGGCATTTGCACTTTTACCAAGTAAATGTGTTTTAGGCACTTTGCCCAATAAACTAGATTCGTAGAGTTTATTTGATTGGTATCAAATTAGTCCTGGTACCCACTCTTCGAAAATGTGGATATACGAGTCTTGTTTAATTGTGTCCCAGACAAAAATGACACAATATGTTTCAACTAATTAATTCAGTTTGAGCTATTTGTTTGTCATGTTATACGTTTGAGATTTATTTATATTCAAAATATAAATTCTTTTATTCAAATCTAATGTGATTATCTAAATATCATCTTTATAAAATAAAACACTTTAGTGTTCTAGAATATAAAGGTATACACGCAACGGGTTAAACGTTGATATAGAGATAATGTATCTAGTCAAACTAGTTACATCGTAACAGTTTCCTAATTTAAGTACACACCCGAAGGTAGTTCCTAAACTTAGGTATCTACGGTTTAAATAGCGACTTTCGTCCCGTTTTCAATTCGCAGATTAATCTCAATCTGAAGTCAGTATCCTGTTCATAGCAGATTCTGCACATCAATGCATATTTATGTACCACACTAAGTATCTAAAATCCAATTTTAATACTAGTAGTGAACATATTTATGAAAAACATATTTGAAGTCAGAGCCTTGCTCGTCTTCAATTCCTTCATGTCTGCCTTATCCATACGGCAGTCACGCTTCCGTGTCCCCGTTTTGCCACAATTTTGGCAGACATCTTGGGATATGTCATTTGTCTTCCCAAAAGATTATAATGATTTTGCCTTTGCCCCTTTTCCACCCTCCAGAAGCCTTCGGCCTAGCCTAGGCCTTCTGGGATGTTGAAGTAAGGTGCGCCTTGCGATACTTGCCCTATTGCAAACTTTGGCTTTGTCTCCTTGAGTATAGCCATTAACTCTCCAAGAGTTTACTATTGCAATTTTAGTACTTCTAAGATCTAAGAATAGATCTATGAAGATCCTTCAATTTCATTATCATACTTTAAGGATCTAATCCTTAGTTCTGACTAAGAAATTAAGGAGTCTGTTTGGCAAGCTTAATGGATTAAGCACTAAAGTTATCATCACATAATCTTCCAAAGATTATGTTCTACTATATGTTTAACTCTGGGCTCAGGCCTAAGATGTTATTTTATTAAATAAAGTAACTTCTTAGTCTTCAGGACCATCCTGAAAATTTATTCCCAATTTGAAAATTAAAGTCGTTTAAATAACATTTTCACCCAGGATTATGTTTTTAAACACTAATCTTTCAATTATCTTGATTCTAGTAGTCCAACTATTTAATCAACGATTTTGGTACTATTTATTATAATGATTACTATAGTCCAACTATATAATCAACTATAAATTAATAGATTAAATTCAATTATATTGATTACCATAATCCAATTATAAAATCAACTATTAATTGAATAGTTTAGTTAATTCAAATATATTGATTACTATAATCCAATTATATAATTATATAATCAACTATAATGAATTAGTTTGAATACAGTCCAACTGTTTTAAAACAACACTAATTATTAGTCCAACTAATATATTAATTTATTGACGAAAAATTTGTAATGAGCGCGTATGGCAAGTAACTAAACGAATAATGCAAATTTAATACTTGCCTCTAACTATTTTTCGGCGAGCCTCTAACCCTCTGTCGAGTACTCGGGAAACCGTGTTTCCTAGTGGGCTAGGATCCCGTTAAATATCACACAATCTTGACTTTGGCCAACAAATTGTATGATAATTAACTAGGTAGATCTCTAAGATCAATTGGATCCAATCCAATTCCTAGATCCAATAGGTGGACATCAAAGTCCAAAACATATATCTTATATATGCCAATATATCCAATATATTGCCTAACCTTTTTCCTATGAATCAACTAAGCCTTGGCTTTGGCACAACAAACTTAGTGATCCCAGTTAAGCGGAACCCATTGACCATGGAAAGCTTCGTAATCAATGTTGATGGACAATAAGTGATCTTGACTTTGGCCAAGAAATCACAACTTGGACAAAACACCAATATGGAACAAAGCTCTTGTGATTCAAACACATCCTCGACGGACAAAGGGCTTGACTTTGGCCAATAAACCAATGCCAGTCTTAGATCTTGAGTAAGAATCACTCAATGGAAGGAAAAACGCTTAATATATTTTGAGGGTTTTTCGCGTGCAAATTGGCAACAATTTATTATCTTTGTTAATGTATCATCATCATACACCCTTAAACATGCATTCTAAACACATAATAAGGACGTAAATAAAAATAAATGATATGCGGATGGATACTTAACACATTGTTCCTAGAACAAATCTCTCTATTTCCTCTCTCCCGCTAGCACAAGTATTACTTCTAACCATTACATAACACTTCTAAAGAAACCTCATTTACATTGAGGGAATAGGTGAGAAGAAAATACATAGAGTCAAATAGGTAATAGGCTGGACACGCAGGTCCAATTAATAAATTCTAAATTTATTACAAAAATTTCCATAAATTGCCCCACCCATCTAATATCCATCCGATATTCATTATTCATGCATCGCAACCATGTATTCACACAAGCATTTATCAATCAATCTAATCCAATTAATATCTGATAATTATGACCATCCAATGTTTTCAACAACGATTTGATTTTGCGCGAGTCAAACTCGTTTTGCGAATAAGTACTCAAAGTACGAATTCTCGAATTATATTAAACTACAAAATTAAATCCAATTCAATTTTCATTTAATACTAATTCGCTTATTTAATTCCAAATTAAATATTACACCTTATTAACAACCTTTACGACTTAAATTCCAATTTAATCGTTACGGGTCTCAAAGCCCGATTAACATCCAATGTTAATTTAATTAAAGTCCAATGGGCTTTCAATTAATTTCTTAAGGCATGGACTTTTGGTCAACTTGGGTCAACCCAATAACCAAGCCCAATCAAGGAATAACCCCATAAGCCTAGAAATCAATTTAGGCCCATTAGGCCCAATTAAAACATTAAAGGTCCATTAAATCATAATTGGACTTTATGGATATGGTTTTGGGCCCAATTGGATCCAACCAATTTAGCCTAAACCTAACTTGGTACAACCAAGCCCAATAAGCCCAATTATAACTTTACAAGCCCAATTCCAAATTTGGCCCAACATAATTAAATTCCAAATTTCCAAATTTTATAACTTAATTAACCTAAAGTGTATTACATAATTAATCAACTAAATTAACATTTCCAAAACATCAATTAGCCTAAATAATTATGCTTATCAATATTAAAACATGTCCAACACATTTTAACAAAAATCAAACCCATTTTCATGTTATATATGTCTCGGCAATTTGGGCAATTTTATGTCTAATTCGAATTCAATCCAATTAAATACAATTCAAAATTAAATCAACATTCCCAATTGATTTCAAGTCATCCAATGAATCAAAAATCAAAAAAATTCCAAGACATTTATGGCACATCATTCACACGGCCAAGCCTCAAAAATTGGGGAAAATTGATCCAATCAAACTTCAATTAAACATCATTTAAGCATACTCAATCAAGCAATTTCATCAAATCAAATGCTCAATTGATTTTACCAATTTTAACCCTAAAAAGTTTCATGCTCAATATTATTGGCTCAAGATACCATTGTTTGGAATTCTCTAAGGTCCCAAGGATCATTATCAAGCAATACATGTAGGAATATCAAAGGAAGTTGCGGAATACTTACATCGAGCGGTTGAGCGATGCGACGAACACAAAAACTTCAAGTCCTCATCCAAGGTGCATTCGGCAGTGAGCTGAATTTTGGCTCCAAATTTTTGGCAATGGTGATCTCCATCAAGCTCCAAACTTTGTGTTGTTGATTCCTTGCTCACAAGTGGGTTTCCCTATCACCTTAGGATGACTCCATTGTGTGTTAGCACTCTTGATTTTGCACAAAATCATCATGTTTGCTTCTCATTGCTCTCGGCAGTGAGCCAAAAACCAGAAGAAAAACAGCCCATTTGGGCGTGAGAGGAGGAGAAGATGTTGAGAGAGTTTGTTATTTTGTTACAAAATCAAATTGGTAAATGATTTTCCAAAATCATATACACAAAATTGCAACCAAAATCAAAAGGAAATTATGCCAACCACTTCCATCAACTACCATCAATACATCAAGTGACAAGTTGTCACATCACTCAAAGTGACTAATGATTTGACGCTGATGCGACTAGTGGTTTTAACGCTTGATGTGACTTGCGGGCCACACTTGAATTCGAATTGTGAGTGCGCTCTCCAACACTTCGGGCTCGGGTTCGCTAATTCCAAATTAACGAATCTTCGGTGCGACGCAATTAAATATTTATGCCTAGCAAAATCACTATTCACGTCGCTAACGAATTAATTCTAAATTAACTCGTTCGCCCGAATTTAAATCTAATTTCAATTCCGCGTCGAAATCCAATTTCGTATAATATATCAAATATATTATTTTATCGATTAATTCCAAATTAATCGTTTTCTCTCTTTAATTAATATTTTATCCCAGATAAAATATCTCTGTAATTAATCCCAGATTAATTTTTCTCTCTCATCTAATTAATCCCAGATTAATAAAGTGCGAGTCATACGTCATCGGTGAATCTTCGGGAAGCGACCCATGAGATCCCCGATATGTTGGCAGTAAATCCGGTCGTCGGACTATCCGAACCGTAAGTACCTAGTACTACATTTGTACCGATTTACAAGACAAAGTTGGCTTCTAGCAAAGCGCCATGCCTACCCAATTCTCCAGAAATATCCTTACAGGAATATGTGATCTATATCAGGCGTAGTATACGTAGTATTGCGTATTTCGATCCAGTATCAGATGTCACGTGCTAGGCCTGGGGCTGGAATTGTGTCTGCCCCGTACGAAGCACATATCGGATCTCTGGTAACTAGTCTCTATATCAGACAATCATGACCTAGTCATATTATCCCGATGACTGCAGTACATAAGAGAACCAGTTCCGTATCCTACGTGATCATCATCTCCACTATGACTGGAGTGATACTTCCATCTCGACATCACACCCAATACACTACGATTCTCAATATACCCAGAAGAGGCGTACACAGAACCTGTTAAAGCCCTGGACGACCAAAACCAAAGTATAATTGTCGCAAGTATTAGCGGTGCAAGTCTCAAGTTAAGACCAAATACACCTACCCTGATTCAGACTTCCATAGACACATAGTCATACTACCAATGGAATTCCGAGGGGTCTATCCAGAGCGAAGCTGTTTCCCGTACCATCGGTAAACACAACCTCATATTACACTTGCATGAGTATCTTATACCCAAATATATGAGAACTATGCCGTTATGCCCTCACAACGTGCACAAGTGTAATACTAGTCTTTTACGCATTATCGATGTCCAATCTCGATAATACTCTGACTAGGGATATTTAATGATTAATCCTTCGTGGATTGATACTGTCTTCTATCATCTCAATCCAGGAACTAATCATATAGACCTCCTATCATTTATATATCTTGGTGATCTAATCACAAATGATAAGAGAGCAATCTCCTTTGTCACATAGTTAATTTGTACAACAACACCATGATCTGTACAAATAGTGACCCTATGGGTCATAACTGTCCAACAATCTCCCACTTGGCCTATAGCCAGTCACTCGAGTGTCCTACACCCGAACTATGTACGGTTCGCTCTAACTGCTGAGGAAAGGCTTTCGTCAGCGGATTTGCATGATTATCATCTGATGCGATTTATACGATCATCACATCGCCACGATGTATGATCTGAACGAATCAGATGAATATCGAAGTATGTATCTGGATCGTTGACGAGACCATTAATTCTTTAGCCTGCGCTGTAGCCCAGCTCAGCTGCTAACAGAACTACTCCTAATCTAATTAGGATTATTATCGACCCAAAAGACTTCTATTGTTGCTGCCTTAGCTGCAGCAATAATCCACTTTGTTGTTTATTATTCGGTAACAATATATTGCTTGGAAGATTTCCAGCTCACTGTTCCGTTATTCAAACTGTATAGTACCGCTTTGCGACTTACAGTCATTTATTTATCGGTTAGGAAACCTGCAGCAGTGAACCCAGTCACTTCAAGTTCTCCTTCTCAATAGTATAAGACAGCATCCTTAGATCTCTAAGATACTAAAGCATGTTCTTAAAGTGATAATTCCAAGAACTCAATGCTTGCTTCAATCCATCCATGGATCGAATAACCTGCAAATCTTGTTTGTTAGTTTTGGTACGACAAAACCGCCAGGATGTTGTAAACATCCTCCAAAAGGTTTCCGTTAAGGAAAGCGATTTTGACGTTCAGCTGTCATATTTCATAAATGAAACATGCAGCATTAGCAAACATTATCCAAATGGATTTACTGTGGCAACAGTAAAAGATTTCGTTGTAATCAACACAATGTTGATATCGATACCTTTTCGCTACAAGCCTAGATTAGTACGTTGGTATGTTGCCTTCCATGTATGTCTTCCTAGAAGACTTATATAGTACCAATAGGCACAATGCCTTGCGGTACATCAACTAGTATCCAAACTAGGTTGATATACATGGAATCCATTTCAGACTCATGGCACTTTGCCATAATAGGGAGTCGATACCTTGTATCACTTCCTCATACTTAGTCAGTTAGTATTCCTCAATAAGATTGACATCTTTATGAGGTGAGATCAGAAACCAATACCCCAGGTTGTTTTCTGACTCTCTCCGACTTACGTGGTTCTTGTGTATTCGAAGATTACTGGTATAGTTTCATCCTTGATGAACTATTTATGTTCCATTAAGGAATCGGTGCTTGGAATAGTATTACTCCGATTTTCATCGAGTTTTACTTTCCTCCCACTTACCACTGCATATAGGTATTCCTCTTAGGAAACCGCATGGCGAGCAACAATTGCATTATTCTCTGTGAGTTGTTTAAGTACTATACTTTGGTTTCCCTAGGATAACCTACAACTTAGGCACTTATCCGATTTGGGTTTTAGTTTGGTATCATCCAAACATATGCCTAGCATACCCAAATCTTCAGGAATGAGAAACCCAGTTTCTTTCCTGTTCATATCTAATACGAAGTCTGTCTAAAAGATTTTATGGAACCTTATTCAAATAAGTTCTGCACTGTAAATGCGTATCTATTGAAGGAAATGGTAGCTCAGAGCGACTCATGATTACCTTATCATGTCCAACAAAATTCGGTATCTCCATTCGGACACACCGTCAAATTGACGTGTCTCGGGAGGAGTCCTCATTGAAAGAATACTATACTCTTTGAGTATTTAAGAAACTTATTGCTTAAGTATTTTCATCACAGTCTAACTGTGATGTTTTTAATACTTTTAGCCGATCTGTTTGTCTATTTCGTGTCAAAACTTTAAAAGTTTCCGATTTGTGTTCTAAAAGAAATACATAACCATAACGCGATGCCACATCCGTAAAGGTCAAGAAATATTCATATCCACCTCTAGCCTAGCTAGATATGGGCCCACTTGCTTCACTATGAACTAGGGCTAACAGATCGGTGGCATTTGCACTTTTACCAAGTAAATGTGTTTTAGGCACTTTGCCCAATAAACTAGATTCGTAGAGTTTATTTGATTGGTATCAAATTAGTCCTGGTACCCACTCTTCGAAAATGTGGATATACGAGTCTTGTGTAATTGTGTCCCAGACAACAATGACACAATATGTTTCAACTAATTAATTCAGTTTGAGCTATTTGTTTGTCATGTTATACGTTTGAGATTTATTTATATTCAAAATATAAATTCTTTTATTCAAATCTAATGTGATTATCTAAATATCATCTTTATAAAATAAAACACTTCAGTGTTCTAGAATATAAAGGTATACTAGTTACATCGTAACAGTTTCCTAATTTAAGTACACACCCGAAGGGTAGTTCCTAAACTTAGGTATCTACGGTTAAAACAGCGACTTTCGTCCCGTTTTTAATTCGCAGATTAATCTCAATCTGAAGTCAGTATCCTGCTCATAGCAGATTCTGCACATCAGTGCATATTTATGTACCACACTAAGTATCTAAAATCCAATTTTAATACTAGTAGTGAACATATTTATGAAAAACATATTTGAAGTCAGAGCCTTGCTCGTCTTCAATTCCTTCATGTCTGCCTTGTCCATACGGCAGTCACGCTTCCGTGTCCCCGTTTTACCACAATTTAGGCAGACATCTTGGGATATGTCCTTTGTCTTCCCAAAAGATTATAATGATTTTGCCTTTGCCCCTTTTCCACCCTCCAGAAGCCTTCGGCCTAGCCTAGGCCTTCTGGGATGTTGAAGTAAGGTGCGCCTTGCGATACTTGCCCTATTGCAAACTTTGGTTTTGTCTCCTTGAGTATAGCCATTAACTCTCAAAGAGTTTACTATTTCAATTTTAGTACTTCTAAGATCTAAGAATAGATCTATGAAGATCCTTCAATTTCATTATCATACTTTAAGGATCTAATCCTTAGTTCTGACTAAGAAATTAAGGAGTCTGTTTGGCAAGCTTAATGGATTAAGCATTAAAGTTATCATCACATAAATCTTCCAAAGATTATGTTCTACTATATGTTTACTCTGGGCTCAGGCCTAAGATGTTATTTATCAAATAAAGTAACTTCTTAGTCTTCAGGACCATCCTGAAAATTTATTCCCAATTTGAAAATTAAAGTTGTTTAAATAACATTTTCACCCAGGATTATGTTTTAAACACTAATCTTTCAATTATCTTGATTCTAAAAGTCCAACTATTTAATCAACGATTTTTGGTACTATTTATTATAATGATTACTATAGTCCAACTATATAATCAACTATAAATTAATAGATTAAATTCAATTATATTGATTACTATAATCCAATTATAAAATCAACTATTAATTGAATAGTTTAGTTAATTCAAATATATTGATTATTATAATCCAATTATATAATCAACTATAATGAATTAGTTTGAATACAGTCCAACTGTTTTAAAACAACACTAATTATTAGTCCAACTAATATATTAATTTATTGACGAAAAATTTGTAATGAACGCGTATGGAAAGTAACTAAACGAATATTGCAAATTTAATACTTGCCTCTCACTATTTTTCGGCGAGCCTCTAACCCTCTATCGAGTACTCGGGAACCGTGTTTCCTAGTGGGCTAGGATCCCGTTAAAAATCACACAATCTTGAATTTGGCCAACGAATTGTATGATAATTAACTAGGTAGATCTATAAGATCAATTGGATCCAATCCAATTCCTAGATCCAGTAGGTGGACATCCAAGTCCGAAACATATATCTTATATATGCCAATATATCCAATATATTCCCTAACCTTTTTTCCTATGAATCAACTAAGCCTTGGCTTTGGCACAACAAACTTAGTGATCCCAGTTAAGCGGAACCCATTGACCATGGAAAGCTTCGTAGTCAATGTTGATGGACAAGAAGTGATTTTGACTTTGGCCAACAAATCACAACTTGGACAAAACACCAATATGGAACAAAGCTCTCGTGATTCAAACACATCCTCGATGGACAAAGGTCTTGACTTTGGCCAACAAACCAATGCCAGTCTTAGATCTTGAGTAAGAATCACTCAATGGAAGGAAAAACGCTTAATATTATTTGAGGGTTTTTCGCGTGCAAATTGGCAACCAATTTATTATCTTTGTTAATGTATCATCATCATACACCCTTAAACATGCATTCTAAACACATAATAAGGCGCGTAAATAAAAATAATAATGATATGCGGATGGATACTTAACACATTGTTCCTAGAACAAATCTCTCTCTTTCCTCTCTCCCGCTAGCACAAGTATTACTTCTACCCATTACATAACACTTCTAAAGAAACCTCATTTACATTGAGGGGAATAGGTGAGAAGAGAAATACATAGAGTCAAATAGGTAATTGGCTGGACACGCAGGTCCAATTAATAAATTCTAAATTTATTACAAAAATTTCCATAATTGCCCCACCCATCTAATATCCATCCGATATTCATTATTCATGCATCGCAACCATGTATTCACACAAGCATGTTATCAATCAATCTAATCCAATTAATTAATCTGATAATTAATGACCATCCAATGTTTAAACAACGATTTGATTTTGCGCGATTCAAACTCGTTTTGCGAATAAGTACTCAAAGTACGAATTCTCGAATTATATTAAACTACAAAATTAAATCCAATTCAATTTTCATTTAAAACTAATTCGCTTATTTAATTCCAAATTAAATATTACACTTTATTAACAAACCTTTACGACTTAAATTCCAAATTTAATCGTTACGGGTCTCAAAGGCCGATTAACATCCAATGTTAATTTAATTAAAGTCCAATGGGCTTTCAATTAATTTCTTAAGGCATGGACTTTTGGTCAACTTGGGTCAAACCCAATAAACAAAGCCCAATCAAGGAATAACCTCATAAGCCTAGAAATCAATTTAGGCCCATTAGGCCCAATTAAAACATTAAAGGTCTATCAAATCATAATTGGACTTTATTGATATGGTTTTGGGCCCAATTGGATCCAACCAATTTAGCCTAAACCTAACTTGGTACAACCAAACCCAATAAGCCTAATTACAACTTTACAAGCCCAATTCCAAATTTGGCCCAACATAATTAAATTCCAATTTCCAAATTTTATAACTTAATTAACCTAAAGTGTTTACATAATTAATCAACTAAATTAACATTTCCAAAACATCAATTAGCCTAAATAATTATGCTTATCAATATTAAAACATGTCCAACACATTTTAACAAAAATCAAACCCATTTTCATGTTATATATGTCTCGGCAATTTGGGCAATTTTATGTCCAATTCGAATTCAATCAATAAATTAAATACAATTCAACATTAAATCAACATTCCCAATTGATTTCAAGTCATCCAATGAATCAAAAATCAAAAAATTCCAAGACATTTATGGCACATCATTCTCGGCCAAGCCTCAAAAATTGGGGAAAAATTGATCCAATCAAACTTCAATTAAACATCATTTAAGCATACTCAATCAAGCAATTTCATCAAATCATGCTCAAATTGATTTTACCAAATTTTAACCCTAAAAAGTTTCATGCTCAATATTGGCTCAAGATACCATTGTTGGAATTCTCTAAGGTCCCAATGATCATTATCAAGCAAGAAACATGTATGAATACATCAAAGGAAGTTGCGGAATACTTACATCGAGCGGTTGAGCGATGCGACGAACACAAAAACTTCAAGTCCTCCTCCAAGGTGCATTCGGCAGTAAGCTGTATTTTGGGCTCCAAATTTTCGGCAATGGTGATCTCCATCAAGCTCCAAGCTTTGTGTTGATTCCTTGCTCACAAGTGGGTTTCCCTATCACCTTAGGATGACTCCATTGTGTGCTAGCACTCTTGATTTTGCAACAAAATCATCATGTTTGCTTCTCATTGCTCTCGGCAGTGAGCCAAAAACCAGAAGAAAAACAGCCCATTTGGGCATGAGAGAGAGGAGGAAGAAGTGAGAGAGAGGAGTGTTTTATTTTTGTTACATCAAATTGGTAAATGATTTTCCAAAAATCATATACACAAAATTGCAACCAAAAAGTCAAATGGTAATTATGCCAACCACTTCCATCAACTACCATCAATCAATCAAGTGACAAGTTGTCACATCACTCAAAGTGACTAATGATTTGATGCTTGATGTGACTAGTGGTTTGACGCTTGATATGACTTGCGGGCCGCACTTGAATTCGAAATACGAGTGCGCTTACAAAAACTTCTGGGCTCGGGTTCGCTAATTCCAAATTAACGAATTTTCCGTTGCGACGCAATTAAATATTTATGCCTAGCAAAATCACTATTCACGTCGCTAACGAATTAATTCTAAATTAAATGGTTCGCCCGAATTAAAATCTAATTTGAATTCCTCGTCGAAATCCAATTTCATATAATATATCGAATATATTATTTTATCGATTAATTCCAAATTAATCATTTTCTTTCTTTAATTAATATTTTATCCCATATAAAATATCTCCGTAATTAATCCCAGATGAATTTTCTCTCTCATCTAATTAATCCCAGATTAATAAAGTGCGAGTCATACGTCATCGTGAATCTTCGGGAAGCGACCCATGAGATCTCCGGATATGTTGGCAGTAAATCCGGTCGTCGGACTATCCGAACACGTAAGTACCTAGTACTACGTTTGTAACGATTTACAAGACAAGGTTGGCTTCTAGCAAAGCGCCATGCCTACCCAATTCCCAGAAATATCCTTGCAGGAATATGTGATCTATATCAGGCGTAGTATATGTAGTATTGCGTATTTCGATCCAGTATCGGATTCACGTGCTAGGCCTGGGGCTGGAATTGTGTCTGCCCTGTACGAAGCACATATCGGATCTCTGGTAACTAGTCTCTATATCGGACAATCATGACCTAGTCATATTATCCCGATGACTGCAGTACATAAGAGAACCAGTTCCGTATCCTACATGATCATCATCTTTACTATGACTGGAGTGATACTTCCATCTCAACATCACACCCAATACACTACGATTCTCAATATACCCAGAAGAGGCGTACACAGAACCTGTTAAAGCCCTGGACGACCAAAACCAAAGTATATTGATTGTCGCAAGTATTAGCGGTGCAAGTCTCAAGTTAAGACCAAATACACCTACCCTGATTCGGACTTCCATAGACACATAGTCATACTACCAATGGAATTCCGAGGGGTCTATCCAGCGAAGTTGTTTCCCGTACCATCGGTAAATACAACCTCCTATTACACTTGCTTAAGTATCTTATGCCCAAATATATGAGAACTATGATGTTATGCCTCACAACGTGCACAAGTGTAATACTAGTCTTTTACGCATTATCGATGTCCAATCTCGATAATACTCTGACTAGGGATATTTAATGATTAATCCTTCGTGGATTGATACTGTCTCATATCATCTCAATCCATGAACTAATCATATGAACCTCCTATCATTTATATATCTTGGTGATTTAATCACAAATGATAAGAGAGCAATCTCCTTTGTCACATAGTTAATTTGTACAACAACACCATGATCTGTACAAATAGTGACGCTATGGGTCATAACTGTCAAACACCGTTCGGAAAAAAACGCGTTTTATGCCATTTTACGGAAAAATGTTTTCGTAAAAGTTTCACGATGTTTCTAACCTATTTATGTCATTATTTGATATCGAATAAATATGTTTAGGTGAAATATGAATGAATTATTCATATTGGATATTGAATAATTTATTCGGTAATTCAAAAAAGTTTTAAAATTATGATTTCACCCGAACCACGCGTTTCCATTACGCTCGTGCAAAACCCCAACAAAAATGGTATCAAAACAGGTCTGATCCTTCATCCATTACATTTTTCATGCTTGATATATGATATATAATCCAATTTTGATGTTTACACATGCATGTAATTTAGATATTTCTTGACTTTTCGGTTCTACGCTAACGGGAAACGTAACAGAAATTTAATGGTTAAGTAAAGTTATGTTTTCTAAGGTAGAATTGAAATGTTTAGAAATTGATCTTGATTTAACTCTGTATTTGATATATAGCAAGATTTCTTGAGGAATATCCCCGCTTAAATAAGGCAGTAAAGTGACATGTATTGGATGCATGTTTCTTGGTCCGTCTTGTCAATATGGTTTATGGGTATCTTTCTATGGCTGCATCCAAGAAAGTGCCAAAGCAGTGAGGGTCTAGTTGATAGAATTTTATTGATGCCAGATGTATATTTGATACTAGACAAATTCAAGTGAAAGTGGAAATCCTGAACGTGCCAAAGTTGTCAGGACTACATCGGTAGCTTGAGTTTGTCATTGGCAAGTGAAGCCTTGATACACCTCCTTGTGAACGTGCCAAAGCTGTCATAACGAGAAACGGTCCGGACCAAAATCAAGAGTCACAGTGAGTGTGATTGACAATGAGTTTTCTACCTAATGAATATATGTAGGCAAGATCGTGCCAAAGCTGTGAGTCAAAATTTATTCATGGGGTCCACTTCTCACTATGAAATTCGATTTAATTATTGAATTCTCATTTTCCGTTGGGGATTATGGTATTACGTAAAGTAGTGGGATATACTGCTGGGTTAAAAATCCATAACTAAAGCAGTGTGTAATTTTATGGAAATTGCCGCTTGTGTGTTTTCCTTATTCTATATTGTTGATAGCATTAAACTTCTAATCCACTGCATGCATATTATTTGAATATGTTTTCTGACTTCACTTATGGTTGCGTTTTTCTAGAATAGGTTCTAGAATGTTAGTAGACTTGGATATTGTTAGATTAGTCAAAACCATCGGGAACTGTTGTTCTGATTTTCTTGAAAATCAAGATGGTTAGTGACTTAGTTGCTAAGTGACGATAGGTAATCTAAATAGATATCTGTTTTAGGATATAATTGCCTAGAGAGAATGTTTTCTTGTGCAGTAAGAATTGACGTGAATTAGTTCATGTCTCGAGATTCTTGACTGGCATTAAGAAAACTCCATTAGGTATTTATTTATATTATAATGACGTTTCTTGGCTTTAGTGACTTTTAGAAGTCACATGTTTGACACAGTTTTCTAATCAATTATTTGCAATTGTTGTGAATAGTTGAAGGTAAATTATAAAGCTAAAGAAATGAGATGTGTATAGTTTTGTATAGAGAATATTGATTCTCATGATACGATAACTGTAGGTATTGGATACCAGATCTCCCGTCTAGTTATTTAAAATATTGTTTAATGATTGTTTTGATATTTGATATCAAAACTTACGACTATTGGATAGTTACTTGTTCTTTATAAACAGTTGTTACATATTTTAATACGACTAGTAGTGTCATTGATATAGAGATAAACATTAAGAAAATATTCAGTTAACAAAATAATTTAGAACAGTGCTTTATGAGATTTTATCACATAAGCATTGGATGCTTATTCCCTATGGTAAAGGATGGTCTGATACAAGATCACACCATATATCCTTATCCATTTAATAAATATTGTATTCAGAATGTGATTAAATCTCATTTAACAAATGATCGTCATTGGACCACAGATTTATTAAACTAATACATTGGATGTATGTAGTTTAATGAATTATAAATTGCCTTGGATAGTTTTCTTTACTTCGTAACTTAGTTAATGAATTGTCATAACTTAGTTGTGTGTTTCTAAAAGAATATATATTGAACGTCTTGAATGGTTCGAGAACTTGCAATATGTTTCTGATGAAACACGAATATAATATTTTGACTGGTTCAAAGATATTCAATTTGAAGTTTTGAAAAATTTATCTTTAAAATTCATCATTAGTCTTTGAATTATTCAAAGATGTTTGATATGATCAAACATATGAATTTATGGCAATTAGTTCTAAGGTTATTTAATGAATGTGATTCTTGCTCAATATTAATCTTCTACGATTCCATCGTGATGGAATTGGTCAGTGGGAGAAATCAAATCTTATATGATTTGATTCGTTTGATATTGAGTGTTACCGAATTGTTTTCAATACTCTTGAAGATATGCTACAGTAACACTAATTCATCCTTTTAATTAATGTTCCATTAGTTTCTACAGTTACGTATATGATATGTATAGGTAGAAAATTTGAATCTTGAAAAGTTTGAGATTTGAATCTTTCTTTTGTATAATGGTTATATAATTGAAAGTACTTGCGCCTCGGAGATACAAGTAAAAATTTATCATTTATTCTATTTAATAGAATATTGTATTCTATTTGATAGAATATCTTTTATACGATCCCGAGTAATAAAATTATTTTATTACTTGGTGTGTAACATTAGATGTTGACCATTGTAGAAAAGACTTGACTTAACGAAGTCAATTGTGAGAATGATAAACTATAAATGGAACCACATAATTAATAAGATGAAAGGACCCTTAGAAAGTTTCTATATAAGTCCAATAGGATTTCAGAATCATTAGCATAGTATTTGATACTTAATGGTTCTACTGTTTTCTTATCGAAGAAAATCATCTTATAACTTATAGTAGGAGCGATATTTGATATCGATTTCGGAAGTTAGCATTGAACCATAGATCTAAGATTGTTCGTAGCTTACTACAATCAAGTTTTGAACTTGAATAAGCTTTTGTTATGAATCGTTCATAAAATGTACAAATTGTTTCGCAGCAAAAGCAAAGTGAGTTTATTAAAGGTTTGACCTTTATAGTATGATTGTGAGAAAAGTTAAACTCAGCTATCTATTGTAGATTCTGAGGAAACTTGTCTCCAGTCGTATTAATTGAACAATTAAAGATCTGTTGGTTAATGTTGATATTAAACTATGTATTCTGGCTAAAGAATGCAAAGTGGCGTTCCTGAATGGTTTCTTCGAATAATAGATCCATTGTAGTTTCTTTGTTTGAAGAGTTCATTCTAGAATAGCCCTGGAGTTTGTATTTTGTTAAGATCACAGTTTGATATAATGGCTTATAGAGCCTATTGTAGACTCAGGTGAGCTTTCCGAAAATCTATGTTCTCTAATTTTGATACAGTCAGAATGTCAGATTTTATCAAAGCATAGAGAATACATATTTGATAGTAGGGTTAGTAGAAGCCTAAAATTTTCTTTCTAGTATTGTATATCCTAACGACATTATCATTATTAATGTATAATGAGATGTTTGTAAGGTAAAAGGTTTACCTAAGTCTTCTTTTCTCCGTGAAAACAGTGGGAGTAGTCTCTGTTATATTTGATATAAAGTTTTATATATGATATAAAACTAGAGACTTGTGAGATACTCTCATTAGTCATGCATTAGATATGATCTAATAAAGGACATAACAAGACTATATGTGTGACAGTTAGTGTGTCACTTGTATATAGTATTTATCTTTCATAATGGATGATTCCTTTGTCGAAAGAGAAATTGATTAGAATGTCTAGTCAATCTTATGCCTTATAGGATGATGGCATAATAAATACTATATTATGTGTGATTATAGATATCAATTTAATCATAATTGTTATGAGTTATTTTGATACTCTGGAGACCATAGGATGGGTCTTGAAACATGTTCTTTGTTATCTTGGAGATATTAAGAACGAGTTGCTTATTCATGGAGAATATAGTCTGCAACCATAAAGATCAAAATAATTTTGAGTCTAATTATGACGTTAGATGGTCTATGTCATATAAAATCAGAAAAGATGCAGTGGAGTGTCAATGTTCATTCTATTGAATTAGTTGTAACTTATGAAGTATTGATTTATGAAGTTGTATAGTGACCTTATAGATTATAAGTTTTGATATTAGTGTTGTGTTTGTGGTTGTCTCATAGTATTTTGTATTTGATCTCTAAATACATAGACAACTTAATAGCTATAGCACAATATTGATATCGCATCTGAGTCAAAATATGAATGATGATAGTTAAGGGAAACGATGGGTTTTTTGACAAACTCAATTTGTTATAGTGGGCTTACTTATTGCGTACCTTTTGAGTGTTAGGTGAGCTCTTGAGGGCCATGAGTATATGATACACATTTAGATGTGTATATGATACAACAGATTAGAACTAGAGCAAGTGGGAGAAATTATTATGGTTGGTGCTCGGAATGCCAATCCGGATCGTATTTATGTCTGATTCATGAATACAAACAATTCCTTTTTCCATAATATTACTTATTTAATGGTAGCACCTCTTGTCTTTTATATACATATTCAATCTAATTACGATTAGATATCTAATTATGATTAGATTGAAACTAAATCCGATTTAGTGATACATGTATATTAGACAAAGACCCTAGGATTTACAATGTAGTGCGTAGTTACAACGTAGTTTGTAATTGACATTTGGAAGCGTCACTATAAGTTGTATATCCTTAAATAAAGTTCCTGATCAATATTTACTAACACGGGTCGTTTAGTAAAATCCGTTGAGGCCATTACATGTCGTATATCGTGACTTGGTCCGATAGTTTATCCCAATGAACCATGAGTCTCGGGAGACTCATATAGACATGTAGGTGTTTATTTAATAAACACTGAATGACTCACTGAAGATGGTACACTAACGTCAATAGGAATCTGCTCGAGTTGAGCGAGCATAGTGGTCATTCGACTTGAGATACCACAGTGGATATATGAGTTATCCTCCACACTTTAATGACAGTCACGTCACCGATCTATTTAAATCAGACCTCCGCATGTTCGTTGGGTGTGGACTAATGCTCATGATATCCAGTGCGTATCAAGATAGAATTTTTCAGTCCCGTGTATAGGGCATATGTTTCCTACATGTGTTTGCGATCTAGTAAATCCATGACCATGGTATAACTTCGGAAGCGAGTTCTGAGTATTATTTAGAGATCGTAAATTTGAAAGTCGACTATATTATACCATAAGAATTTGACATTCTTATCTATATCCCAGGTATAATATGGATAGCCTGTGCCGGAGGGATTATACGTATGCAATGACCTCGACTTTCATAGTTTAGCGAGATTATCTGTGGTCGTCATAATTCATAAGTGGGTGAATTATGGACACAAAATTTTATTCCGTGACGGATAAACCTAAACTTAGAGAGTCCCACAATATGAAGTGTACTCGTTGAGCACTTATGCAATATGTTATGCAATATGTTTGATTATTATTGGTTACATGTGGCATGAATTTATTAAGCTTAAAGTTTACAAATTGGATTTGTCAACTTAAAAGCTTATTATTACTTAATTAGATTAAAAGGACCAAATGACCAAAATACCATTCTTTTACACCCCAAGTCGGTTTTGGCCTTGTATTTAAAGTTGAAAATTTTGTTTTCTCCTTCAATTAGAAGCCATGGCAGAAACTTAACTCCATTAAAGCACCCAAAACTTTTCTTGAAGAGTCAAGGAAGAAAGTGAAGAAATTCAAGAAAAAGTTTGAGGAAATTACAAGATTTTGAGGTAATCTTCAATAATCTTAAACTTAGAAAACTTATTTCTTGTTCTTGAATATCTAGAATAGTTCTAGGGTTTCTTCCTTTCTTAGATTTTGGGGCTTTTTGATTTGGAGAATGGATATGGAGGCTAGATGCATGTGTGAAGTTGGATTGGATAATTTTATTGTAATATTAGTTCAATTTTGTCATTTGATGACTTGTTGCCATTCTATAGTGGTATGACCACTCTTTTAATCCTAGAATTATTCTTGATTTCTTCATATGTGGTGGCTTTGGTTGTTGTTAATGTTGATATGATTAATGTTGAGAAAATTGGATTTAAAACATGAAAAATGATATTTTTGGTTACCGAAACTGATCTGGAAATTCTGTGTTCTTGGTGATGAAAATCATATTGTATAAATGTATTGGATGTGTTTTGGGCAATGGAATAATTTCCGGAAATTATTTCGGAGTTGAAATATGTGAAAACGGTGAAAAACGGCGTTACCGAGTGAGTTTCGAGCTTACCGGGTGTCCGCTGTCAGAACAGTGAATTGGTCACTCTTTGGGCAGCCCATGAACTTTCCAAGTACTATTGGGGCTGACCTGGACAGCCTTCATGTGTATTGGTTGGTCCGTTCGGACAAAAACATGTTTTATGCCATTTTACGGAATAATATTTTCGTAAACGTTTCACGATGTTTCTAACCTATTATGTCGTTATTTGATATCGAATAAATATGTTTAGGTGAAATATGAATGAATTATTCATATTGGATATTGAATAATTTATTGGGTAATTTAAAAAAGTTTTAAAATTATGATTTCACCCGAACCGCGCGCTTCCGCTGCGCCCGCGCCAAAACCCCAACAATCTCAAGCTCATTATGTTAAGAAAATACTGGGGAAATATAACAAAGGAGATATAAATGTAGCTAGAACTCTTGTGGACCTATCTCTTCAGTTGTCAAAGAATACTGTTTTGAGCGTATCACAATTGGAGTATTCGAGAATCATCGGAAGTTTGATGTATTGCACATGACCATATATCGCTCAAGCCATAAACAAGTTTAGTAGATATACGAGTTATCCAGGACACATCCATTGGAAAGTCATAGTAATAGTTTTGAGGTATCTGAGAGAGACTTCAAATATTATCTGCTTTATACAAGATATATTGCTATTCTAAATGGGTACAATGATGCTAACTGGATATCTGATACAATGGATTCCAAGTCCACGAGTGACTTGAAAATATTGATGCTCTCATTGTGGGTCAAATGCATCTTTATATGCTCCCAGCTATTTGGATGAGAACGAATGACCGCTTGGACTTTCTGTTCATCTGTAAAAACATGTCCAGCATCTGCCAGTTCAGTAATCATGTTTGACATTTGCCTCAAGTGTTTTGACATAGTAAACTCAAGGCGTTTCTTGTATGTGTCAAACTTGATTGTCAGTGACCTGAGTTTGGTTATTGATGTACTACCAAAATTTTCAGCTAGTGTGGACCACATGTCCTTAGCCATGTCATATTTCCTGAACTATTTCATTAGGTCATTATCCATACTGCTTAGCAACGTAATGCGGGCAATGAAATTCTTTTTCTTTCAGGCCTCATAAGCCTCTCGGTCTCGCCTGTGTTGGGCCGTAGTGCCCTATTCAGGTTCATCCATGCTCATTTTCAGGGTTTCAAGAACCTCTTGTTCTTCTAGCACATATTGGATTTTCATGCTCCATATTTCATAATTATCGCCATTCAGTTTCTCACCCTTGTTGAGTTCAGCGATAATGTTCTTTGTTGCGGAAGCCATTAAAAACACAAAGTTTCTACAGACCTTCATGCACCATTGTTAATACTTTTGTTTATTTTATCATGAAACGAATTATGTTTAATAAAATTCTTCAATGGGGTAAAGTAAAAAGCCACTATGTGTCCAATCATCATCCAATTATCCAATGTAAAATATTATCAACATAATCAATCATGTAAAATCATTTTCTAAAAAATTACATAAATTTTTAGAACCTCTTAATCATGCGACAATTAATGTACATGAAACTCATTGATTTAATTACATAATTAAATTCAACATAGAACATCCATACATATAAATACAATATTTACATGCCGTGAAATAACAAATCATTACACACAGAAATAACATGATAAAATTAATATTTTACAATAATAATTTTCCCAGTTTTAGAGTCTCACTCATATATGTTTTAGGATACGAATCCTCAAACTCTTTGGTAACTCGTAATTGATCTTGGACAACCATGGAATCTGATAGCAAATTTAGGATCTTTGCAACGTTTCCGGGACATCAAAGGAAAAATTGTATTATTTGCCTTATGTCGGAGATACTGAATCGCTAACCTCTCAATGGCTTTATTATAAGGAACATGTTTTTCCTCAAGTTTTACTAATATCCAAATATGAGTAAGTTGTTTTTGCCATATCTTAGGGAGAGTGTTTCTCAGTAATCTGAATCTATTTGGCTGTCATATCCAATTACCTGCCCAGATTGACTCCTGTAACATGTTATTGAAAGTGATGATATGCGAAATCATATCATCGCTTTCACTCATTCGATATTTATCCATTTCCAAAAACATTCTGATAATCATCCCCTGTCTGTGGGTGTCGTAATCATTTTTGCAACTCTTCGAATAATCGCCATGATTTTTCTGCAACAATACAAGGAAAAATCAATACAATGAAACACAAAGTTACATTGATTTAAAATAAACATCACAAAGGTATTTATTATAAACACAAGTTTATATGATAAAACAAATTTATCATGGCCGATTAGAACATTTTACAAAAAAGGATTAGACATATAATCACGACGGATCAGAATTACCGAAGCAAACCGATACAGACATGACCCACAATGGCCAAAATAAATACTCACACGCCACCACGCGCCACCAGGAATATCTCACGCGCCCACACGCACCGCCACGCGTCGACCGAGGGCTCCCACTCGCCCTCATGCGCTCCCACGCGCCGGCCAGGCTTGGCCAAGTCACACACGCGGACGACATGTCGTTCGTGTGTCCTGTGGCCGTATGACATGTCGTTTGGATCTTATACTGCCAGCCGACTTGTTAGTTGATATGTTGTGGATGACATGTCGTCTTTCTCGGTGTTATGCGTACGACTTGTCGTACATTAATCGGATGACATGTCGTCTGCAAACGAGGCACATGTAAGACTTGTCGTACAGAATCCAGACGACTTGTCATCATCTTCTCTAAATAGCGGATGACATGTAGTACATCTATTCTGGGAGTGTTTTTCTGGGTAAAAATAGATTCTTCTAGCCAACTTCTAGGGTCCATATCTTTCTCAATTTTAATCCAAATTAAGCAAATGATATACCAAATTGAAGATCTCATGACATAGTTTGCAAAACATATTTGAACATGCGATTATAAATTTTCTACAGAGAGTTATTATGGCCCAAAATTTAGAAGAAAATATTTTGTAAAAACAAAAAACAGAAGCATTTTTAACAACTTTCATGCATGTTCATGCAATGTTTGTGTAAGCCAACTAGAATACATGTATTTAAGCTACTGATACCAATGTTAGGAAACATAATCCCTAATATATTTACATGTTTGTCATCTTGGGATCTAACCATACATGTATTACTAGTCCTAGATTTATTTACAAACTAATTGAAATAAATCTAAGTTAATCACAACACAATTGCATACCTTTCTTCTTGTAGAGACCTCTTAATCAAACGTAATTGATTGTTTAACTCAATAAGCAAATGGTCTTATTTATAGGAGGGAAACTAAGACACTATGTAATCACATGCATTGATTACTATTAATCACATTATTAGGATGCATAATGAATTTCTCCAACCCTTCCAAAAATGTTACCATCATGGGTGTATCATATGTTCCCCACTTAACATTTTACTAATGTTGTTACTTAACAACTCTTGTTGTTACTTAATTATTTGATTAACAACTCTTATTGTTACTTAATAATTCCCAACATGAAATTATTACTAATTGTTGTTATTTAACAACACCAAATAATTCTCAATCAACAATTTCCAACAAAAAGTGATAACAAAAACTTTGTGTGATTCAAACCAAGCACTATGGAGTTCTATACTCTTTCCCGTTCCTATAATGACATAGAGTACTGTCTGTCAAGGTTAAGATAAATAAATGATTTTAATGATCAATATATTAGGAGAAGCGTCCTAATAGGTGTATCGACATAATACCTTATAAAGTAGATCACCTATTTCAAGTAAAAAGTGAGAACGCTTTCATGGGAATTTTAAAGGCTGGATTCCCTAAAGTACTTGATGAATTCAGGGCCAATGTTCATGGCCGAATTGAATACAACTGTATAACAGAAAATGGTCGAAGTGAATAAGTGTGATGACTATTGTCTTGGTTTACACTAATGGTGGAACAGTTCAAGACTAATCATTTACTCGGAGAGATTCAAGGCGAAAACTATCTATTCCGATGCAGTTTCATTTCAAGAAAACTCTCTCTAGTGTCTGCATTAATATTTAGAAAATTGCGGGGGATTGTAGAATTTTTTTTAAAAAAAAAAGGTGTATATTCATAAGGAATGAAAGAATATATTTCTTAGTGAGAAAAGATACAACCCTTTGAATTGAAAGGTTATTTGGAGGGTTATAACCCTTAAAAGAATATATACCTTGATATAGAGGCACCTTTACAAAGACAACCCTCCATGTCTATAAAAGGGGATCTTTGGGTTTATTTCATTAATTCAATTCAATTCATTCATTCATTCAATTCTTTTCACAATTCTTATACATATTAGAAAATTTAAGGTTTTCATACTTGCGACAATTTTTCATCATATCATGAGAGAACGTTAGCCAATAGATTCATAAGAGCACCGAAACATGGCTAATAAATTCTTAAGGACAAAATTCGTTCGACTTGATTTTTTTTCTTCATTCATTACAGATTTCCAGAGTCTCAGTTTTGTTATTTGAATGCATGATAATTTAACGTGTATTGTAATTATAATTTCTACGACATTCTTGTAGTTGTGTTGTTCGACATGTCTATTGTAATTATAGTTTAACGTCTCATATTTTGGCCAGCTATATTATGTAAATTTGAGAATTTACAGTTTGGTGGGAGGATTATCCTTCAATAATTGTTGATTTATCGTCAACTTGTAAAAGTTATATTTTCCTTTTAAAAAAATGCATACCAAATCTTAATTTGTGAGAATGATGGGAAATGTGAATATTGTAAAAAAGAGACAATGATAGAATAATATAATCTTTAGTGTAATTTTAGAATCTATTATATTAAGAGAAGTGGGATTTTGAATTTTGCTTTGGCATGTGATGTAACGCTTCAATACAGAAACCTAGGAGGCTTTATGTTATTTATTGCGATTCTTCTTCAAGATTTTTTTATTTTTTCTTTTAAATAATTTAAAATTAAAAATGATGTGGGAGTACTTCATCCTTTTTTTGGGACCAATTTTAAAGATAAATTATATTTTTTTTATGTATTTAAAGATTATAATTTAATAATTTAACACTTTTCAAAGGAAAAAATATGATTTTAAATACAGAAATAGATAAAAAAAAAATAAAAAAAAAATTTTGTCCTCCTTTTATTTCCTATGTCGGTATTGAGTTTTGAGACTCTAAACGATTTTTTTTTTTAAATGAGACACCTACCTATAAATATAAATATATAAATATACATAAATTATATATATTATAATATAAATTTTTCATTAAATTTAGACCGTATTTTAGGTAAGAATTTGGAACCTAAACTAATCGTCTGTGTAAACTGTTTTATGACTTGCCTTTGTATATGTGTTGTAAAAATATAGTTTCTTTTAGTTAGCAGTAGATTATCTTCATCTTAGTATATTTTAAGAATAGTGACATGTAAAAAAAATAATAATAACACAAAAAATTATTCAATACTTGTTGGCGGTATTTTCAGGCCTATGATATTTAAGCAGTACGGCATGGGTAAAAAGGTAATTCCCTTCTTCGTCAAGATCATTAATGCCGACCCGATCACTAAAAGCCAACAGTAAGAGACCGAGCACTTTATGATCGGTAACCGACCACTCCAGACGGATGTCGGGACGTTATCAGATCGATAGCAGCATTCTCAGTTCAAAAGACCATTGTGACCGACCTCATGAAGACCGAGAATGTGGCAAGATATGCTCCATATTCCTACATATAAGAAGATAAGTTATCCTACTTTCATTGGGAAAAGTTGATAAGTCAGTGTCCTAATAGGATAAAGGAAGTGAAGGAAGTTTCGACTATGAATTCTTATAGGAAAAGGAAAACTGTTTTTTTGTTATTATAAATAGGAGGGGAAAGCGTGCTTGTAAGGGAGAATTAAGAAGAGAACAAGAGAGAATTAGACTTGTAAACACAGAACAGATCAGAGAAACATATTTCGGTAATAAAACATCGTCCGTTCTGTGCCCGTGGATGTAGGTTGGATCTGATCCGCCGAACCACGTTAAGTCTCTTTGTTGATTGGTGTATTTATCTATCTTTTGCCAAATTTGCTTTTGGTTTCCCATAAACAAAATAAATTCACAGTTGGAGGAGGATTGTCTCGGGAGTAAAAAAAAAACCCTTATTGCCCCTGAGACCAAAATCAGCCGTCAACAGTTGGCGCCGTCTGTGGGGACTCAACGAAAAGCAGCTCGCGTGGTAAGACGATGGCAGAAGATGGAAATCACCGGTCGTCAGGGAGTTCAACAGCGGAATGGATGGAGAAGATGGAGGAAAATATGAGGAAAGATAGGGAGGAAAATCAAAACCTTTTGAAATCCATGATAGACAGGCTGGAGAGGATGGAAGAGACGAATAATGAAATACTAGAAGCCGGAACCAGTCGGAGGAGAGGCGAAATAGCGGAAGGAAAAAAGGTTGCAGATAAGAGCGAAGACGATGAACCTATGAGGAAGGGTCCCTACGGGATGAGGTCCGTAGTGGTAGAAAAAGATTTACAAACGGAGGATACGTGGGAAGAAGAAGAGGGGAGATAGTCGCCAGATTCTTCCTATGATAGCCCCCGCAACACCAGTAGGGGAGACATGACGTATGGTGAAACTGGACGGGAAATCTCAAGTCATGAGGAAAGCCGCACCCGGGGTGACAGACGTGAAAAAGGCCGCGGGAAGCGGCATGGTAACACAGTTGGCAATATAAGATATTGGTTAAGAAAAGAAATGGCCAAGTGGGGAGTGAACCTCAAAACTGACACGGGAGATGCTCGGGACGGCGAGGTTGAATCTCCCTTCACAGAAGAAATAAGGTCGGTAAAGTTCCCAAGACGGTTCAACATGTCGTCCATGACGCCCTACAAAGGCCATACTGATCCAAAATCTCATATCGAGGGTTTTGTCCTATTGATGGAGGTCCAAGGGGTGGTAGGGGATGCCGTTTGCAAAGTATTCTCCCTAACCTTATGTGGGTCTGTCATTCTGTGGTTCAGAAGTCTAGCCCCAAGGAGCATCGGTAGCTTCGCACAACTCAGGAATTCATTTGTTCGGCACTTCAAAGGGGCCTGCGTCCCAAAAAAGACAATTGGGGAAATGAGGCTCATGAAGCAGGGGGACGATGAGCCCCTAAAGGCTTTCATTGAACGGTACCATAACATGGTGCTCGAGGTCGGGGGATCTGAGTCGCTCGAAGCCCTGGAAAGTTTGAAGGGGGCCTTAAAGATCGGAAAACTGTGGACTCACCTGAGGATCCAGGGTACACCGGATTATGCCACCGCTCTGGAAACAGCCCGGAATTTTGTTTTGTTGGAAGATGAAGAGAGAATTACCCGGAGGGGGACAGCTATCAGAGAGAGGACGATGAGGGCAGAAGCTCCTCGCATGCCAGGCAGAGAGTTCAAAAAACCACCCCCGAGGCGAATGGAATTCAAGCCGATACCTCAGAATGGCCAGGAAAAGGGATATCTCGGGATGCGAACCCACGAGTAATCGCGGGAAAGGAGTGCCCCCGTGAGATGGCCGGCCTGGCCGATTTGGGGAATACGACTGTGGGGAATGTGTTCCCGTACGTTTTGTCTGACCAACGGATCTGCGAGAAGCATAGCACGAGGAGGGATTATGCCCACGTGGCGTTTGCTTGCTCCAGTGTTACCGAACATAAGGAAGAGCATGCCCTTAATGTTTCGGACACTCTTTGATCCCTACCTATTTGGTCATTCGGATCCGTGAGAAGCATAACACGAGGAGGGATTATGCCCTCGTGGCGTTTGCTTGCTCCAGTGTTACCGAACATAAGAAGGAACATGCCCTTAATGTTTCGGACACTCTTTGATCCCTACCTATTTTGTCATTCGGATCCGTGAGAAGCATATCACGAGGAGGGATTATGCCCTCGTGGCGTTTGCTTGCTCCAGTGTTACCGAACATAAGGAGGATCATGCCCTTAATGTTTCGGACACTCTTTGATCCCTACCTATTTGGTCATTCAGATCCGTGAGAAGCATAGCACGAGGGGGGATTATGCCCTAGTGGCGTTTTCTTGCTACAGTGTTACCGAACATAAGGAGGAGCATGCCCTTAATATTTTGGAAACTCTTTGATCCCTACCTATTTGGTCATTCGGGTCTGTGAGAAGCATAGTACGGGGATGGATTGTACCCTCGTGGCGTATGCCTGCTCCGGCGTTGTAAGGAGGAGCCCTCGAACAAAACGCAGGCTCCATAATGACCAAACGTATAGAGGAATGTACCCTTACCATTCTAAACGCTCTTTGATCCGAATCCCGGTTCGCCGGGACTCTGAATTGAAAGATTCAAAATTGTGTTTTGGAGACCTCGGACAGAACGCTGTTTTGAGGTATATGTGCTGTTGTTTACACTTGTAAAATGTTTCGGGTCTAGTCACTCCCCATTTTTTGATTTTATTTTCCAAAGTTTTATTTTTGTCTTTCGCGGGTCTGGCAAGGGGACGCCCATGCCAAATTCGATAGGGCTTCAAAGGTTGATTCACTTCCCTTTCAAATAAGTCCCAAGAATAAATCAGCTCGGGGCTGGATTCGTTCCGCCGAGGCTAATGCTTGAGTAATCAACTCGGGGCTGGATTCATTCCGTTGATACCACTTGGTTATTCGGCTCGGGGCTGGATTCGCTCCGACGGGGCCATTTTTGTTTCTCTCAGCTCGGGGTCGGGTTACGTCCCACCGAGTCTATCTTTTCGGACTCAGGACGTAACATTCCCCCAGAGCCACCAAGTGTTTCTCCTAGCTCGGAGTCGGGTTTCGTTCCACTGCATGATCTTATTTTCGGCTCGGGTTGTCCCCTCACGGCCGGGCCTCGAGTGATCGTTTGCGGGAAAGTAATCAGAGCAAATTATGAAAGACAAAAAAAAGGTGGAATAGAAACACATAAAAATACATATATAAATATGATTGTAAAAAGTTATTACAGGGAAAGTGAAGTTTGTTCAGGGTTACACGGGGCCCCGTTCGGGTTACCCCTTATAGATCAGCCCGCGCATGGGCAGTTGGTTCTTCCTCGATAGGCTCGGGTGGCAGATGGCTGGGCTCGGCCTCGGGCCTCGGGACAGTGGCTTCCATATTGACGGGCTGAGAGGTCCCGACAATTACAGCTTCGGGGGCCGGAGCAGGAGCCTCAGGTCGATTCTCTTCAGGAGCTGGGGGTACCGGGGCGATCGAAATGGGTCGGGATCCATCACCTCTTCGGGAGAAGGGGGTGGCCATTTTTGAAACTCCTCCTGTGAGATTTCCCCTTTGCAGAAGCGGATGACCGCATAGATAGGCCCCATATCCAAATTTGGCGTATATCAGTGTCGGCTGTGAACGGCTGATTTTGTTTGCTTTTGGCGGGAAGCCGGCTGATGTTTGACAAGTGTCAAGCTCGGAGTAAACAATAGAGATGATTTGATGGGCATTTAAATGGATGTGACGGTTGCGCGTCTCAAGAGAGTCTCCAGAAGGGCGGTGAAAAGATTTTGTTTTGGCGGGAAAAGAAGTCAGACCGAGCATCTTGGTTGTACCGAGGACATGGTGGTGACATGCCAATAAAACTTCTCCTCACAAAGGTCAGCCGTCACTCCATCAGGAGTACTATTCTTCTTATATAGTTCCCGGCACCAACTTGTATACTCGTTGGAACCGAGAACTATGAGACAGATGTTGGCGGTATTTTCAGGCCTTATGATATTTAAACAGTACAGCAGGGGTAAAAAGGTAATTCCCTTCTTGGTCAAGATCATTAATGCCGACCCGACCACTAAAAGCCAACAGTAAGGGGCCGAGCACTTTATGATCGGTAACCGACCACTCTAGACCGGATGGTCGGACGTTATCAGATCGATAGCAGCATTCTCAGTTCAAAAGACCATTGTGACCGACCTCATGAAGACCGAGAATGTGGCGAGATATGCTCCATATTCCTACGGATAAGAAGATAAGTTATCTTACTTTCATGGGGAAAAGTTGATAAGTCAGTGTCCTAATAGGATAAAGGAAGTGAAGGTAGTTTCGACTAGGAATTCTTATGGGAAAAGGAAAATTGTTTCTTTGTTATTATAAATAGGGGAAAGCGTGCTTGTAAGGGAGAATTAAGAAGAGAACAAGAGAGAATTATACTTGTAAACACAGAACAGATCAGAGAAACATATTTCGGTAATAAAACATCGTCCGTTCTGTGCCCGTGGATGTAGGTTGGATCTGATCCACCGAACCACATTAAGTCTCTTTGTTGATTGGTGTATTTATCTATTTTTTGCCAAATTTGCTTTTGGTTTCCCATAAACAAAACAAATTCACAGTTGGAGGAGGATTGTCTCTGAAGTAAAAAAAAAAAAACTCTTATTGTCCTTGAGACCAAAATCAGCCGTCAACAATACTATTGAAAATAATACAAATATTTTTCTTGTATTTTATGCAAACCATTTTTCAGATTTTCGATCGTGCTTTAAATGGGCACCATCAAAACAGCCCCGTAGATAATCAATGCAGATTTGTTAGTTATTGATGCTACTAATGTAGTTGACATGTAATAATAATAATAATAATAATAATAAACAAACATATAATCTTACATAATCTTTGACAAAAGTAAGGCATATAATATATACGAAATAAAATTTAAAATAAGATAAATTTAAAATGTAAAATAATAAAATACTGATTAATACGCTGACTCAATCTTTTGATTCAAAAATGAAGCAATGAGGTATCTGACCAACTAATTAAAAAGTTGTTGGCATATCTATCTATGTTACATTAATTATGTCTCCAGTAAGGGCTATAAAACGAATTGATGAATCGAATATACGCCGAAATGAATCGAATTAAAATGTGATAGATTCGTATTCAATTCATTTAATAAATGAATCATAATATCAAGTGTTGACGGCGGATTTTAGTCTCATGGCAATATGAGAATATTACCCCAGAACAACCCTCCCTCAATAGTGAATTTGTTTTGTTTATGGGAAATCAAAATCAAATTTAGCAAAAGACAGATAAATACACCAATCAACAAAGAGATTTAACGTGGTTCGGCGGATCAGATCCCACCTTCGTCCACGGGCACAAAACGAATGATACTTTTATTATTAAGATATGCTTCTCTGATATCTCTTGTGTTTACAAGTCTGATGATAATGATCTTGATTCCTTTACTTACACTTTCCCCTTCTATTTATAATAGTGAATAAATCAAATTCATTTTCCTATAAAAATTCCTAGTTGAAACTATATTCACTTCCCATATCCTATTAGGACACTGACTCATTCACTTCTCATATCTCATTAGGACACTGACTTACCAACCTTTCATATCATATTAGGACACTGACTTGCCAACCTTTCCCCATGAAAGTAGGATAACTTATCTTCTTATTCGTAAAAATAGGATGTCTTATCTTCTGGAGCATATCTCGCCATTTTCTCGGTCTTAATGAGGTCCGTCACGATGGTCTTTTGAACTGAGAATGTTGCTATCGATATGATAATGCCCGGTCATCCGATCTTAAGTGGTCGGTTTACCGATCGTAAAGTGCTCGGCCCCTCACTCATGTGGTCGGGTTGGTATTAATGATCCTGACCAAGAAGGGAATTACCTTTTTACCCCTACTGTACTGCTTAAATATCATAGGACCTGAAAATACCATCAATATCAAGATTCGTATTTGATTCTTTTATTAAACGATTCCTTAATGAATTCTAAACGAATATTTATTTAGTCTTGATATGATTCATGACATAAATTACTGGAGTATTCGTTTAGTTATTATATGATTCGCAACATAATTTACTATAATTTTTCATAAATACAGGTGTATAAATTATATAATTAATAGATTTACTAAAAATGATCCATCAAATATTGATAACATTATCTTTTGGGAGTAATTGACAACAAACTATAAAATCTTAATTGAAAAATAATCACAACTAGTCAAAAAGAATTGATCAATGTAAACCAGTACATGTCGTATATCGAGATTTGGTCTGATGGTTTATCTCAATGAATCATGAGTCCGAGGAAACTCGTATAGACATATATGTGTTTATTTGATGAGCACTGAATGACTCACCGGAAAAATTCCTAATAGATGGCACACCAACGTCAATAGGATTCTTCTTCCCGATCGAGTTGTATATCTAATCCTTTGACTTGAGATACCATTGTGGATGTATGAGTGATCCTCCGCTCTTTGACAACAATCATATCACCTGTCAATTTAGACTAGATCTCCGTCCGTCCGTTGGTTGTGGATAAATACTCATGATATCTTATGATGTATCTAGAGAGGATTTGTCAATCCCGTATGCAAGATTTAGGCATCCACTTTATGATCCTTAAATCTCAGGCTAGAGTTTCCGAATGTTGATTGGAGATCACAAATATGTCGCTACACATATATAAATTGTATACTACTGAAATTTGACGTTTTCATCTATATCTCCCGTACAATTTGTATTGTCTATGACATAAGGAATATACGGTATGCTTCAATTTGTATGGTTCAGCGCGTTTATCTGTGATCGTCGTAATTGCGAGTGAGAAATTTGTGGACACAAAATGTGTTCCGTAACAGATATACATGAATCTAGAGAGTCTCATAAAAAAATATACTTGTAGAGCACTAGGGCAATTTATTACAAATAATATGTATTATTTGTAGCGTTACACATACTGGGGTATTTTTGTATCTAATGTGTATATGTATAAGATATATAATTTGATTAGATACACATTAGGTCCAATTAAATTTTGACACATGTCAAATAAATAAATAAATAATTATTATTATTTATTAAGGAATATTTTTGGAATATTCCAAGCTTAGAAAGTAAGCTTGAATTCATATTTTTGGCAATGTATTTTAAAGTATCAAATGATCAAAATATCCCTCCCAATATAAAAATAAATTTTCGGCCATAAGCTCCATTTTATAGCTTGAAATTTTTTCAAAGGCTTGAAAGGGTCGGAGAGGGAAGGAAATTAGGGCTTTATTATGGTTACATCAATTCACTAAAATTAAAGAAGGTATAAGAATAATTGGAAGCAACCAAAACTTGATTTGAGGAAATTAAGGCAATTTCTATTTTTATTTGGTTGAAATTATTTCTTTATGTTTTCAATTGATTTTGTTTGTGGTTATTATATATTTTGGTATTAATTTATGTTTAGAACCCTAATAAGAAGTCCTCATTTGCATGTGTAAATTAATTAGGCTAATTAGTATAATTAGGCCTAATTAGTGTGTAGGACAATAAATTTCCATTCTAGAGTTACTTATGCCACTCCTTTGTGACCTACAATTGTTTTAGAGTGACTTTATGGTGGTGACTTTCGTTGGCGTATTTTTAGATATGTTAGAATTTTGAATTAATTAAGTATTAAACTGATTAATTATGTAATTAATTTAAAAGTGTTGATTTTGTGAAATTGACGTGTCGTGGATGAAATTGAAATTGTGATAATGCGTAGGAAAAATTGCCGGAATTTTCGGAATTAGACCATTAGCAAGGCTGCATTAGTATATGGACTATTTATGTAGTGAACTATATTTATGTATTTGGGCTTTTTATTAGTTTGTCTATTATTTATGTAAATGGACTGAACTTTATTTAATTAATTGAAGCCTATAGTCTTATTTATTTATTTATTTTAGTTATTTAGTTTATTTATTAGGTTATAGATTAGGAAGTAAGCATATGGGCTCATTGGGCATGTTGGCCCATGGGATTAGTATGCTTGGCAATCAAGTCAAGCCTAGGTTGGGTCTTAGAGGTGTGAACCAGGGTTCGGCTAGGGTTTGTGTAACCTAAGATTAATTTGGACACACACCAATACACTTAGGGTTATGTTTATAGTTTACAATTTTAGAAAAATTTATCATTATCTTTGGTAAGATATTATTTTGAAATTAATAAAAACAGATTCAAAGAGCATCCCTCTAAAAACTTATTCTTTATTGAACATTAAAGATTTGTGAAGAAAATTGTAAATCTTATGACATCATCTTACAAGTGAGATTTTTAAGGCATCAATCTTCATGGAATTTGTCTGACATCTTTATAACTTTCATGAACGCACATAACAATCTTTTATGGATTTCACTGGCTTTACCCCGTAGGATTCTCATCAATAAGTTTTCATATTAAACTCAATATTAAACATACGTCATCTTTAAATCCTAGACTAAAATCTCAATCGCACACTAAAACCTCTAATTAAGTATCATCATCAGTATAATTTCCAATCATCAAAACACTAAGAAAAAGCAATTTCAGCAATCTCTTTCTTCGAGATGCGTAATTCCATCTCCAAATCCAATATATTTGAAATGAGATTTTAAATCCTGAAAGTGTAACAATATTAAATCAGCAGGATATTATGAACAAATTTTAAATTTAAATAATAAAATTGAAACCAATAAGTTATAAACTAAAGGATATGATTCTTCATGAAATAACTCAACAATTTCTACAATTACTGAATTCATAGTTTCTCATCTTATTTTCAAAGTGGAAAACTTGGGTAAAAGAGATCGATGGAAAGAAACCTAGCTAAGGCCTGCAACCCTTCTTGCTTATTTTGATATATCTTGCTAAAGCCTCAAATAATGAATGTGTAAACTGTCCCAATTGATTTTTCTGAGACTGGTATATCGGTATGCAGAAGCTAGTATGCTGGTATGCCAAAGTGTAATGGCTATAGTACCATTGAAGATTCAAGTGCTATACCGGATTACTGACCGGTATTGAGGCCGGTATGCTGGTGTGCTTACCGGTATGATTTGTGTTGGTTTCCGAGAGCATGTAAGCTATAAAAGTTGACCGGTATGAAGACCAGTATGCTCTACGCCGGTTCCATTAACTATGCAAACTCCGGAATGACCAATATGGGTGACCGGTATGGAGTAATCCAGTTCCAGAGGCGATGCAAAACTGCTCAAAATAGATCAGAGACTCCGGTATGCCTGTGTAGGGGACCGGTATGCCGGTCTCAGTGTCAAAATATAGGATTTGAAGGTTAAAGTTATTTTACACATGACCCTAATGTATCTATATGAATGTGCATATGTCATATGAGCTTAGAGACTTAAATTAACAACTTACTTACAAAGAGAGCCCTAAGCTAAGACTACATAAGATATTTTTCATTTGTCGCTTGAGCCTTCATATCCATTGCTCTTCACCACTAATGTGCTTCGACATATTTTTATAATGTCTGTTAATACGCGTCGAAGAATTCTAGTGTTGAATCATCAAACTTAGACAAACTTATTAGTACAACTTTGCAACCTTTAATGCAAAATTGTTGTTGATGATTGCAACCTTTAAAACTTGTGAAGCTTTGAGAGTCCAAAATTGTTGACGATTTTGCTCCCCCTCAATATTAGCTCCCCTTCAATGTGTGATTGTCTTCAATATAGCTCTACAAAACTTAGACAAACTTATTAGTACAACTTTGCTCCCCCTTAGTATAGAGGTCGGGGAATACAACTTTTAATCTCATTCCTATGATTTCTTCTCCTTTGACATTATCAAAAAAATGATGGAGAAATAAAATTTAGTTCCATGAGATACTAAACAATATATGTGCATAAAAAATATATGAAGTTCATTTATCATACACATTTAGTATTATAATACATTTCTCCCTTTTTTGCCATACAATATGAAATTTAAGCATAGATCATGAAAATCGCTCAAATTAAGCCAATATCAATGCATTTCATTTTCAACCAATAATAATCAATGGCAAAGCATATTCAATGTTAAACAAAATGGATCACATATATCATATAAACCAATAAACCTTATGTGATACTAATTGATATTCAATAAGATTAATAATTGTGATTAAGCATATATGATGATACCAAATGAAAAACCAATTGAAATACAATTTGCCTAATCACTAGTATGCTTCAAATTCAAGTTCAATTCATATAAAATGAAATAAGCATTCATATATGAGTTGGAGGAAACTGTATCAATATTTTCATAAACACATATTTTACTTATTACCATTGTCACTTAGTGACAAATCCACCAATCATCAAGTTCATTTATTTTTTAGGTTGAGTTTTGATATTATGCTCACTACAAAAATTATGTTCTTTAGCGTCGAAACTAATCGACGCCAAAGGTCGAACTGTCGATGCAAATTGAACTTAGCGTCGAATTAATTAGACGTAAAAATTTGACGCCCAAATGTGGACGAGAACGATATTTAGCGTCGAATTGAAGAGATTCGACGCTAAAAACACTAAGTTTGCGTCCAAATTTTTTCGACACTAAATAAAATTTCCCGACGCTATAGTTCATGTATTGCGACAAAATAATTCGACGCTAAAAAAGACTTTTAGCGTCGAAACGTAATGACGCTAAAGTAAATTAAAAAATAATATTTGTATAATTATAGCGTCGACTGTTTAACTATTAGCGTCGAAATAGTCGACGCCAAAAATACATTTAGCGTCGACTACTTCGACGAAAATAGTTTACATATGTGTTTTTTTTTTAAATATTAATTTACATAATTTTGCTCTAAAATAATTATTTTAATATTTTAAAATTTTTAATTATTTGAAAAAAATTCCTAATTAATAATACAATTACAAAAATATTCTAATAATTATTTTATTATTATAATGAAAATTTAATAAAAAAAATACACATTATATTAAAACTATTTGTTCAAAATGTTTATACAAATGAATATAAAATTTATTGCTACTGTGATGGGGGGACGCTCGAGCCCAATGCATCATGACCGAGTGAGGCCTCCAACATCTCCCGGAAAGCCCGTATCTGCAGGTCGAACTGCTCCAACTTCTTATCGTGGTCCATATTGACTTGTTGTAGCTCCTCATTAGTCTTCTTCAGCTCGTCTTGGGTGGTGAATAGCTGGTCTTCGGTGGTGGCTAGCCGGTCTTGGGTGGTGGCTAACTGGTCTCGAAGAGATGAGGTATTGTCTGAATAAACAGTAGTGCGTGCATATGACGTCGGCTTCTTACGAGTGCCAAGGCCGACGTTGTAAGCTGTCTGGTTCTTGAAAACCAATTGCGACATCTGCTCATTTGGTATCGGGTCGGACCCTGTTCCTGAGTTTGATGTTGGAGTTCCATCATTTCGTTATGTTTAAAAAAATAAGTTAATGTTAGAATTTGAAAAACAAATTAACATATATAATAATTATTATTTTATTTTAAAAACTTACATAGCAGCGTTCGGCTTCTTCATTTATCCATTTGTTCTTCTCATTGTAATACGTCACTCAGAAAAAATCTGGAAATGATTGCACCTCACCTGTGCTATTCTGCTAAAAACAGAAAATACATTTAGTATTATTCCACATTAGTAAAAATAATGAACTGTTAAATTTCACGTTAGGATATATTTACCTCAGAATGTTCGGCACGATGTTGAATAAATGGCTTCGAACCTCCACGGTGGTTAAAACGCAAGTGACTTCGATTTTCCGCATTTACGTGACATTTATCCTACATTTAACAACACTGTAAGTACCGAAAACAAAGAGAATTATAAATTTGTGTTTATTTTAACATTTACCTTGTGTTTCTTGCTAAACCAAAGCTCACACAAGAATGTCCATTCTTGCTCCTCTATAAAATCAGGCTTATGTTGTGGAGCATCCGAAGGTCCATGTTCATTGAATATTGGTTTCAGGACTTTTATCCTATAATCCTTATAAGTTTTCCCCCATGTGATAGTCAATATACTGCTGGACATTCACTTTGGTTAGATCGAAGTCGAACCACTCCTACATGAATAGCAACCGACTAAAAATGAGTATAAAATAAAAATTTTAACTAACAAACAATATCGAAAACTTAATACCGTAAGGAAACTCACAAGTAGCGAAGAGAATAACTGGTTGATTTTCGTCTCCTACGGTATCTTTCTCCAAGATACGTAGTTTTGAGGAGCTTCAAACCGAGCTGCAGCACCTATGGCTGTAGTAAACGCTGAATTATGTTGTCCGACTTGTCTTTGTCCATCATCTGATATCTCAATCCGGATACGGCTGTGAGCCTTAACGTGCTTGCACAACCCCATGCCAAGGGTGCGTCCTCGACCCTTTCGCTGTACTCGAGTCACCTGTGCTAGCAGAGACTCCAGTAGGAGCATCTGTCATTGTTGATGTAGATGGAGTCGCATTAGCCCGTCTGCGATTGCCCGGAGCCATCTGGAAAATAAAAATGCTTTGTAATTAGAAGTGACAAAAACAACATTCTTTATTTTTTCATTCATCATATGCTCAATCTACACTTCATATTCATTACATGCAACAATATATATTTAAGACTGTCTAATCATAGCTGTATGTGTATTAATGCAACATTCGTTAGCATTATCTATATATAATCACAACGAATTCAAAATAACACTTTGTGACTTTGAAAACTCAATAACTTTCCCTATATTATCTATCATTATATCTTCCTATTCAGTATCAAGAAAGAAACCATTGGCTTTGTGTGCATGGAATTACAAAAAATGTTTTCTACACAAAATACATTAAACGACAGAGACCAGCTTCATATTCCACACCAAAACAGCAGCAAATTACTGCAGTTCTGCCAAGAACAGCAACAATTACTGCTGTGTCATGACATGAACAACCTCTGCAGCCTGGACGTTAATGGGAAATATCGCAATATCTTTTGAGGCACTTTCTTCCCCATACATTTGACTTTGTACTGACTTTCACCACATACCGGATAATATTCAAGTGATTCATACTCGGTACGAAATAATACACAGTCATACTTACAAGCATGAATGGATTCATACCACATTCCCAGATCACGCAACATTTTCTTTGCCTCGTAATACGACTTAGGCAATTCCCCTCCAACCGGTAACATTTGCCCCAGTAACTCTAGCATTATATCAATACTTTTGTTGGTCATTCTGTTGATCACTTTAATGTGTAATAATTTCACAATGAAATTCAAGATCGACATTCCAGCACCTTCAAATAGAATTTTTTTGCCTCATCAAGTAGTTCACTAAATAAATTTTGATCATTTCCACTTAACACTGGTATGTCACCACTAACACTATGTCCAAGTTGTGGACCTTGTAAGTCATGCAAAACATCGATTATCTCATCGTTTGCAGGTTGATTGTAACTACTGCTCCCTTCACCGGAATCAATAGACCGTGATTGAGAATTATACTGCTCACCGTGATAAATCCATGTACGGTAAGTTGGTGATATTCCCGGCATGTATAAATGATTATGAACTTCATCTAACCGTTTCATTTTCCTATTCAAACAATTTATACATGGACACCGAACATGACCTTCTGCATCAATGTGTTGCTTTGCCGATTTCATGAACTCATACACTCCATTACGGTATTCAACAGTCAATCTATCCACCGAGCTCATCCAATTTCTATCCATTTCAGCCAAATACCTAAATACAAAAATATAATTATTAAACATCATATTACACTCATCAACATTACCAATTCATTAATTATTTATTTAAGCATATATATATATATTTAGTTGATTGTCCAAACTTTAAATGCATTTAAATGCATTTTGGTTCCCAAACTTTCTTGGGTCCATAAGGGTTAGTCTTGGTTCTTTGGGGAACCCATGCATTTACATTCATATTTTTGTTCATGCACTCAAATATTTTGTGTCATTTCTTATTGCATGCATGACATGTGATATTTTCATCAAATGTAACATGTGAATGAGAAATGGATGCCTTTAAAAAATAATTCTTCAAAAATTTTCTTTTGATGTAAGGCCTATATCCTTATCATTCTCTTTTAAAAGTACATCTTTGAGATCCAATTAACATATTAAAATTTTTCTCTCCCAAAGTAAATTTAGAAAAAATGTTATGCAAATCCACAATATTTTTATTCAAAATAACATTTTCATTCATAATATATTTGCAATCACATGTATATGAGCTTAAATGGAATGTTAGATATGTTCTTTTCAAGTTTTACCTTTTCATCTTTTAAGCATGCGATTTCTTTTTCATGCATTTCATTTTTCTCAACAATTGATGCATGATCATTTAATAGTGATGAATGCTCAGTTTTAATCATTTTATGCTTCTTCATAAACAAATCATACAATTAATGCAATTCATTAAATGTATCAAACAATTCATTATATTCAAGGGAATCATGTACCATTTCATCACCGCTTTCCTCTTGAAGATCATCAACAGTCATGAAATGGAGTTTGTTCTCTCATTAATTTCCTCATCGGATGAGCTAGAGTCGTTATCGCTCCAAGTTGCCTTCATTGCTTTCTTCTTGAATTTTCCTTTGAATCTCCTCATTGGGCAATCGGTAACCACATGACCTAACTTTTCACATTCATAGCAGATACTCTTGTCTTTCTTGTGCTTCCGCAGCCAATTCTTTTCTTTTTTTCTCATCCATTCGAGATTTCCTTTTATATTTTTCGGATTTAAGGAACTTCTTATTCATATGTGCCAACTCATCATCAATATCTTCTTATTTATCACTAGAGCTAGCATAATCTTTTTTTCTCATAAATGACTTAATGGCTAACCTCTTCATATTCTTTTCTACTTCTTCCCTTAGGTCCATCCTGAGCCCCATCTCATATTCCAACAATCTTCCAACTAAATCATCTAAATTGTTTATATTATTTGATTCCTTGATGGAGGATGTGCAAAACCTATATTCTTTAGGGAGGATGCGCAAAACCTATATTCTTTAGGGAGTGACCTAAGAATTTTCTTCACTTGATCACTGGAGTCAATGTTTTTTCCTAAAGCACTAAGTTGATTCACAATCATTGTGAACATAGAAATTATATGCTTAATTTCTTCACCGGCTTCTGACCGGCGTAAACACACACGTATAACGCAAGCGCACGTATCGTTCAAGTAGTATAAAAATATCGATCCCACGAGGACTTAATTCCTACTGTTGTTATTAATTATTGAATCTATTTATTTACAGATATCTAATTATATGAAGAAGAGAATGATTGTTTGATTGATTGAATGTGGTTTTGCACAATAAATAAATAAATAAAGAGACAAAAGAAAATATTAAGGAAAATAACGAAAGACACAAAGATCTAGGGTTGTGAATCATTCTAATATCTTTTAAAAGATGAAGTGATTATCTTATAGTTGGGTAAAATATTGATTTATTAACCTGGAACACGAAATTATGTAAAAGCCTCTTCCGATGGTCAATTACAAATAACCAGTTTAACCCAATTGAACCATATGTCTATGTCAACCAAATTATCTGGAATCATTAAGTTTAAGTTCCAATTATGGCTACCCCCGCCCGACAGGTATATTCCTATCCTGTAAGGAAATCTATTAAAGGGTTATCTATCCTCAAGGAAGATCGTTGGCTATTAAGTCTAAGGCTGAAACCTAAAATCCCTATGTCTAGTTCATTTTAGATTTACCATATCAATCTTATTGGTGATCAGACAACAAGAAGCATTAAGCTTAATACTTAATAAATAAACTTTAAATTACCCAAACTATAAAATAACCTTTATAAACCGGTGATATTAAAATTCATCACAACCCCAATTAACTGGCTTAGTTACGACACATATTTACTGGTAGTAAAAACTTAAATAAAATAAAAGACATAAAGTAAAATACTGAAAATTAAATACTAAAAAGTAAATTACTGAAAAGTAAATAAAGTAAAAGTAAAAGTAAAAAGTAAAAAATAAAAAAAATAAAATAAAATAAAAGTAAATTGCTAAAAAGTAAATTGCTGAAATTAAATAAAGTAAAAGTACAATAAAAGAAAATGCTGGGGTTAGAGGATCAACTTTTATTACTATTTTAGATATCTCCGTTAATATAATATATTAACTTTGCGTGATAATTACCAACCAGCCATATAGGCGGTATCCTGATTAAGTCAAATTAATAATTAATTACCAACCGACCAACCAGGCGGTATCCATATTTAGTCAGGTTAAAACCATTTATAATTAATTACCAACCGGCCAATATAGCGGTATCCTCGTTAAGTCAGGTTTTAAATAGCTTATATATTATATTTAAAGGAGATTAATCTAAATAGTAATAATAAAAGCTTTACCTTTCACCCCAGCAAAGGAGAATTACCTCCTCATTGCTTGAAAAATAAAAACTGCAAAAGTAAAGAAAGAAAAGTTTTGTGCGTAAAAGTAAATTGCGGAAAGTAAAAAATTGAAAAGTAAAGAAAAGAAAGTGCGAAAGTGAAAATTAATTACTAAAAACTGTAAATAACTAAACTAGATACAATCTTCTTATTTATTCATTAAGAATTTCAAAGAAGAAAGTCTGAATTTTACAAATGAAATGGCTTGGTATTTATAGGCAAAATTTTGCCACCATCAAATCATCCATCAAATTCTCCACCAAATCCATTATTAATTTCTCCACTAATTACTCCACCAAATCCATAATTGCTCCACTAATTGCTTATCTTGTTTGGTGTTGATTTGATAATTTTATTAATTATTAATTAATTAATATTTTGCTTTGAAAATGATTGATAATGACTTTTAATAATTACACTCCACACACTTCTGGATGGTTCATCAATTTCCGTCATGAAATCATCAGAATTCGAAAATATTTTCTCTTTCCAAGTTGTAGATCTTTGAGTCTTCTTTAATCTGGAACTTGAATCAGCTCAATCTGATATCTGAGTAAAACGTTATGCCCACAATACGACAGATGCGCAAAACTGGAATTTCCAAAACTGCACTTCGTCAAAACGCCCTTTCAAGTTTCCAATCTCCAAAATTAATATATCAAATCCAATAATTGCCCTTAATTGACCCACATTTCATCCTAAATGATTTCATTAAGTCCCGATATTATTTTATCTGCAAAATAAACTAAAACACATCAAAACGTTCATGGAACCCGAGAAACTATACGAAATATTAGGTCAAATGAGTGGGAATAAGTGATATAAATATCACTCATCACACCCCCAAACCTAACATTTTGCTAGTCCTCGAGCAAAACATAAAATAAAATAACATGAAAATAAAATTAACTAAGCCACTTTCGTAGGGATCACGATTGCATTTAGCGTATGCAACAAGCCTTTAAACCCCTAGGTGTCCCTAGTGGACGAGTTGTAGTCTCGTGAGGGCTTACAGCAATGATACCCACAAACATTTTTACAAAAGTAAAAATTTAGTTAAAACTAATGCACCCAAAAGCTAAAAGACAAGCGAAAAGAGAATAAAGATGTTAGTGACTAATCAGGTGAAACTTCTATTCCAAGTTACTAGTTGTTTTGTTTTATTTTAAATTACTGAATAAGTAAATTCTCCGATTATTTTTACCATTCTTCATATACACAGCCAACAAAATATTAAACAACTCATTTTTGCCCACAACAGTCATAAGTTCTGTTGATAAGAGAGTAATATTTTTGTCCTAAAGTTCTATCAGATTTCACACCTTTTTTACAGCAATGGAATAATTTTTCTCATTTTTCTGATTTTTTCTTTGATTTTTTTTTATTTATATACAATATCTTCAATCTATGTAGCGAGTGTTGGGTCGGTAACTCCCAAACCAGTTGGCTTTAGGGCACCAGGTGTTAAGACACCCCTACGGACTTAATTACCCAGACTTCAGATATATATATATATATATATATTTTTGCAGCATCTTTGATCCATGTAGCGAGCTTTGAGCCAGTGACTCCCAAACCAGTTGGTTTTAGGGCACTAGATGTTAAAACACCCTTACAGACTTAGTAACCCGGATCTCAGACGTTTTTTTTTTTTTTTTTTTTTTTTTTTTTTTTTTTACTCCACTGCTTTTTGAGATGCTTCCTCCAATTAAACTAGAGCACTGAATATTACAAACTTTTCAATTTTAGCTCACGTCTGTATGTTACTATATATGTTGATAATATCTATCAATTGAGCATATGAAGATTCCTTTTAGTCCGTTTTAAGGAGCATTTACAAATTAAATAATTCAAAATGAAATAAACAAAAATTAACTTGTTTCAAAATAGGTTTGAGATACGTATCAGGAGTGGAAACTCCTTACTCAGCTATCTTTTACCAATTTCACCTTTTTGGTCAAATTAACAACACAAATATTTTTGTAATTTTTGAAAAAATTTTAATTTTTTTTTTATTTTTCGAAAAATTTTGAACTAAAAATAAAAACAACATACAAACTAAAAACAAGGTACTAATCAACTAATTTCCTCCCCCAAACCTAAATGAGACATTGTCCCCAATGTCTTAAACAGTAATAGGAGAGTTAAGAAGGTCGTACCTGGTTAGCTGAAATCTACCGATTAAGATCTATGTCCAGTTTACGCTTCTTACCACGATCGTTGTCTGTCCAGTCCAACTTGGAGAGAATGGGATCGAGTTTTGGTTCAAAGGCTATGATTTGGTCAATTAATTCTTCAGCCTTTGTTGCAGTCAGGAAGATATCATGTACTGATTTCGTGATGAACTCATGTCTTTTGACTTCTGCAAGAAATACAAACAGAAAATCGAAGAAATGCTCAATGTTAAGTAACCCAATGGGCTTCCGATGAATATTTAAGTGCGCCCATGATGCTACTGTAAACATTTCCTCAAACGTCCCAAGCCCTCCTGGTAACGCAATAAACGCATCTGCAGTATTGATCATTTCATGAATTTGTTCGGGCATTCCAGATACGATGCGTTCATCTCCATTTGTTTGTCCGATTAAGTGTTCGTCCGCCAAAGGTTTTGGAATGATTCCCAAAACATGACCGCCACCATCCTGAACAGCTTTTGAAATACTTCCCATCAATCCAAGATTGCCACCGCCATATACCAGGTGCATATTTCGCTCCGCTATGACTCGCCCCAATTCCTTCGCAGCCTCGATGAATTCTGGTTTATTACCAGAATTGGATCCACAGAAAACACAAATTCGATTGATTCGCTGTTGTGAAGTTGCTTCCATTTTCTCTCTCTTATTTAGATGTGTATCTCTGAATGGATTGAAGAGAAAATGCATAGCTGAATTTATAGACCTGGAAATGGGTGAGTAATAATTGCACTAGTATCTGCCAAATGACAATTATTAGATGAACGTTAAAATAAATCGTGAAAAGTCAAAAAGTATAAATCTTGTCGGGGAAAATAAAGATAAAAACAAAAGAAAAGCAAATCAAAGCAATAATTAAGGCAGCAGAATTGTGTACGCAATACGCCACTAGTATGGTATATAAATTCATCAGGATGCGTCTCAATAATCCATTCCTTACTCAGCCACTACTAATGAATTAGCTCTCATCTTTGTGATTGCCAAACACCATTCTTTCTGTCTTAAAATGCTTCGTTCGTGCTTTCCCTGAAAAACTAACACACAAAATTAAAAACTCTACAACATGTATACACAAAATATAAAAATTACAAAAAAATTGCATGGGTTGCCTCCCTGCTAGCGCTAAATTTTTCGTCTTCAGCCAGACGTGACTGAAATTCATCTGTTAAGGAGGTTTCAATGTCGTTTTAGATGTCCGATCAAAAACAATCCCGTGAGCGTTGCTTTTGAAGGGTCTCTTCCAACGGTAAGGTGGCAAAAAGAGTTTTGTCACATTCAGTGCTCGTGCCACCTTTTTGCTCCTTATTGTTCCAGTGGTTCCTGAAAAGAAAGAAAGAAAATCAGGAGGTCTTATATGGTGCTTGACTTGGAATAGAAGTTCCATTCTGTCAAGCTTCTGGGTGATATCTTTGATTTGTACTCCCCAAAACAGCGATGTTTCTCCTGAATGCTCTGGATCTTTATTAAGGTCAGACATTTGCTCCTCCATTTGCTCTGTTTCTTGCTCCACCTTTTCTTCACAGATGTATTGTAAAATTTTTGTATTCAGCTTTTCATCTGTCATCTGTGAAATACATGCTTCAAAATTGTCAACCCGAGGATGCAAAGATGTTTCTGACATTAGGTTTTCATCCTCTGATACGACTGGAATGGATGATTCAGATAGATCTTCTTCAAACATCAAGGTAAAGCATGCTCCAAGATCTTCATTTTGAGGATTGAAAGTTTGATCCTCCGTTGTTGGTACAGTTGGTACAAATAGATCAGCTTCATCCTCGTCAGATTCTGAATAATAAAAGTCAAATTGAGACTTTGCCGGTTCGGGCTCCTGAACTGATACCTCTGGTTGTTGATACCTCTCAACCTCCTCCTCTGTTGAAGTGCCATTGTGAAATGATTGGTACTCGAAGGCTTCATCAGTGTCATCTGAAACTGGTTGTTGAGGTATGTAGTTCTGGTTTTCTGTGAATTGTCTCATTTGATCTGTCATCCTCTGAATGAATTCTGATTGTCTCTGAATACTTTCAAATTGTTTCTGGCTTGTTTCAAGCATTGCATCCAACTTTTGTTTCTCGAACATATCTTTGAGCATCTTTAATAACTGATCTTCCTCTGATGGTTCTGGTTGTTGATGAAAATCGCATATGGATGGTGGATAAGATGGAAAATGTGATGGTTTTTCATACTTTGAATGATTCTGAAAATTCTGCCACTCTGAAAGGTATATACATTGATCGCTCGGGTGGTTACCATCACATATTACACATCTCCCCATTTTGTTCTTTTGAGCAAATGTGGAATTGATTGGTTCTGGCATCCAGTGATAATTGTTGGGTTGGACAACAGGCCTCAGAAAACCGGACTGTTGCTCCCAAATGTGGGGTGTATCTTCTTGTAAAGCTCGTGATCTCTCAATCTCCCAATAATGTTCCATTTTTTCAATCACCTGAAAATACAATAAAGAAATAAAAATTACAGATAAAGATAAAGAAAATTAGATACAAGTAAATTGGATAGCTTCAAAATTAACAACTCAAGAAATATAAGTCCCCGGCAACGGCGCCAAAAACTTGACCGGCGTAAACACACACGTATAACGCAAGCGCACGTATCGTTCAAGTAGTATAAAAATATCGATCCCACGAGGACTTAATTCCTACTGTTGTTATTAATTATTGAATCTATTTATTTACAGATATCTAATTATATGAAGAAGAGAATGATTGTTTGATTGATTGAATGTGGTTTTGCACAATAAATAAATAAATAAAGAGACAAAAGAAAATATTAAGGAAAATAACGAAAGACACAAAGATCTAGGGTTGTGAATCATTCTAATATCTTTTAAAGATGAAGTGATTATCTTATAGTTGGGTAAAATATTGATTTATTAACCTGGAACACGAAATTATGTAAAAGCCTCTTCCGATGGTCAATTACAAATACCCAAAATAGAAATAAGAACCAATTGAACATATGTCTATGTCAACCAAATTATCTGGAATCATTAAGTTAAGTTCCAATTATGGCTACCCCCGCCCGACAGGTATATTCCTATCCTGTAAGGAAATCTATTAAAGGGTTATCTATCCTCAAGGAAGATCGTTGGCTATTAAGTCTAAGGCTGAAACCTAAAATCCCTATGTCTAGTTCATTTTAGATTTACCATATCAATCTTATTGGTGATCAGACAACAGAAGCATTAAGCTTAATACTTAATAAATAACCTTTAAATTACCCAAACTAAAATAACCCTTATAAAACCGGTGATATTAAAATTCATCACAACCCCAATTAACTGGCTTAGTTACGACACATATTTACTGGTAGTAAAAACTTAAATAAAATAAAAGACATAAAGTAAAATACTGAAAATTAAATACTAAAAAGTAAATTACTGAAAAGTAAATAAAGTAAAAGTAAAAAGTAAAAGTAAAAGTAAAAAATAAAAAAAATAAAATAAAATAAAAGTAAATTGCTAAAAAGTAAATTGCTGAAATTAAATAAAGTAAAAGTACAATAAAAGAAAATGCTGGGGGTTAGAGGATCAACTTTTATTACTACTATTTTAGATATCTCCGTTAATATAATATATTAACTTTGCGTGATAATTACCAACCAGCCATATAGGCGGTATCCTGATTAAGTCAAATAATATTAATTACCAAATTACACCGACCAACCAGGCGGTATCCATATTTGTCAGGTTAAAACCAATTTATAATTAATTACCAACCGGCCAATATAGCGGTATCCTCGTTAAGTCAGGTTTTAAATAGCTTATATATTATATTAAAGGAGATTAATCTAAATAGTAATAATAAAAGCTTTACCTTTCACCCCAGCAAAGGAGAATTACCTCCTCATTGCTTGAAAAATAAAAACTGCAAAAGTAAAGAAAGAAAAGTTTTGTGCGTAAAAGAAAATTGCGGAAAGTAAAAAATTGAAAAGTAAAGAAAAGAAAGTGCGAAAGTGAAAATTAATTACTAAAAACTGTAAATAACTAAACTAGATACAATCTTCTTATTTATTCATTAAGAATTTCAAAGAAGAAAGTATGAATTTTACAAATGAAATGGCTTGGTATTTATAGGCAAAATTTTGCCACCATCAAATCATCCATCAAATTCTCCACCAAATCCATTTTTAATTTCTCCACTAATTACTCCACCAAATCCATAATGCTCCACTAATTGCTTATCTTGTTTGGTGTTGATTTGATAATTTTTATCAATTATTAATTAATTAATATTTTGCTTTGAAAAATGATTGATAATGACTTTTAATAATTACACTCCACACACTCTGGATGGTTCATCAATTTCCGTCATGAGATCATCAGAATTCGAAAATATTTTCTCTTTCAAAGTTGTAGATCTTTGAGTCTTCTTTAATCTGGAACTTGAATCAGCTCAAATGATATATCTGAGTAAAAGTTATGCCCACAATACGACAGATGCGCAAAACTGGAATTTCCAAAACTGCACTTCGTCAAAACGCCCTTTCAAGTTCCAATCTCCAAAATTAATATATCAAATCCAATAATTGCCCTTAATTGACCCACTTTCATCCTAAATGATTTCATTAAGGCCCGATATTATTTTATCTGCAAAATAAACCTAAAACACATCAAAACGTTCATGGAACCCGAGAAACTATACGAAATATTAGGTCAAATGAGTGGGAATAAGTGATAAAATATCACTCATCAGCTTCCATTTTGAAGTTATCTAACTTGCACATGAATTGGTTGATCTTCGACTCCTTCACTTGGCTTTTAACCTCATTGACCATTTCCGAAGAGTTCCACAATTCATATGCATTTCCAAACTCCGTAAGCTTGTTAATTTGACTTTGATCAATTGCACAAAGAAGATGGTTGAGTGCCTTAGCATTGAAGGAGGCTTATATTTATTCCTCATCGGTCAATTCAAAATGTGGCTTCGAAAAATCCACACCATTTCTATCATTCTTCATTGGCATTTTGTACATTATATGATCATTTTTAAGGATTGCACATCAACGAAAAAAAGGTTGTTCAACATCATCATCTTCTAATAGATATAGTCGGTTCCGGTGTAAAAGGGAGGTCTAGTGGTTGAAAATCCCTCGGCAAGATTTGATGAGTAGCTTGTAGAGGCCATGATCGATTCTCAGATGATTAAGTCTTTGTTGAGAATACCTCGCTCTGATACCAATTGAAATCACCTACATGCACACAACAAATAAACTCTCTATATCCAAGGGGTGAATTGGGTAATGGCCTAATATTACAGAAGTAAAAATCTTTGTCGATGTTATGCTACTAAGATAGTAGTTTTACCAATTTAGCTTAGGTCAATTTTCTCAATCAAAATATATTCCCTAATAGCAAGTTTCTAATTAACATGCAAATATGAAAATAAACTTGCGATAATTAAAAGTTAAGGGATAAAGAAAATGACACCGGTGATTTATAGTGGTTCGGCCAACAATGCCTACGTCCACTCCCCTAGCTGCGCTTGAAGATTTCCACTAAGTTGAAACCACAACTTACATCGAATTTTCCATGGCTCACCCGTAACTGAGAGTTTTGTCCCCTAGGTTCACTCCAAACCTTAACACAAGAGTTTTATCCCTAGGTTCACTCTTAAAATCTTTACAATGAGTTTTTTCAATAGGCTCACTCACAAACCTTTTACAAATCACCATTTTGAGTATACTCACTCACAAAGGGATTTTCGAACCTCAAGTGTTTGATAAAGAAGTTTAAAGTACAACTTGGGCACTCACAAAGATAATGAAGATCTAGTGTGAGTTGCTAACTCAAGAAACCTAAGCTCTCTAAATGATATGAAGATTTTTGTTGTGGGCTTTTGTATGAGAGTTTATGATAAAGAAGATTTAGTAAACTCTATGTTTTTCCTTGGAAGAAATTGTATTAAGGTATAAGAGATTGGAAAAAATGAATTTGGGGCTCAATATATAGTGAATGTGTAAACTGCCTAACTGGTCTGTTTGAGATCAGTATGCCGATCTGTAGAGGCCGGTATGCTGGTCTTGTAGGGGTTTTAAGGGGGAATATCGGTAACGCAGCGGAATCGCGGAAAATTAAAATTTTGCGATTTCAAAACTTTTTCTCGGATCAATTAAATAAACTTATTTATTTAATTATCCAATTATCAAATTCTGAAAAATTACACAAGAAATCAAATTTCTTGGTAATTACCGAATTGCCCCAAAACTTTATTAATTGATCATTTTAGTCCAAAAGTTGTCAAATACAATTTTGGATGATTCTAAATCATTTCTAAAATATTTTTCAACACATCTAATGCATCAAAATCAGATTTCACACAAATCCCCAATTTTTGAGCAATTGCCGTGAGCACCTCAAAATTTCAAATTAATTGCAATTTGGTCCATTTTGATCAAAACATGCCAAGATCAAATCCAATTAACCTAAAATTTTACATGCATCATATTCATACCATAATACATCACATATATGAAAATCCCCAAATTTGGAGTGGGTTAAGAACCCTAAATTTTCAATTTCATCAAATTGTCCAATTTCACCAAATTTACAAGATCCAATACTTTAATCCATTCAATACTTCACCAATCAAGCCTCAACACTTTTAAACAACTCTAGAACAATTCTAGGTCACCAATGAGTGGCTTACTAACTCTAGAATGACAACTTTGATTTTCTAAAAATCAAAGGAGAGCTTATGAAACCATTTCAAGCTCACTTTGAAACTAAACATGTATACATCTTTCTTCCAAGTTCATAACCAATTAAAACATAAACTATAAGTGAAGAGACAACATCAAAGCAACACAAGATGAAGCTAAGGATGTTAGAAACATTTTCAATGTTGAAAGTTTTAAAGAAAAACTTACAAAAACATGATTTTTCCAAGCTTTCTTCTTTAGCCTCCAAGCCTTTTTCTCTCAACTCTATTATGTTTATTTGGTAACTTATGAACTCCTTAAAACCCTAAAAGTGAAACAAAACAATATATACCCTCCAAAAATTGCCTTGGCCGAAATTTAGGGTGTAAATAAAATATCTAGATATTTTTTGTTTCAATTAAAGTTACTTTAATCAACTTGCAAATTTTATCATTACATATTTAATAAAAATTCATAAGTCAACAAAAGCAACTAAAAAATATAACACTTATATTTAAATTAGGGTGTTTACCGAATTTAGTTAAAAGAAAAGGAAATTGATATTTCAATTTTAAACAATTTAAAACAAATATCTTAAGAAGTCAAAACTATTTTGACAACCTTTTCTTTAAGTATAAAGTCAACAATTTACACTTATAATCATTTCCTAACTTTATCATTTGGTGAGATATTTATATTTTAATTATATTAATCATTTAACAATTAAATAAATAAATAATTAATTAATTAAATACAAATATCTCAAATATATGTATTATATTTACTTTAAATATCTCAAATACATATATTAATGATATATGTCAAATACCTTTATTTGACAATTTATTAATGTATATTTAATAATATCATATATTAAATACAAATACACATTAATTAGGAAATGACGGTTCGGTCCGTTTGCATGCATCTTTCGTTTAACGTTTAAACGATTTATAAATAATCACCATTATTCATAAAAGTTGTCATAGTGCTCTACGAGTATATTTCATTAGTGAGACTCTATAGATTCAGGTATATCTGTCACAAAATCCAATTTCGTGTCCATAATTTACCCACTCGTAAATTATGACGACCACAGATAAACTAGTTGAATCATACAGGTCGAGGTCATTGCATACGTATAATCCCTTCGTCACAGGTATCCGGATAATCCCAGAGATATAGATGTAAACGTCAAATCTCTATAGGTATTATCCCGTCGACATTTCTATTAGCAATCTCTAAATAACATTCGGAACTTACTTCCGAAGTTTACTGTGGCCACAGATTTAAAAGACTGCTAATCACATATGGACTACCTATGTTTTGTACACAGAACTGACGGATCCCATCTTGATACACACAAGATATCCTGAGGATCGGTCCACACCCAACGAACAGGCGGATGTCTGATCTAAATAGAACGGTGACGTGACTATCATCTAAGTGTGGAGGATGTCTCATACATCCACAGTGGTATCTCAAGTCGAATGACCACTATGCTATTCAACCTGAGAAGATTCTTATTGACGTTGGTGTACCATCCATTAAGAATCTTCGGTGAGTCGTTCAATGTTTATCCACTATAAACACCTACACGTTTATACGAGTCTCCCCAGACTCATGGTTCTTTGGGATAAACCATCGGACCAAGTCCCGATATACGACATGTACTGGTCTCAACGGATTTGACTAATCGACCCGTGTTAGTGAATCTTGACCAGGAAATATATTTGATAATATACATTTAGCAGTGACACTTCCCAATGTCAATTACAAACTACCTTTGTAACTGTGTACTGCATTATATATTATCGGGCCTTTGTCTAATATATACATATCACTAAACAACATTTAGTTTCAATCTAATCGTAATAAGATCTAATACGTATATAAAAACAAAAGGTGCAACCATAAATAAGTAATATTATGGAAAATAGGATGTTTGTATTCATGAATCAGACATAAATACGGTCCGGATTGGCGCTTTGAGCACCCACCCTAACAATTTCTCCCACTTGCTCTTGTGCCAATTCACGGTATCATATATACATCTCAATGTGTATCGTATACACATAGTCCTCAAAAGCTCACCCAGTTTTCAAGAGGTAGGCAACAAGAAGCAGGTCCGCTATGACATATTGAGTTTGTCAAACAAACTCCATCGTTCCCATAGCCATCATCATTCATATTTTGTAGAATCTAAATTATACATTAATATGAATCTGATGATACATCAGTATTGTGCTACAGCTACTGAGTTGTCCAAGTATTTAGGGATCAAATCCAAAATACTATACGGACAACCGCAAGCACAACACCAATATAAAACTTCTAATTTATAAGATTACTATGCAACTTCATAAGTCACAACTTCATAAGTTGCATCTAATTCCACTGAATAGTAGAATCATTCGTGACACTCCCACTGCATCTTTTGTGACTCTTTATGACGTAGACTGTCCAACGTCATAATTAGTCTCAAAACTAATATGACCATAATGGTTGCAGATTGTATTCTCCATGAATTAGAAACTCGTTCTTAATATCTCAAAGATTACAAAGAACGTGTTTCAAGATCCATCATATGGTCTATAGGATATCAAAATAACTCATAACAATTACGATTAAATCGATATCCTTAATCGTACATAAGAAAGTATTCATTATGTCATCATCAAATGATACATAAGATTGATTAGACATTCTAATCAATATTTCTTTTGAAAAATGAATCATCCTTTATGAAAGATGAATACTATATACAAGACACACATTAACTGTCAAACAGTTTTACTAACTGTCATACATATAGCCTTGTTGTGTCTTTTATTAGATCATATCTAATGCACGACTAATAGGAGTATCTCACAAGTCTCTTAGTTTTATTTCTTATATAAAACTTTATATCAAATATAACAGAGACTACTCCCACTGCTTTCACGGAGTAAAGAAGACTTAGGTAAACCTTTTACCTTACAAACATCTCATTATTACTATAATAATGATAATGTTGTTAGGATATATAACACTAGAAAGTAATTTATACGCTCCCACTAACCCTTCAATCACATATGTATTCTCTATACTTTGAAAAGAACAGACAATCTGACTGATATAAAAAATAGAGAACACGAATTTCTGGAAGACTTATCCGAGTCTACAATAGGCTCTATAAGCTAGCACACTAAACTGCGATCTCAGCAGAACACAAACACTAGGGTCATTCCAGAATGAACTCTTCAAACAAAGAAATCACAACTGATCTCTTATCTGAATAAGTCATTCAAAAAACGCCATTTTGCATTCTTTAGCTAAAATGTACAGTTTAATATCAACATTAGCCAATATATCTTTAATTGTTCAATTAGCGTAACTAGAGACAAGTTTTCTCAGAATCTACAATAGATTGATGAGTATAACTTTTCTCACTGTCATACTATAAAGGTCAAACCTTTAATAAGCTCACACTGCTTTTGCTGCACAAACAATTAGCACAAATCATGAACTAATTCATAATTAAAGCTTGATCAAGTTCAAAACTTGATCGTAGTAAGCTATTAACAATCTTAGATCTATGGTTCAATGGTGAACTTCCAGAATCGATATCAAATATCACTTCCATTATAAGTTATAGGATAATTTTCTTCAATAAGAAAACAACAGAACCATTAAGTATCAAATATTCGTGAATGATTCTGTTATCCTATTGGACTTGTACGGAAGATGTATAAGGGTTGTTTTATCTTATTAATTACGTAGTTCCAATTATAGTTTATCATTCTCACAATTGACTTCAATAAGTCAAGTTTTTTCTACAATAATTAACATCTGATGTTACACACCAAGTAATAAAACGATTTTATTACTTAGGATGTAGGAAAGATATTTTATTAAATAGAATACAATATTCTATAAAATAGAATAAATGATAAACTTTTACTTATACATCTGAGGTGTAAGTAATTTCCATTATATAACTATTATATAAAAGAAAGATTCAAATCTCAAACTTTTCAAGATTCAGATTTTCTACCTATACATATCATATATATAACTGTGGAAATTAATGGAACCTAAATTAAAAGGATGAACTAGTGTTACTGGAGCATATCCCCAAGAGTATTGAAACTAATTTGGTAATATTCAATATCAAACGAATCAAATCATATAAGATTCGACTGCTCTCACTACTCAATTCCATCAAGATGGAATCGTGGAAGAATAATATTGAATATGAATCATATTCACTGAATAACCTTAGAACTAATTACTTTAAATTCATATGTTTGATCGTATCAAAGATCTTTGAACAATTCAAAGACTTGTTATGAATTTTAAGGATCACGTTTTCAAAATTTCAGATTGAATATATTTGAACCAGTCAAATATGTTCAATCTGCGTTTCATTAGAACGGATTGAAAGTGCTTGATCATTTCAAGACGTTCAATATGTGTTCTTTCAGAAACACGTAACTAAGTTATGAGAATTCATAAACTAAGTTACGAAGTAAAGAAAACTACCTTAAGCAATTACAATTCATTAAAACTACATACATCTAATATATCAGTTTAATGAATCTGGTGGTCCAATGACAAATCATTGGTTAAACGAGATTTTAATCACCTTCTTGAATACAATATTCATTAAATGGATAAGGATGTGTGGTGTGATCTTGTATCAAACCATCCTTTACCATACAGAATAAGCATATAATGCTTAAGTGATTAAACTCATAAAGCACCGTTCTAAATTATTTATTTTACCGAATAATTTTTCTTAATGTTTATCTCTACGTCAATGACACTACTAGTTATATTTAAAATATATAACAATTGTTTATAAAGAACAAGTAACTATCCAATAGTCGCGAGTTCCGATATCAAATATCAAAACAATCGTTAACTAATATTTTTAAATAACTAGATGGGAGATCTGGTATCCAATACCTATAGTTGTAGTATTGTGAAAATCGATATTTTCTATACACAACTATACGCATCTCCTTTCTTTAGCTTTACTATTTGCATTCAACTATTCACAACAATTGCAAATAATTGATTAGCAAATTATGTCAGACATATTGCCTCTATAGGTCATTAAAGCTAAGAAACGTCATTACTAGATAAACAAATATCTAATGGGGCTTTCTTAATACCAGTCAAGAATCTCGAGACATGAACTAATTCAAGTCAATTCTTACTACATAAGAAACTATTCTATCTAAAGTATTATATCCTAAAAGGGATATCTATCTAGATTATATATCATGACTTAGAAACTAAGTCATTAACCATCTTGATTTTTGAAGAAAATCGGAACAATAGTTCCCGATGGTTTAGACCAATCTAATAATATCCTAGTCTAGTAGTATCTAGAACCTATTCTAGAATAACTGCAACCAAGAGTCAAGTCAGATAACATATCAAAATATGTGTGCAGTGAATTAAAAGTTTAATTCTATCTAATATAGATTAAGGAAAACAAACAAGTGGCTATTTCTATAATAATACACACTGCCTAAGTTAAGGAATTTCTTAAACTTAGCAGTGCCTCCCATTATTTTACGTAATACCGTAATCCCCAACGGAAAAATAAGAATTCAATAATTAAATCGAATTTCATAATGGGAAGAAGACCCCATGAATATATTTCGACTCACTGCAGAGGCACGGTCTCGCCTACGTATATTCACAGGTAGACAACTCATTGTCAATCACTCACTAGTGACTCCTGGGTTTCCGGTCCTGGTTGTTTCTCGTTGTCGCTGCTAAGGCAGGCCTACAAGGAGACCTACCAAGGTTAAACTCGTCAATGATAAACTCAAGTTACTTGCGTAACCCTGACAGTTAGGGCACGTTCAGGATTCCGCTTTCGCTTGAATTTATCTAGTATCTTATATACATCCGGCATAAATAAATCTCTATCGGCTACACCCTCACAGCAGAGGCACGGTATCGGATGTAGTCACGGAAAAATATTTATAAACTGTACTGAAAAGACGAACTAAGAAACAAGTATTCCAAATACCAGTTACTTTAAAACCTTATTAAGCGGGGATATTCCATAAAATGTCATACACTTTAAATTTAATCAAATTAAAAGAAAGCATGCATGTATCAAGTAAAGAAAAGAACAAACATTAGATTTTAAAGGGCTAATCATATCGGGGTGTCCAGAATCAGACTCGCTCTGATACCATTTTGTAGGGGTTTTAAGGGGGAATATCGGTAACGCAGCGGAATCGCGGAAAATCGAAATTTTGCGATTTCAAAATTTTTTCTTGGATCAATTAAATAAACTTATTTATTTAATTATCCAATTATCAAATTCTGAAAAATTACACAAGAAATCAAATTTCTTGGTGGTAATTACCGAATTGCCCCAAAACTTTGTTAATTGATCATTTTAGTCCAAAGTTGTCAAATATAATTTTGGATGATTCTAAATCATTTCTAAAATATTTTTCAACACATCTAATGCATCAAAATCATATTTCACACAAATCCCCAATTTTTGAGCAATTGCCGTGAGCACCCCAAAATTTCTAATTAATTGCAATTTGGTCCCTTTTGTTCAAAACATGCCAAGATCAAATCCAATTAACCTAAAATTTTACATGCATCATATTCATACCATAATACATCACATATATGAAAAGCCCCAAATTTGGAGTGGGTTAAGAACCCTAATATTTCAATTTCATCAAATTGTCCAATTTCACACAATTTACAAAATCCAATACTTTAATCCATTCAATACTTCACCAATCAAGCCTAACCACTTTGAAAAAACTCTAGAACAATTCTAGGTCACCAATGAGTGGCTTACTAACTCTAGAATGGCAACTTTGATTTTCTAAAAATCAAAGGAGAGCTTATGAAACCATTTCAAGCTCACTTTGAAACTAAACATGCATACATCTTTCTTCCAAGTTCATAACCAATTAAAACATAAACTATAAGTGAAGAGACAACATCAAAGCAACACAAGATGAAGCTAAGGATGTTAGAAACATTTTCTATGTTGAAAGCTTTAAAGAAAAACTTACAAAAACATGATTTTTCCAAGCTTTCTTCTTTAGCTTTCAAGCCTTTTTCTCTCAACTCTATTATGTTTATTTGGTAACTTATGAACTCCTTAAAACCCTAAAAGTGAAACAAAACAATATATACCCTCCAAAAATTGCCTTGGCCGAAATTTAGGGTGTATATAAAATATCTAGATATTTTTTGTTTCAATTAAAGTTACTTTAATCAACTTGTAAATTTTATCATTACACATTTAATGAAAATTCATAAGTCAACAAAAGCAACTCAAAAATATAACACTTATATTTAAATTAGGGTGTTGGCCGAATTTAGTTAAAAGAAAAGGAAATTGATATTTCAATTTTAAACAATTTAAAACAAATATCTTAAGAAGTCAAAACTATTTTGACAACCTTTTCTTTAAGTATAAAGTCAACAATTTACACTTATAATCATTTCCTAACTTTATCATTTGGTGAGATATTTATATTTTAATTATATTAATCATTTAACAATTAAATACTTAAATAATTAATTAAATACAAATATCTCAAATATATGTATTATATTTACTTTAAATATCTCAAATACATATATTAATGATATATGTCAAATACCTTTATTTGATAATTTATTAATGTATATTTAATAATATCATATATTAAATACAAATACACATTAATTAGGAAATGACGGTTCGGCCCGTTTGCATGCTTCTTTCGTTTAACGTTTAAACGATTTATAAATAATCACCATTATTCATAAAAGTTGCCATAGTTCTCTACGAGTATATTTCATTAGTGAGACTCTATAGATTCAGGTATATCTGTCACAAAATCCAATTTCGTGTCCATAATTTACCCACCCGTAAATTATGACGACCACAGATAAACTAGTTAAATCATACAGGTCCAGGTCATTGCATACGTATAATCCCTCCGTCACAGGTATCCGGATAATCCCAGAGATATAGATGTAAACGTCAAATCTCTATAGGTATTATCCCGTCGACATTTCTATTAGCAATCTCTAAATAACATTCGGAACTTACTTCCGAAGTTTACTGTGGCCACAGATTTAACAGACTGCTAATCACATATGGACTACCTATGTTCTGTACACAGAACTGACGGATCCCATCTTAATACACACAGGATATCCGGAGGATCGGTCCACACCCAACGAACAGGTGGAGGTCTGATCTAAATAGATCGGTGACGTGACTGTCATCTAAGTGTGGAGGATGTCTCATACATCCACAGTGGTATCTCAAGTCGAAGGACCACTATGCTATTCAACCCGAGGAGATTCTTATTGACGTTGGTGTACCATCCATTAAGAATCTTCGATGAGTCGCTTAATGTTTATCCACTATAAACACCTACACGTCTATACGAGTCTCCCCAGACTCATAGTTCATTGGGATAAACCATCGGACCAAGTCCCGATATACGACATGTACTGGTCTCAACGGATTTGACTAACCGACCCGTGTTAGTGAATCTTGACCAGGAACTATATTTGATAATATACATTTAGCAGTGACATTTCCCAATGTCAATTACAAACTACCTTTGTAACTGTGTACTGCATTATATATTATCGGGCCTTTATCTAATATATACATATCACTAAACAACATTTAGTTTCAATCTAATCGTAATCAGATCGAATACGTATATAAAAACAAGAGGTGCAACCATAAATAAGTAATATTATGGAAAAAGGGATGTTCGTATTCATGAATCAGACATAAATACGGTCCGGATTGGCGCTCTGAGCACCAACCCCAACAAGTCTTCCAAAGTGTAACAACTATATTACCCTTGAAGATTCAAGTTCTATAACAAATCACTAACCGGCATAGAGGTCCATATGCTGGTATGTCGGTTTGCTTATCGGTATGGGGACTAGTATGGTCTGTGTCGGTTTCAGAGATCATGTAAGATCTGAAGGTTGACCGATATGAAGACCAATATGCTCTATACCAGTTTTTGTAACTATGCAAACTCCAAAGTGATCAGTATAGTGACCGATATAGAGTATCCCGGTTTCAGAGGTGATGCAAAACTGCTCAAAATAGAGCAAGGATACCGATATGCCGATGTAAGGGACCAATATGCTGGTCTCAGTGCCAAAATGCAGGATTTGAAGGTTAAAATTATTTTCCACATGACCCTAATGCATCTAAATGAATGTACATATGCCCTATGAGCTTAAAGACTTAAATTAACAACTCACTTATAAAGAGAGCCCTAAGCTAAAACTACATAAGATATTCTTCATTTGTCGCTGAAGTCTTCACATCTATCGCTCTTCACCACCAATATGCTTCGACATATATATTTTTGTAATGTCCGCTAATGCGCGTCGAAGACTTCTAGTGTTGCATCATCAAAATCCATCTTGAGAATATGTCGTTAACAGTTAGGTGAGCTTCCTTAATATGCCCCCTCAACCTTAATGGACATGATGTAAATTAAGCTTGGCTATGAAGTAATTGAAGGCAGTACTGATAATGGTTTGGTTACCACGTCTGTAATTTATTCTTCATTTGGAATGTGTTTGATAATAAGTTATTTTCTAATAACCTTATATTTAACCTAGTGAATGTCTAGCTCTATGTGCTTTGTTTTGGAGTGATAAACTAAATTTTGGGCAAGTTCAGTAGCACCCTCATAATCACACCAAATAACAGGAGTTGCTGGACATGTGAGTCTTAATTCAACATATTCACACCAAATAACTTAGTGATTTCTACAGTAAAACAACTAAGGCTCTGTATTCACTTTATGTACTAGACTTTGTCACCACCCGTTGCTTCTTTGATAACCAAGATTCTAATAAATTATTTCCCAGTTATACACTGTATGCACTAATGGATTTTCTATCATCCAAGTCACATGCCCAATATGCATAAGAGAATCCAGTGATGTTTAAGTCTCCAGAGTTTATGAATTAAGACCAAAATCTTGAGTGACTTAAGAGGTATTTGAGAACCTTCGTACATACTAGTAAGTGACTTAACTGACCTTTTGCCATTTTCTCCAATTTTAGACCTGCACCGAAAGGAACGTCACTACCTTTGCAACCAAGCATTTGGGCCTTGAGTAACAAATCCCTTATATACTTTCTCTTGGATAGATCTAAACTATTACTCATATATGTAACTTAAATTCCAAAGAAATAAGATATTAGTCTCAGATCCTTTAAGGAGAAGACTGAGCTAAGACTAGTAATAGAACTCTCTAATTCAGTACCATTAGTTAATGTCATTAGTATATTATCAACATAAATCAATACCAGAATAATAGAATCCTTGTTAAACAATGAAGTGTCGGCCTTGGAGTTCTAAAACTTCCATCTTAACAACATCATTTAAGTCTATCAAACCAAGCCCTAGGAGCTTGTTTTAAGCCATACAAAGTTTTATGAAGTTTGTAAATATATGAAGCTTTATGTTGATCCACAAAACCTTATGGTGGTTGCATGTTCATATCTATTTGTCTAATATTCCATCTGTCATAACAACAAGACTGAGTATAACCTGATAGTAGAGGCCTTGATGACAGGACTAAAAGTTTCAAAATAATCCACCTAGCTGTTTGTTGGAATCCCTTTGCCGTAAAAGTCTTGCTTTATGTTTAGATAAACTTCTATTAGTGTTGTATTTGATTTTAAAAATCCACTTGTTTCCCACTACTTTAGCTTCTAGAGGTTTAGGAATTAATGAACATGTGTGGTATTTAATAAGAGCATCAAACTCACTTTGCATAGCCTGTTTCCACTTAATGTTGGTCAAGGCTTCTTGGAGAGAAGTTGAAAATAGTTTGGGCTTCAAAATTCTGGATCTAGTAGTCATGAGATGATTTATGGGTTGTTTGTGTTGGATAAGAATATTTGTATTTGTTTCTTGAGGCAGAAGAATTTGTGAGGAGGTATCATTTGTTTGTGACAAAATTTACTTGATGAATCTGAAGTATTTTCTCCATATGAGATAATGTTGGACTGAGTTTCACCTTGTACGGACCTTTTTGAACATAACTCTAATCTATTGTTGAGATTTGGATAAGGTAAAGTAGATAAATGATAGATTTGGGTATATGAATAAGTAGACTCGGAGTGATGTAGTTTTTGGATTGAAGGTAGGATCAACAGAAAAAGAGAAAGTGTGTTCATCAAAGATGGCATGAATAACATTTACATGAGCGGAAATCAAACTTATGACTGTTGTAATCTCTTAAAAATTAATAGAAAGCATGCACATCCAAAACACTTAAGGAAGACATAATATGGTTTGAGCTTATAGAGATTTTTATAAAAAGAGAGGTTTTTAAGATCTCTAGTGGGCAATTTATTTATATGATAGACAATTGTATGAAAAGCTTCCCACCAAAATCTATGAGGTAGTTTAGCTTGAGCTAACAAAGTTAATCCCATCTCAACTATATGCAAGTCCATTCTGGTGATGTGTATAAGGACAAGATTGTCTAAAGATAATCCCATGTATGTTTAAAAATTCAGTAACCTATTTTTTCTCCACCAATCAGATTGAAGAGACCTAATGCTCTTATTGAACTATTTTTCCACTTGACATTTAAACAATTTGAAGGTTTCTAAAGCATCTGACTTAAGCTTGAGAGGATAAATCCAAGTGTATCTTGTATAGTCATATACAAAGGAGATATTATATTTATAATCTTATAAAGATATTATAGGTGAGGGTCCCTACAAGTCTGTGCGAATGAGTTTAAGGGTAGAAACATTTTTGATATCTGTTATAGGAAAATGTAATCTATAACTCTTGCCTAATTGATATGCATCATTACACAAAATCACTCAATTTATATATATATCATTTTTATAAGAAGTAAGTATTTGCTTCGAGACTTGTTGAGTGGGATGACCAAATTTTCTGTAAAGTAAAATAATATCACAATCATTTTTGGTTTGAGTACAAATAACAGTGGAATAACAAGCCTTTGAAATGGCACCACTCTTATCTTTTGAATAGAAAATAGGTTGAAACAAAGATAACATTAAAAATTATTTAGACAATGAATTACTTGTATATATGATCAGAGGGAGAGTTTTGATAGATGGTATAAGTAGAGGTTCTCAGCAATATTTTGTTGTGACCCAGGGACTAAAGACGTACCACAGAAGAAGGATGAGAGGCCCAACTGCCACAGCCCAAACAGCCGAGATGAAGACACCTGTTCCAATGAGCTTTGAGAGGAGTGGGGACCAGGAGAGAAGAGAGAGCAGCAGTAACAAAGAGAAGGAGTTTGGAGGGTATGAGGCAGGCAATCATTAGTGAAAGGAAAGGGGCGCAGGCAGGAGGGGAAGTAGGTAGAAGGCAAGGACGTGCCTGACTCTGGAGGCCGTAATCTTTAGCTTAGTTTAGTATTCTCGTAGAATCAATTAGCAGCTATGCCTGCCATTTTGTTATCCTTTTTGGAGGATCCTTATTTTCAATTGTAATGGTGACTATGAGACCATTTTGAGGTGATGCAGTCTGTTGAATGTTCAGGGATCTATTATTAATATTAATTGGAGCAATATTCAGTACACTTGAATGGTTCTATTATCATAGTATTAAATTCTCATTCACTGTTACATTGGTTGCATATTGTGAATCAATCTTCGTCAGTTCTCTTGTCATTGCTTGCTGATTCATAACCTGGAGCAGAGTTGTTCTCGATGGAGGGGCTGGCTATCAATCTGTAGAGAGCAAGGAAGATAACAGGGGGGAATTAGTAGGTCACAACAAATTGGTATCAGAGCAGTTCACTTTCCCTTGGACTGTGGACAGTAGGTAATGGTAACAACTCGTGACGGGTTAAGAATGGAGACGAGGATCGAAAACGTGGAGGGGGCTATGGAGGAGGTATACCAGAGACTCGATACGTTAAAGGAGATGATGACCGAGATTCAGGGGAATCAAAAGATGGGAGAGAAAGGAAAAAGGGTGGAAGTTGGAGAGGGTTCTGGAAGGCAAGGAGAGGACATTCCGACCGTAGACATGGACCTTGGGGATGAGAGAAATAGCGAACCTACGATGGTGGGGGAGAAGACCAAACCCCGACGGCTTGAACTGCCGCTTTTTGGGGGATTCGACCCCCAGGGGTGGATTTTTAGGGCGGAACAATTGTTCTTAGTTCATGAGGTGAGGGAAAGCGACAAGGTGCAACTGGCAGCGGCCTGCTTTGAGAAGGCTGCCCTCAACTGGTACCAGTACTCGTCCACGAGGTGGCCGATAAGGACATGGCGAACCCTAAAAACGGAGTTGCTTGAGCGTTTTCGTCACACCTTGGGACCCACGGGATACCCAACACTAATCGCCATGAAACAAGAGGGAACCGTTACGGAGTACATTGAGTCATTCGAGCTGGCAGCGGGTTCAACCCCAGAGGTGGAGGAGGACTTATTGGTGCATTTCTTCACAAGTGGTTTGAGGAGAGAGTTACAAATAGAAATGCGGCCGTGGAAGGTGTTTGACCTGAAGGCAGTTATGAGTTTAGCGTTAGACCTGGAGGAGAAAATTGATATGTATAACGGAGGAGCAGTGAGGAAAAATGAAACAATACGAGATGGGCCAGGAAGGTTTGGGCCGGATGGATGGAGCAGGAGCGGGTCGGGATTTTGGTTCGGGTCCAGACCAAGTGGTGAAATGTCGGTCACGGGTCCACGTAGCCCAAATGCAACCCAATTCATCCCTAATCGGGGAAACAATCGTAGCCACTATGACACAGCAGGGGGACCTCCGACGAACCCACCCACGATAACTTCAGCTGGTCACAATCGACATAATACACAACATGGCTCCTTTCCACCAGGCCGAGCACTACCCCCCAACCAAACAGGAAGAAACTCCAGTTACGGGTCACACGACCCAAGACCGCTGCCCTTTCGACGATTATCTGAGAGTGAGGAGCATTATAGACGGGTGAATAATCTGTGTTTCCGTTGCAATGACCGGTACGCTCCAGGGCACGTCTGTAGGAACCCGTCCCTGCGAGTATGCGTGGTCGACGAGGGGTTGAATCAGGAAGAGTGGTCAAGGACGAAGGCAGATCAGGGATGGGAAGATCTAGAGGTGGGGCACCTTTGCGAAATGGAGGTCTGGCAGGAGGATCAGGGGGTAGGGGTACAAAAGGGGTTATGAGAGTTGCAATCCATCGAAGATAAGAACAAGGCTACGGCGAGTGAAGAAGAGAATCCGAATACGCAAATGGGCGAACAGATTGTGACGGTATCGGTGAAGTCTCTGATGGGTTTCGCACCGGCGGGAAAAACCTTGCGAATACGAGGGGTGGTTCATGGTCGGCCGGTAGTTATCTTGATAGATGGTGGTGCGTCGAATTCTTTCTTGTCTCCAACAATAGCTGTCGAATTGCAGTTAACAATAGATGCATCTAGGAAATTCGGGGTTGAACTGGGGGATGGCTGTCGTGTGACAGGGGAAGGTGTATGTAGAGCTGTATCAGTGGAGTTATATGGGCTAACAATTGTGGAAGACTTTCTCCTCTTTGAGACAGGATGTGCGGACTTAGTTTTGGGGGTGACATGGTTGGAGACTCTAGGCGAATTCTCTTCCAATTATAGAGAATTGACCATGAGCATACGGAGAGGGAAGGAGAAGATTAAACTCAAGGGAGACCCTACCTTAAGGAGAGGGATGGTCTCTTACAAAAGCTTAGTTAAGACCATGGACAACGAGGACGAGGGGTTTCTGGTTGACTGCAGGGAATATACTAATGAGAATGGGGGCGCCGTTAGGGAATTAGGGGTAGCCCCGATACTGCAAGAGCTCCTGGAGGGATTTCAGGCTATTTTTGACCAGCCTATTCGCCTGCCAATGGAAAGACCACAGGACCATGCAATACAGCTACACCCTGGAGTTTCCCCACCACACGTTAGGCCTTACCGTTACCCCTATTATCAGAAGAATGAAATCGAAAAGATAGTCCAAGAAATGTTGACCGCCGGAATTATCAGACCCAGCAGCAGCCCCTTCTCAAGTCCAGTACTGCTGGTCCGGAAAAAGGATGGTAGTTGGCGTTTTTGCGTGGATTATCGAGCTCTCAATAAAGTCACCATTCCCGACAAATTTCCCATACCAATCATTGATGAGTTGTTGGACGAGTTGGTAGGTGCCACCATATTTTCTAAGCTGGATCTGAAAACAGGATACCATCAAATTAGAGTCCGAGGAGAAGATGTGCAGAAGACAGCATTCCGGACTCACAAAGGGCATTATGAATTTCTAGTCATGCCTTTCGGCTTAACTAATGCTCCCGCCACTTTTCAGGCACTGATGAATGAGATTTTCCGGCCTTTTCTCCGCAGATTTGTGTTGGTATTTTTTGACGATATTTTGGTCTACAGTGCGGATTTGTTGGAACACTCAGGACATTTGAGGAGTGTGTTGGAAGTTCTACGGAATAACCGCCTAGTGGTGAACAAAAAAAAATGTTATTTTGGACAGGGCGTAATAGAGAATTTGGGCCATATTATTTCAGGATTGGGGGTAGCGGCGGACGCCTCTAAGGTAGATTGCATGGTGGAGTGGCCAGTCCCGACTAATCTCCGAGGCTTGAGGGGTTTTTTGGGGCTCACCGGTTACTATCGTCGATTCGTTCGTAATTATGGGAAGATTGCCAAACCACTCACAGACTTACTCAAGAAAGATAATTTTAAGTGGGAAGCAGCAGCCCAGCAAGCGTTTGAGTGTTTGAAGACCGCCATGACTACTGTACCAGTGCTAGCGCTCCCTGATTTCAGTAAACCTTTTGTGTTAGAGACTGATGCTTCAGGGGATGGGGTGGGCGCTGTTCTTATGCAAGAAGGAAGACCGGTGGCATTTTTCAGTCGAGCCCTATCCGCCCAATCGCAGGCCAAATCCGTCTATGAATGGGAACTAATGGCTCTTGTCTTGGCAGTTCAGCGCTGGCGTCATTACCTCATGGGCAGCCCTTTTGTGGTAAAAACATATCAGGTTAGTCTTAAATACTTACTGGATCAGCAATATCTGTCTGAGGGGCAAATGAAGTGGATTACGAAACTCTCAGGATATCAGTTTTCCATTCATTATAAACCCGGTAAAGAAAATAGGGTAGCGGATGTCTTATCCCGGAGGACTCATGAGCAGAGTTTGGAAGGCTGTGTTCGGTTGGCAGCCATATCAATAGGACAATGCCATGTTTTGGAAGGAGTGGGAGAGGAAGTTCAAAGGGACCCGGTTCTCAGCTCTATTATGCAAGACTTACTTATGGGTTCAGATTGCCACCCAGGATTTTCTACTCGAGGAGGCCATCTCTTTTTCCGCGGTCGGATTGTGATTCCCTCAAAATCAGCCCGTATACAGCCGTTACTTCAAGAGTTTCATGCCACGCCGGGCGGAGGTCATTCAGGCTATGTGCGCACCTATAGGCGGCTAGCGGGGCTGGTGTACTGGAGGGGTATGAAGAGAGATATTCAGACTTTTGTGGCAGCGTGCGACACATGTCAGCGGGCTAAACACTCTTCTCTCACGCCGGGGGGACTGCTCCAGCCTCTACCAGTTCCGCACAATTCATGGGATGACATATCCATGGACTTTGTGGAAGGTTTACCCCGCGCTCAATAAGTAGACACGGTAATGGTGGTGGTCGACCGATTGACGAAATATGGACACTTTTTGACTCTAAGTCATCCATTTACTGCCAATTCTGTCGCTTCTTTATTTATCAAGGAAATTGTCCGCCTACACGGTTTTCCCAAATCCATTGTCTCTGATAGGGACCGGGTGTTCATGAGCCTTTTCTGAACAGAACTATTTCGACTGGCAGGTACTACACTTCGGCGGAGTTCCGCCTACCACCCCCAAACGGATGGGCAAACCGAAGTGGTTAACCGTTGCTTGGAGTCCTACCTAAGATGTTTTGTGGGCGACAAGCCCCGTTCATGGCCTCGGTGGATTCCATGGGCCGAATATTGGTATAACACCTCATTTCATGGGTCGGCGGGCATGACACCATTCAAAGCCCTCTACGGCCGCGACCCACCTCCTCTAATTCGTTTTCCAGATGGGGGTTCGACAGTGGAGGAAGTGAATGTACAGTTGCGGGATCGGGATTCCATCTTACAGCAGTTGCGATCCAATCTATTGGTCGCTCAGGACAGAATGAAAAACCAGGCTGACAAGAAAAGAAGGGAGCAACAATTTAACGTGGGAGACAAGGTATTTTTGCGCATTCAGCCATACCGTTGGAAGTCACTGGCTCGGCGTCCCAATGAAAAGCTGAGTCCACGTTTTTATGGACCCTTTGAGATTCTCCAGCGCATTGGTACAGTCGCTTATAAGTTGTTGTTACCTGGAAATGCGAAGATTCATCCGGTCTTTCATGTCTCGCAGCTCAAGCGCTCATTAGCCCCCATTTCCTATCAACAGCCACTTCCTTCTTGTTTGACTGAAGATTATGAATTACAGGTGTGCCCAGAAAAATTGTTGGCAGTCCGGCAGCTGTTAAATGGAGACTGCGAAGTCTTAGTGAAATGGGAAGGGCTGCCGGAGTTTGAGAACACATGGGAATCGTACAACGATCTGCTTCACCAGTTTCCGGACCATCACCTTGAGGACAAGGTGATTTTCGAAGGGGGGTAATGTTGTGACCCAAGGACTAAAGACGTACCACAGAAGAAGGATGAGAGGCCCAACTGCCACAGCCCAAACAGCCGAGATGAAGACACCTGTTCCAATGAGCTTTGAAAGGAGTGGGGACCAGGAGAGAAGAGAGAGCAGCAGTAACAAAGAGAAGAAGGTTGGAGGGTATGAGGCTGGCAATCATTAGTGAAAGGAAAGGGGCGCAGGCAGGAGGGGAAGTAGGTAGAAGGCAAGGACGTGCCTGACTCTGGAGGCCATAATCTTTAGCTTAGTTTAGTATTCTCGTAGAATCAATTAGCAGCTATGCCTGCCATTTTGTTATCCTTTTTGGAGGATCCTTATTTTCAATTGTAATGGTGACTATGAGACCATTTTGAGGTGATGCAGTCTGTTGAATGTTCAGGGATCTATTATTAATATTAATTGGAGCAATATTCAGTACACTTGAATGGTTCTATTATCATAGTATTAAATTCTCATTCACTGTTACATTGGTTGCATATTGTGAATCAATCTTCGTCAGTTCTCTTGTCATTGCTTGCTGATTCATAACCTGGAGCAGAGTTGTTCTCGATGGAGGGGCTGGCTATCAATCTGTAGAGAGCAAGGAAGATAACATGGGGGAATTAGTAGGTCACAACATATTTTCTACAGTACTTGTTCAACATGGCCTTGAAGTAGAACTTGACCTTTCATCTTGTCATTTATAAAACATATATCATCATATAATTTAACACAAACATTATTATAAGTAGTTAGTTTGGAAATGCTTAATAAATACTTTCTAATATGAGGAACTAGAAGTATATCTTTGAGAAATAAATTGTAAGAACTGGTTTGTGGTATAAGGGATCTAAGAAAAGCATTACCAATATTAGAAATGATGAGGCCCTGACCATTGCCAATAATTAACTTATCATTACCTTTGAAATCTTCATTTACTTGCATGTTGGCAATACTTTAGATTGTGAATTTTGACTTCGGTCCAAAATCGAGATTTTATAGGATAGTGGCACCAATAATTCTTAAAAAAAATAAACGGAGCATAGAGCAACTATGCACCAATGTGGTGGGCGCTATAGGTACTCCGACACTTAAATTAGCGAGGTAATGAGCGAAAAAAGGGGAGAGCAAGACAAGAGGTTACCTCGATCATTCTAGTCTATTTCCATGAGAGTGGTTGGCTAGAGTGTTTCGGGAGTTATGTGCTTTGAGAATTCGAGTATGAGAGCCAAAGCTTGAATGCCTTAATCCCTTAGACCCTCTCTCCATTTATAGGCTGTGTGTAGACATTGTATTTTTATATATATCTTAATGATGAGTCTCTTGTGGGTACACCCCCTGAAAATTGGAAAATTATAAGATGAGTGCCAAGAAAGGAAAGAACTCCGAGAAAAATAACCAAAAACTAGCCAGACATCCCCTATGTTCGGCTGACATTCTCTATCACTAGAAAATCCAGCCGGATATGCCTTAAAAACCCTAAATTCGGTTGGATAAGTCATAAATGTCATTGAATGTCCAGATTGTCAGTTACCAAAGACATGTGATATGATTATGGTCGGCCAACGCACGTGCAAATCTCCAAAAGCTGAAGTAATAGACTAATTATTGGTCGGCCGGAATTACACTTCAAATTGTACATCCGATAGAACATAGATCAGACTTTATTGTCTATAGTAACTTTAATAATGCCAGACAGAGAGGAAAGTAGGAGAGGATTCTGCTCCCCCTTCATTTTCAGCCCGGACCCTGGCACTATAAAAGAGGCATCCCCTTCCCAATGAGGGGATCATAAACAAATAAAAGCTGAAATTTTGGAAACAGTGACATCCAAAACCCTTGAGAGAGAAAGTCAGCAATTACCCTATGATCCTTGGAGTTGCTTCCCTTCTGGTGTGAATCCAACAATAACCCAGACTTAGAGGATTCTTCAAAGCCACCATATACATAGAGGTACGACCTGATGACATCATGCTTTAGTTTCTACTTTATTACACAGTATATCTGGCCATAATTGATTCACAGTCGGTCGAACATGCACATCATGTCCATCACGTAATTAAAACATCCAGCCAGACTTATTCAAAGCCAGGCCTGCACCTTATATCCTATTGTCTTTATACGTTATCATTATTTTCCGTATTTTATCATAGCTGTTATTAACATTATCATTTAAGTTATTACCACACATGATTCTGTATTTTTTTTATCTTTCATGTTTCACACAAAATATCTAGCCAGACTTGTATTAAGTCCAGCCAGACATTAAGTGCCCAAAAAATTTTGTCCGGCCAGGCTTTGAAATTCTGATATGTTCAATTTGCATACTATTACTGTTGTTCTGTTTCATTTACTATGTTTACTGTTAGTTAAACATATTTATCTTATGTATCTCTCTGGTTTTTAAGACACATCCAGCCAGATATGGGCTATGTTCGGTCAGATATTAATGGCACATAAAAATATCTGGTCGGGCTTCCAGAAAGCCAGGCTAATGAGATGCATGCTCTGACTTACTTGGTTCTCATTTTACTATTATTGTAACAGCTTCTGAACATTTATTTTATTTGTCAATTCCACTCTTTACATACTTATGTGTTTTATTATTCATGTTTATGATATGTATGTTATATAAAACTGTTATTGCGTGTGAATTACATTATAAGATATGGATATACCTCTCCTCAAACCTAAATATTATACTAGCATTAGTAAGGGACCATTCCAAACCCAAACGATTTAAATTCAGACCTTATGAGGGGTGTAGTGCGGCATTAAATCATTCCTGGTGTCTTATACGAGTTGGTGACTCCATTATTCTCTCGTTAGTTTCCCCGTGGGGCTATCCGTACTCTCTATAGGCTGCGAGCTCAATAATATCGTGGTCGCTGACATCATAGGCATAGCAGTAAATCCCGTTTCGCTCCTGAAGATGGCGACTCTAGTGGGGATAGAGAACCGACCCTGAAAAAATACCTTGTAGTATTTATGGTAAGATTAAGGTTAACCATGTCTTCATTTTTTGCATACCAATATTGAGAAATTACTTTCAATCAAGGTGGTGGATTGGTATGTGATGAAACCATCATTTGTTGGCATGTATCCTTGAATATTGTTGAGTCCATATGGTCGATCCAACACTTGGGTGGGGAGACCTATTTGTGGACAAGCTGTATTCTTGGGTATAAAAAGTTGAGTTGATTGGTTGATTGAACCTGGATGAAGAGACTTAGTTATTGATAACCCTTCAATGATAAGAGCCTAAGCTTTACCCTTGATAAACCCACATGAAAACCAATAGTTATTTTCCCATATTACTAAGCTTCCCTAATGGTTGTGATTGGCCCTTAACCATTTGAATCATTTTGAACTTTTTACCATGTGATGTAAACTTGTTGGGTCTTTTCAACTGGGACATGTTTGTATTTTCATGATAATAGGGTCAAGGACTTTGAAATGTTAATGGGCCACCATGTATGAAAACCTTATTGGGCCTAGAATTTTTATTTATAATCCAAATGTACCAAACATGAGTCTGATACCCGTATTAGCTCTTACCCAGAAGGGTACGCCTTATTTTGGTCCATTTGGATATCTTTAAACTTTCTCAGTAACAATTGGTCTAATTCATAATTTTATACAAAGACAAGATTCCCATATTAGGCTTAGTCATTTTTTTAAATGTGCGGCCTTTTATAATTTAACGATAGAATAGAACCAAAGTAACAAAGATTTACCCCTGAAGCATATGAGAGGATGAGCTTGTGTACTCCATATTGGTACATAAAAATGAAAGATAAAACGTTCAGACATCAGAAGCTGAAACTAGTGAGATGAAACATGAGTGGCCAATAAACAGAATGGCTGAGGGGATCCCCACTTTAGATGATGATGAGGACCTAACAAAATATACTGCATAGAGAATAGCCAAATCCCAAATTGAGACCGAATTATAGAAGTTAAAAGAGCAAATGGAGTCAGTCACATAAACGATGAAAGACAAGCACGAAGAGTTGCTCGATTATTATGCCATGACCTTTGAAGAAAAATTACCTGCCAAATTCAAGATGCTTGATATAACCAAATTCGATGAGAATGACCCCAAAGTACATATCCATCAGTACGTGTCTATGATGAGTGCTGATGGCATGTCTGAGCGAAAAGTCTTGAAGACGTTTGACATGTCGCTCAAGGGAGCATATATGGTATGGTACCACAACCTTGAAATGAAGATAAAAGATGATTGGAGGATGCTGACAAGGCATTATTAGACCAGTATGTCACATATATGAAAATCGATTTGTCGCTCCGTGACTTATAAAACACAAAATATAATAAAGATGCAAACACGACCCTCAGAGAATGACCAAATTTAGATTATCATCAAATGCACCAAGCCCTCCATTTACAATAAGCTGATGAGGATTTCCATCTTCCACATAGGGGAATGTGGAATTCGAGTAAAATTAGTGGGAGAAATATTATTTAAAAGACCTAAAATTTTGGTTAAATACTTATTACAAAATTATTAACAAACTTGTGTTTTCAACAGAACACGTGATACAAAATGAATCCAACAGCATCAATACTTGACAAAGATAAACTCACTGGCCCTAATTTCCTAGATTGTCGTCTTAAACGCAAGATTGTCTTGGATTACAAACATCTTTATTATGTTCTCGATATGATAGATCCTGATCATATTGATGATGATATTGTAGGAAACGACTTTCCTTAGCGCGGCGGAAGTTGCTTGTGGTGGCACCAGGTCCGGTATGGATCTTCAAAATTTTCTTTGCCTTCTCCCTTTGTTGTAGTAGCCAAAATCAATCCTTTAGTGTCCAACACTTGGATCAACCACTCGATCTTCCGAACTATGACTCGAAACAACAAACCGAAGTGTGGGCTTCACTCACAAAGATTAAACTTCTAAAATATTTAGAGATTTAAGATGTCACAATGGTGTTTGGCTTTAGGAATTTCACAACACTTGTGAATGCTAGAACTCTCTCTATTTTCTCTCAAATCTTTTCTCACAACAATTGTGTGAATGAATGCAAAGTGTTAACCTTAGGAAGTGAAAGAAATGGTAGAGATTATATTCTCTTACACAAGCCAACTAACCTTGTCATTAAACATCTAATGCTTTCTTGCAATGGCCAACACAAAAATGTGAATGCCATACCAAAGCATAAGAAATGTTAAGCTAAAGAAAATGGCTTTGTCATTAATCATTCAATGCTTTCTTTCAATGGCAACCACATAAATGTGGAGGCCATACCAAAGCATAAAATGCATTAGCTAATGACAAAACTATTAGGTGTATCCAAGCCACCTAATAGACATGATTGCTTGGATGACATGGTAAGCCATATGGCTATGTCTCCAATGGTAAATAAAAATCAATATATTAATAATGATTTATTTACCTTCAATCATGTTGTAGTAATTATCTCATAATTATTACTAACTTGATTATCTCATAATCAAAGAATTCTAGAAAACATTAAGTTAAACTAATTTAACATAGTTTTCATTTGTGACAATAAATATTATTAATCTTATAATAATATATAAATAAATATAATATGAGCATATAATTAGACAATCTAATTATATTAGGTTTGCTACAGTTAATCGAGCTAGCACGGGGACCAAATAGACCTACGATTCCAAGCTCCAATAATTCCGAAATATTAATTAAACTCTTTAATCAAATATTACGAATTATTAACTCCGCATTATTCCACTAAGAACTCGAAGTTGAACTCTCGTTATCGTAGATGGATTAAGTAAACCGAACATTTTCGATGTCCATCGATATAGTCATTACATATGGATTAGCCCTTCACGAATATCTCATAAATAGAGCCGGGTAATAAGTCTGTTAAAACCCCTCTAAATATTTTGTCTCTTAAGCACCATTGATTCTATAATGAACAATTAATTCGTAACAATTATGAATATATAAAACTTTCTATTCGTAATAGAAAAGTTGAGTGCTCAAATTGTTCAAGTCCCGTATCAACTGTTAAAAGAGATATTCATCTACTTCTCATAAGAAGGAGTGAATTCCATATATATGTAAAACGTTCCCAGCTACACACCAAACCATATCCCCAAAATACGTAGTTATTGGCCGGGATTGCAACACCAACCTCACCATAGTAAATCAAAGGACATAACCTGTCATGCAGGAGTTCGTAGTATACTCAAGATTAAGATCGAATCCATATATTACCATCTATTAGATAAAATGAATTTCTTCGGTTAACAGATATTAAAAGAAATTCATATTTATCTGAATCCAGTCCTATATGATCTTATCATACAATGTGCCTCCATTCCCATATCATTACATGAACGATCCCGGATCAAGGTCGTCATACAAGTATAGAATGGACCGCAGCTATAGATATACCACAAATAAAGTACCATCCTTGTTCGCTCTCTATGGACTTTTTAGATTACTAACTTTAGACTTAAATCCTCTTGTGCATCAAACATACACTAAGTCTAAAGGTACAAGAGTAATAAAGGTAAACAAGACAATTAGACAATATGTGATATAAATCAAACAACTTTGATAAAATGAATAATGCATTTATTATTATTACAAAAATCAATTCTGTTTACAATACATTAAGCTCTAGGACATAAATCTCATCAATCTCCCACTTGGACTAGAGCAAATGAGACATGTCATGTAATCCTAAACCATTTAGGTGACCTTCAAATACTTTAGCCGATAAGGTCTTTGTAAACAGATCAGCCAGGTTGTCTACGAATAGAATCTGTATGACAGCGACATCTCATCTCTGCACTATCTCCCTGATGAGGTGATATTTCCTCTCAATATGCTTACCCCTCTTGTGGCTTCTTGGTTCTTTGGAGTTCGCCACCACACCACTATTATCGCAATAAAGTGTGAGTGGTTTATCCATATCTGGAACAACTTCCAGATCTGCCAAGAACTTACGGAGCCAGACTGCTTTCTTAGCTGCTTCACAAACTGCTACATATTCAGCCTACATGGTGGAGTCAGCAATACAAGATTGCTTAATGCTCCTCCATACTATAGCCCCACCACCTAGGGTGAACACTGATCCAGATGTTGATTTCCTAGAATCGACATCCGTTTGAAAATCAGAGTCAATATATCCTCTCAGAATCATATCATGACTTGTATATACAAGCATATAATTTCGCGTTCTCCGAAGATACTTGAGAATATGTTTCACCGCTACCCAATGATCTAATCATGGGTTGGATTGAAACCTACTGACTACTCCCACTGGAAAACAGATGTCGGTCTCGTGCATAACATAGCATACATAAGACTTCCAACTGCTGAAGCATATGGTATATGTCTCATCTCCTCAATCCTGATCTGTGATATGTCCTAGACAATGCATGCCTGAAGGTAAATGCCTTTCATAATTCTGCTCTAAAATCGCACAAGAGATTGTGATATATGTAGCTTTGACATTGCTAACAGTCGTTTCTTACGATCCCGAATGATCTGAATCCCAAGTACATAACTTGCCTCTCCCAAATCTTTCATTTGGAATTGGTTAGCTAGCCAGATTTTCACGTCTGATAATATCTTTACATCATTCCCAATGAGTAAAATATCATCAATGTATAACACAAGGAAAACCACATTCCCATCAATGATGCGCTTGTAAACACAAGGCTCATCAATGTTCTGCTCAAAGTTATAAGACTTGATCGTAGTATCAAACCTTATGTTCCAAGATCTAGATGATTGCTTAAGTCCATAAATGGACCTTTGCAACTTGCAAACTTTTTTCTATTGACCTTGGGTAATGAACCCTTCTGGTTGTACCAAATTGATACTCTCATCAAGATTACCATTCAAGAATGCAGTCTTGACATCCATTTGCCAAATCTCATAGTCATAATATGCGGTAATGGAAAAGAAATCCTGATGGATTTAAGCATGGCTACTGGCGAGAAAGTTTCTTCATAGTCAACTCCCTCTTTTTGGGTATAACCTTTGCCACTAGCCTAGCCTTGAAAGTCTGTACTTTCCCATCTATTCCTCTTTTTCTCTTGTAGATCCACTTGCAACCTATGGGTTTTACTCCATTAGGTTGGTCTACAAGTTCCCAGACTGAGTTAGAGTACATGGACTCCATCTCAAGGTTCATAGCTTTGAGCCATTCTTCTTTATCAGTATCATCCATTGCACTACGATAGGTCAATAGATCATCTATACCATCACAAGATGCAACAACTTGCACCTCACCATTTCCTAGATAGCGTTCAGGTTGTCTTACAACCCTCCCACTACGCCTAGGTAGTATGGTATCCTGATAAACTTGCATCTGACTTTCAGATGTAGAAGGTGTTATTTCTTTGTCAACATTTGACAATGATGTCGTACCAGCAAGTAACTCCTCAAGTACCACTTTACTTCGAGGTTTGAACTATCTCATATAGTCCTCCTCAAGAAATGTATCATTTTTCGACACAAATACTTTATTATCTTCTGGACTATAGAAGAATCCACCCCTAGTTTCCTTAGGATAGCCTACAAATAGGCACACCTGTGAACGTGGTTCCAACTTAGTAGTCTTGTTCTTTAGCACATGTGCCGGACACCCCCATATGCGGAAATGTCACAAATTAGCTTTAAGACCATTCCACAACTCTAAGGGAGTATTAGAAATAGACTTAGAAGGAACTACATTCAGGATATACATTGCAGTTTGTAATGCATACCCCCATAATGAACTAGGTAGAGTGCTATAACTAAACATTGATCTTATCATGTCTAGAAGGGTTTGATTTCTCCTTTCTGCAACACCATTTTGTTGTGGTGTTCCAGGTGCTGTGAGTTGCGAAACAATTCCATGCTCAACTATGAATTCCTCGAAATCTCTATCAAGGTATTCTCCTCCACGATCTGATCGTAGAATTTCGATGCTTTTACCTAACTGGTTCTCAACCTCAGCATGATACTATTTGAACTTTTCAAATGTATCTGACTTGTGCTGCATTAGGTAAACATACCCATTTCTGGAATAATCGTCAATGAAAGTGATGAAGTATTCAAAACCACCTTGGGCTTTTACATTCATCGGTCCGTAAACATCCGAATGTATTAGCTCAAGAGTTTCTTTGGCTCTTATCCCTTTTCCAGTAAAAGGTCTCTTGGTCATTTTGCCTTCTAGACAGGATTCGCAGACAGTAAAGTACCAAGTTTTAACTGATTTAAAACTATGTTCTTAATTAGTCTATCTATCCGGTCAAGGTTAATGTGACCAAGTCTAAGGTGCCATAAATAGGTATCATCATGAGAAATCTTTTGCCGTTTAGTTTTAGATCTTTCAATCTTAAACATTTCAGTATTAAGCAGTGATTCATGCATTAACGGCCTTAATACATATAGATTATTTTCGGAGTTTCCGTACATATATTTAATCCATTTCTACTAATAATAACTGACTTATTATTAAACGAAATAGAAAAACCACATTCCATAAGTTTTGTTACAGAAATAAAATTCTTGTGAAAACCAGGAATATATAGCACACCATTAAAACATAAATAACTTTTATTAAAATTCAAATTTGAAACTCCCACTGCTCTTACTGAAACAACATCCCCTATCCCAACTCTCATGGTAAAGCTACCTTCAGTAAGGTCCTTCCATGAGTCAAGTAACTGTAAAGAACAACAAATATGGTTAGTGGCACCGGAATCAACAATCCATATGGATTTATCATCCTCCACCAAAAGAGACTCAATGACAAGTAAATCATATTTACCTGTATTCTTCTTCTCTTTAAGCTTTGCAAGGTATTTTGGACAATTCCTTTTCCAATGCCCTTGTTGTTAACAATGGAAACATTTTCCTTTGGTATTGGTTCATTTGGAGCTTGTATTGTTCTTTTTTTTCATTGGTTTTGCCTTTGCCTTCCAATTGCCTTTCTTCTTCTTCTTTGCAGATTTAGAAGATTCGGCAACATTTGCCTCAACATTGGGCCTACGAGGACCGTTCATAACGGACTCGTAATTGGTGAGTTCATTCAGTAGTTCAGTCAATGTGAAAGTCAACTTGTTCATAGAACAGTTGCTCTTAAATTGCAGGAAACTCTTCGGAAGGGTTTCCATGATCATTGTCACCTGGATTTGCACATTAATACGTGCACCATGGTTTCAGCCATATTAGGATGAGCCATCATCTTAACACATGGTCTCGGACTGATGTGTCTTCCTTCATTCTAGCGGTCAATACAGAGGCAATTGCCTCATGTTGTTGTCGGTCTGAAGATTGCCCAAAAATGTTCTGTAATGACTGCATAATCATTGATGATGTCGCCATAGGCTCATGCTGTGCAGAAAGAACCTCAGACATGGATGCTATCAAATAGCTATGGGCTTTCTTATCAGCTTTAATCCAATTATTATAGGCATTACGTGCAGCTCTGCCAGCATTAGGTGCTGGCTCAGGAGGACATTCCTCCATTAGGACAAATATAAGGTCTTCACAGACCAAGATAGTATTCATGTCACTTTTCCATTTAACATTATTATCCCCGGTTAATTTTTCTTGTTGTTTGATAATGGAGATTATTGTAGATGCCGTGGCTGAAAAATAATAAACGCGCATTCAATATTCATTCATCGCATATTAAAATTGTTAAATATTTAGGCATAAAATTAGACATGATGCATGATCAATGTATAATGAATTAGAAACCTAAAAGGATTACTATGCCACGGTTATCTACCATCCCACAAATAAGTGCCGCCGTATGGTAGGTCAAGTATTCGCATGATAGATTGAGACATTCTCAATTGATTAATATATCTGAAATAACTCTTATTCCTATATTAATCAATTACCGTTATTTTGATCAAGGAAGCTTTGATTAACAACTTAATCATTCATTTGTGAGTGTGACCCATTATTTCGGAACCCTTGGACTTAACTAGTGAAATGCCGCCGTAGGGTAGGTTAAATCACCAGATACATCTAGAGTCCATTTCCTTTCGGAATTCAAACCTGATATTGACCCAAAAAGGACACCATTCATAGGGGGACGAAAGCAAATCTGTCTCGAGGCGCCTATTGAATCTCACGTTTTTGGATAACAATGGAGATCGTGGGATATATTGTGGTATACCCCTCTCCCACTCACTATTTTGAAGTTTAAGGTTTCTATCTCACTAGTTTCTAATGTATTAAGATTACTAAAACATATCTTTATTAATACTAGTGGATTATTAGTGATCTAACTAATTTTAACACTTAAAATTTTATTCACTGATACTTATTAGTCTCTACTAATCATTAACTTAATTAAACTAATTTAATCAAGTTTGCTTAAGTGATCTAATTAATTTTAACAATTAAAATATTAGTTCACTTATAGGTTTTAAAATTTTAGAATTCAACTAATGGAATATATGTCATTAAACCATTTAATAGATGAAAGTACGGTATTTACTCCAAAGGTACGTGGAATTGTATCCCGAGTGCAAACCAAATTACTGTCCATTCAGAAGCGGCTATGTAATTTATATCCGGGTTTCCATCCGATATACCAAAGAAAATAATGTACTCATAATGTCCATTTGTTCTTAAACTTGAATTCCTAATTTTTAAACCTTTAAACCAATTAATCTTATTAATTTGTTTACATGCATCTTATATTCTAATTTAACTTTTAAATTTACATAAAATCATATTTTATAACTTGAATATCATGCATGTCTACATGTTATGGCATGTGAAAATGCAAGAGTAGGCACCATAGGCTATATGACATGTTAATAAACAATTTAAAACATATATATGCCCAGGTCTGGGCTGAAAACATTCGTGTAGCGTTCTCTAGGCGTTCGAATGTTTTCCAGGAAGTAGCAAAACGTTTGAGTTGCGTTTGACTGGCGTTCGTACGCAATCAATCTGGTGTCAAAACACTGGTACTTTATTTACTCCGTTCCGGAGCTTCCGGAGTCCGTTTTGGTCCCTTTTTTTCTACAGACTCGTAACGGAATGAAGTTTCACATACATATATAAATTGCGTTAACCAGGCTCTTATTTTTTTTAAAATACTAATCTAATTAGTATAATAAATCCAAGGCATCCCTTGGTCTTCAAATCTTGCTCCATGGTAAGTTGTTGAGTTCTTCGCGGAATAGGTTCGTAATGAGTCCTTTGTGGCATCGGCTCCTCCAAGTTACAAATTGAGTTCCAAAATGGACTTATTACAAAGGAAATGAACTTACAACACTTGAAAGAATATGACCTTATGGTCTTACATTTCCAATACTAAAAATAAGAGCCGGAAAAATTAACGATCAACGCAATACATTCATCACATGAATCAAAGTAAACATCCATCACATGAATATTAAAAACCATTCATCTCATGAATCTAATTGTGCCTACTCATCACAACATGCATATTAATAATTTATATCTAATATAAATTATTAAAACTTAAACTTAAAAAGAGAAAGGGTTAAGAAAACTTTTCAACCTTAAGCTCTTGATGCCAATTGTAGGAAACGACTTTCCTTAGCGTGGTGGAAGTTGCTTGTGGTGGCACAGGGTCCGGTATGGATCTTTAAAATTTTCTTTGCCTTCTCCCTTTGTTGTAGTAGCCAAGATCAATCCTTTGGTGTCCAACACTTGGATCAACCACTCGATCTTCCGAACTATGACTCGAAACCAACAAACCAAAGTGTGGGCTTCACTCAAAAAGATTAAACCTCTAAAATATTTAGAAATTTAAGATGTCACAATGGTGTTTGGCTTTAGGAATTTCACAACACTTGTGAATGCTAGAACTCTCTCTATTTTCTCTCAAATCTTTTCTCACAACAATTGTGTGAATAAATGCAAAGTGTTAACTTTAGGAAGTGAGAGAAATGCTAGAGATTATATTCTCTTACACAAGCAAACTAACCTTGTCATTAAGCATCTAATGCTTTCTTGCAATGGCCAACACAAAAATGTGAATGCCATACCAAAGCATAAGAAATGTTAAGCTAAAGACAATGACTTTGTCATTAAGCATTCAATGCTTTCTTTCAATGGCAAACACATAAATGTGGAGGCCATACCAAAGCATAAAATGCATTAGCTAATGACAAAACTATTAGGTGTATCCAAGCCACCTAATAGACATAATTGCTTGGATGACATGGTAAGCCATATGGCTTTGTCTCCAATGGTAAATAAAAATCAATATATTAATAATGATTTATTTACCTTCAATCATGTTGTAGTAATTATCTCATAATTATTACTAACTTGATTATCTCATAATCAAAGAATTCTAGAAAACATTAAGTTAAACTAATTTAACATAGTTTTCATTTGTGACAATAAATATTATTAATCTTATTAATAATATATAAATAAATATAATGTGAGCATATAATTAGAATATCTAATTATATTATGTTTGCTACAGTTAATCGAGCTAGCACGGGGACCAAATGGACCTACGGTTCCGAGCTCCAATAATTCCGAAATATTAATTAAACTCTTTAATCAAATATTACGAATTATTAACTCCGCATTATTCCACTAAGAACTCGAAGTTGAACTCTCGTTACCGTAGATGGATTAAGTAAACCGAATATTTTCGATGTCCATCGATATAGTCATTACATATGGATTAGCCCTTCACGAATATCTCATAAATAGAGCCGGGTAATATTCCATTAAAACCCCTCTAAATATTTTGTCTCTTAAGCACCATTGATTCTATAATGAACAATTAATTCGTAACAATTATGAATATATAAAACTTTCTATTTGTAATAGAAAAGTTGAGAGCTCAAATTGTTCAAGTCCCGAATCAACTCTTAAAAGAGATATTCATCTGCTTCTCGTAAGAAGGAGTGAATTTCATATCTATGTAAAACGTTCCCAGCTACACACCAAACCATATCCCCAAAATACATAGTTATTGGCCGGGATTGCAACACAAACCTCACCATAGTAAATCAAAGGACATAACCTGTCATGCAGGAGTTCGTAGTACACTCAGGATTAAGATCGAATCCATATATGACCATCTATTAGATAAAATGAATTTCTTCTTTTAACGGATATTAAAAGAAATTCTTATTTATCTGAGTCCAGTCCTATATGATCTTATCATACAAGGTACCTTCATTCCCATGTCACTACATGAACGATCCTGGATCAAGGTCGTCATACAAGTATAGAATGGACCGCAACTATAGATATACCACAAACAAAGTACCCTCCTTGTTCGCTTTCTATGGACTTTTTAGATTACTAACTTTAGACTTAAATCCTCTTGTGCATCAAACATACACTAAGTCTAAAGGTACAATAGTAATCAAGGTAAACAAGACAATTGGACAATATGCGATATAAATCAAACAACTTTGATAAAATGAATAATGCATTTATTATTATTACAAAAATCAATTCCGTTTACAATACATGAAGCTCTAGGACATAAATCCCAACAGATACCCGTGATGAAGAGGCCGCTGCTTATTATAACTGGAAAGATGATGAGCTTAAGGTAAGAAGCTACATCAAAGCCTTTATGAGCTCAACTCTACAAGAGCAATATGAGAGGGTTGACTTTTTGGTGGAAATCATGGAACACTTACAAGAGTTGTATGGTGAAAGTAGTGAAACTGCTAAATACGATGTAACTAGAAAATTATTCAAGATAAAGTTGAAGGATGAGACTCCAGTCTTCGATCATGTGCTCCAAATGATCAATTTGATTGATCAAATGAATACATTTGATCTAGGACTTACGTTCAAGGTAAATGTGGATTTGATCCTATAGTCTTTGACTCCCGTCTTCAACGGCTTCATTTCCAACTTCAATATAAATAAGTTGATTAGATCAACTAGGTCACTTAGTGAGCTTCATGGATTATTAAAGACCTATGAAAAATCGAAAACATATTGAAGGTCAAGGGAAATGATAAAATGGTTGTTCTTGCTGTCTCTGGTCCTCACAAGGGCAAGAAAAAAGGAAAGGGCAAGAAATAATACTCCAAGAAATCTAAGCTCACTAAAGGCATATTGAAGAAAAGAAAGGAAAAGAAGGCCCAAGATGAGTGCTTTTATTGCGAGAATAAGGGACACTGGAAGAGGAATTGTCCTCACTACCTTGTGAACTTAAAGAAGTAAAAAGAAGGTACGTCCTCGTTCTTTGTTATTGAAATGGATCTTGGAATAAGTTTCATATCTCATTCATGGGTTTTAGATCCTGTTGCCATCTCACATATTTGTATGTCTCCGTAGATTCTAAAGAGTAAGAGGTTTGCGTAAGTGTGTGTGTGTGTGTATATATATATATAAGCAGTTTGCATGTTAACATATATTCATGCAAAATTGAAGCGCACAAAGTTGCGATTTGATATCTATTGGAGTAGTTTCGATTTTATTCTTAAAGACTTCAACATCATAGGAAAGAAAATGAGTTTTCTTTTGTTCTCGAAAGTGGAAGCAATTTGTTCGTAGATCAGTGCTGGTGTTCCAACTAGAGGTGCAACGCTTGGTGCACTATTATAAGGGAAAAATCAAGGAGGATATTAAAAAGGCTCAAGAAAATTAATAAGCACATCAAGATATATTTTATTATTAGTAAAAAATATTTATATTGATAAATAAAATTTATTACATACATGTTACAATTAATATAGATTAATTTAATAGTATATTTGTTTACATCAATAAAGGCATACTGTGGTATTAGTAGCTTTGAGGTTATTCCATTTTATAATGTAATTATAAAATATTATAAATTGTGTTTGCTAAGTTCGTAAGTGTATGTATGTATATTTGGGTAAAAGACTGAATATATTTGTAGGGGCGGTATCAGAAACGCCTCCAGATAAGAATTCTGAAATTTAGACTTTCGTGACTGTAAGAGAAGTGAGCTATGATTTGACTAGGTTCAAGAGTGTTCATATGTTATCAGTTTTATTCTGGATGCAAGTTATTACTATTGGACAATTATGACCCATAGCATCACTATTTGTACAGAACATGGTGTTGTTGTACAAATAAACTATGTGACAAAGGAAATTGCTCTTTTATCATTTTTAATTACATTACCAAGATATATAAATGATAAAAGTCCATATGATTATTACCGGATTAATAAGATATGAGACAATATTAATCCACTAAGGTTTAATCATTAAATATCTCTAGTCGTAGTATTATCGAGACTGAACATCGATAATGCGGAATAGACTAGTATTGCACTTGTGCGTGTTGTGGGAGCATAACGGCATAGTTCTCATATATTTAAGTATTGGATACTTATGCAAGTATGATAGAAGGTTGTGTTTACCGATGGTATGTGAACAACTTCGCTCTGGATAAACCCCTCGGAATCCCATTGGTAGTATGACTATGTGTATATGGGAATCCGAATCAGGGAAGGTGTATTTGGTCTTAACTTGAGACTTGCATTGCTAATACTTGTGACAATCAGTATACTTTGGTTTTTGTCATCCAGGGCTTTAATAGGTTTTGTGTACGCCTCTTCTTGGTATACTGAGAATCGTAGTGTATTGGGTGTGATGTCAAGACGGAAGTATCACTTCAGTCATATGGAGATGATGATCACGTAGGATACGGAACTAGTACTCTTAAGTACTGCAGTCATCGGGATAATATGACTAGGTCATGATTATCCGATTATAGAGACTAGTTACCAGAGATCCGATATATACTTCGTACGGGGCAGACACAATTCCAGCCCTAGGCCTAGCATGTGATATCGATACTGGATCGCAATACTACGTATACTACGCCTGAAAAATATTACAAATTCCTTGAAAGAATATTTCTGGAGAATTGGGTAGGCACGATGTTTTGCTAGAAGCCAACCATATCTTGTAAATCGGTAGGAACGTGGTACCAGGTACGCACGTGTTGGGATAATCCGTCGACCGGATTTACTGCCAACATATCCAGGGATCTCATGGGTCGCTTCTCGAAGATTCACCGATGACGTATGACTCAAACATAATTACTCTGGGATTAATTATAAGAGAGAGAAAATTAATCTAGGATTAATTACGGCAAGAATTTATCTGGGATAAAATTCTTTTAGAAGAGAGAGAACGATTAATTTGGAATTAATCGATTAAAATATTATATTCGATATATTAAATGAAATTAGAATTCATAACGGAATTAAAATTAGATTTTAATTCGGGCGAACGAATTAATTTAGAATTACTTCGCGAGCGACTTTAATAGTAATTTTGCTAGGCATAATTATTTAATTAAATTTGATTTGATTAAGTCGCAACGGAAAATTCGTTAATTCGGAATTAACGAACCCGAGCCTGGAATGTGTTTGCAGGCCCACTCGGATTTTGAATTAAAGTGGGGCCCACACTTATCACATCACCTAGTCAACTTTATCAACTTTTGGTTGATAGAAGTTGGTGGGATTTTTGGTTAACTTGTTTCTTACACAAGTTTGAAAGATTGAAAGACATATACCAATTATTGTATTTGGTATATGAATTTTAATTTTGAAAAAACTATAACTCTCTCATTCTTCTCTCATTGGCCGAAAATAAGGCTTCATTTTCTCTCAAAAATGGCGTGAAGCTTGGCTTCATATTCTTGATTTTTTGCTTCAAAATCTCAAGTGCTAGCACACTAAAGGGGTCATTCAAAGGTGATAGGGAAACCACTCCATGAGTTTGGAATTCAAGAATCAAAGCTTGGAGCTCATCATTCATACAAAGGAGAGCTTGGAGCACAACACAAAGGTTGGAAAATTTTTGTTATCTCTACATCCTCATTGCCGATCAATGTGAGTACTTTTTCCGTAACTTACTTTGATTATTCACACAAATTTTATGCTTAATTGATCTTGGCTAGTTCTTAGAGAACCCAACATTGGTATCAGAACCTATTTAAGCATGAAATTAAATCAGGGTTTATATACTTGAATTTGGGTAATTTTGCTTGGAGCATGATTTTGTCAAATTGAGTGTTTGGTTATGTTTGGATTATGATAACTTAGAGTTATGCATGATTAATTTGGATAAAAATTGATTAGAAATTTTTTTTCCTTATTTCCTTATGATGGCCGAATATATAGCAACCCTTAACTCATGGTGATTTTGATTTTTTAGACCATTAGATGTGTTTAAAATGCTTGAGTATATTGATTTGTGATTTAATTGGATTGAAATCAAAATCGGATATTAAAAGCCTAAATTGTCGTGAGTCTTGGAAGCATGTTGGAATTGATTTTGCTTCAATAATGTTGGACATGTATTGATAATGATAAAGCATGATTAATTATGTAAATTCGTATTTTGAAAATGTTAATTTAAATAATTAATTATGGGTAATACACTTTAATTAAATAAATTTTGATATTTGGAATATTAGAATTTAATTAATTAGGCTTAATTTGGAATTGGGCTAAAATTGTTGTATTTGGGCTTAATGGGCTTGGTTGGGCCAAGTTGGTTTAAGACAATTGGATTGGATCCAAATTGGGCCTAAAACCATTCCATTAAGTCCAAATATAAAAATGGGCCTTTAAATAATTAATTGGGCCTAATGGGCCAAAATTAATTTTGTGGCAAATGGTGATTCCTAATTGGGCTTTGGTTGCCAAAGTCCATGCCTTAATAAATTAATTGAAAGCTCATTGGACTTTAATTAAATTGACATTGGATGTTAATTGGGCTTTGAGACCCATACAATTAGATTTAGAATCTAAGTCGTAAAGGCACATTAATAAAGTGTAATTATTTAATTTGGAATTAAATAAAGAATTAGTATTGAATACAAATTAAATCGGATTTAAAATTGTAGTTCGATATAATTCAAGAATTCGTACTTTGAGTACTTATTCTTAAACGAGTTGGACTCGCGCAAATCAAATCGTTGTTTGAACATTAGATGATCACTTAATTCAAAGATTAATTAATTGGATTAGATTGATTGAATAATATGCTTGTGTGAATACATGGATGTGTTGTATGAATAATGTATATCAGATGGATATTAGATGAGTGAGGGCAATTTTGGAAATTGTTGTAATAAATTTAGAATTTATTAAATTGGACCTGCGTGTCAAGCCTTAATCTCTTGACTCTTTGTAATTCTCTTCTCACCTATTCCCCTCAATGTAAATGAGGTTTCTTTAGAAGTATTATGTAATTGGGTAGAAGTAAGAATAGTGCTAGCGGGAGAGAGGAAATGGACAGATTTGTTCTAGGAACAATTTGTTAAATATCCATCCGTATATCATTATAAATTTTATCGCGCCTTATTATGCTTTTAGAATGCATCTTAAGGGTGTATGATGAGACCTAATCAAAGATAATTAATTGGTTGCCAATTACGCAAAAAAAACCCTCAATAAATATTAAGCGATTTCCTTCCATTGAGTGATTCTCTCTCAAGATCCAAGATTGGCACTGGTTTGTTGGCCAAAGTCAAGACCTTTGTCCATTGCGGATGTGTTTTAATCATGAAGGCTTTGTTCCATATCGTACGCCTTGGGCAAGTTGTGATTTGTTGTCCAAAGTCAAGGTCACTTCTTGTTCATTAGCCTCGATTACGAAGCTTTCCACTGTTAATGGGTCACGCTTAACTAGAATCATTAAGCTTGTTGAGCCAAAGCCAAGGCTTAGTTGATTTAGAGGAAAAGGTTAGGGAATATATCATATATATTGGCATATGTTGGATATATGTTTCGGACTTGGATGTCCACCTACTGGATCTAGGAATTGGATGAGATCCAATTGATCTTAGAGATCTACCTAGTTAAATATCATATAGCTTGTTGGCCAAAGTCGAGGTTGTGTGTTATTTAACGGGATCCTAGCCCACTAGGAAACTAGGTTTCTCGAGTACTCCACAGAGGGTTAGAGGCTCGCCGAAAAATAGTAGGAGGCAAATATTAAATTTGCAATTTCGTTTAGATACTTGCCAATACGCGCTCATTTCATTTTTCGTCATTATTTAAATATAAATATATTAGTTAGACTAATATTCAATTGTTGTTTTAATTAAATAGCTGGACTGTATTCAAACTACTTCATTTATAGTTGATTATATAATTCGATTATAGTAATCAATATATTTGAATTTTACCAATCAAATAGTAGTTGATTATATAGTTAGACTATAGTAATCATTATATTCGATTGTACCCGAAATCGTTGATTGGATAGTTGGACTATTGAAATCAAGATAACTGAAAGATTAACGTTTAAAACATAATCCTGGGTGAAAATGTCTTTAAGCGGCTTTAATTTTTCAAATTGGGAATAGAACCTCTGGATAGTCTTGGGAGCCGAGAAGTTACTTTATTTGATAGAGTGACATCTCGGGCCTGAGCCCGGAGTTGAGCAATTAGTAGAGCATGAGCTTTGGAAGACTCATGGTGATGATAACTTAAGTGCTCAATCATTTATACTTCATGCAATGATACTTTAATTCTGTCGTCAAAACTAAGGATTAGATCTTTATACCATGATGATGAAATTAAAGATCTTCATAGATCTAACCTTAGATCTTAGAAGTACGAATTGTAAAAGATACTCTTTCACTCGCGCATGTCAGAGGGTACATCTGACGAGCACAAGGTGTCGCAGATGATTGCTGTCATCGATCAGCTAGGTTAGCTGGGCATTACCTACTTGGCCGAGACTTCCAAAGATTTGATCTTATAGTCTCTGCCCGAATGCTGGGGCAGGTTCATTATGATGAACCAATAGAAAAACTCTTAGAGAGTTGATGGCTATGCTCAAGGAGGCAGAGCTAGAGCTTCTAAAAGGGGCAAAGGAAAAATCGTCACAGTCTTCTAGGAAGACAAAAGACATATCCCAAGATGTCTACCTAAACTGTGGCAAACGGGGTCACTGGAAGCGTGACTGCCGTATAGACAAAGTTAGACATGAAGGAAGTAAAGGCGGGGCAAGGCTCCGGCTTCAAGTATGTTTGTCAAAAACATATTCACTACTGGTTTCAAAATTGGATTTTTGATACTAGATGTGGTACATAAATATATGTACTGATGTGCGGGATCTGCTGATTAGCAGGATACTAACTTCAGGTGAGATTGACCTGCGAGTCAGAAACAGGACAAAAGTCACTGTTTTGGTCGTAGAAACCTAAATTTTGGGCATGTACTTAAATTAGGAGACTGTTATAATGTACCTAATTGGACAAGAAACATTATCTCTATATCTAGTTTAACCCGTTGCGGGTATACCTTTATATTCTAAAACACTAAGTGTTTTAGTTTATAAAGATGATATTGAGATAAACACATTAGATGTGAATAACAGTATTTATATTTTGAATATAAATTAATCTCATACATATAACATAACAAACAAATAGCTCAAACTGAATTAATCAGATGAGACTTATTTGTGGCATTGTTGTCTGGGACACATTAACAAGACTCGTATATCCACACTTTTGAAGAGTAGGTAATAGGACGGATTTGATTCTAATTCAAATAATGTCTACGAATCTAGTTTATTAGGCAAAGTGCCTAAAACACTTGTTACTTGGTAAAAGTGCAAGTGCCACCGATCTGTTAGCCCTCGTTCATAGTGACGTAAGTGGGCCCATATCTAGCTAGGCTAGAGGTGGATATGAATACTTCGTAACCTTTATGGATGTGGCATCGCGTGTTACAGTTATGTGTATCTTATGAAACACAAGTCAGAAACTTTTGAGTAATTCAAAGAGTTTCGACACGAAGTAAGAAAACAGACCGGTAAAAGTATTAAAAACATTATGGTCGGACCATAGTGTAAAATACTTAAACATATGAGTTTTAAGATTACCAGAAAGAGTATGGTATTCTTTCACAGTGCACTCCTCCCGGAACACCTCAAATGAGCGGTGTGTCCGTACAGAGAAACCGAACTTTGTTGGACATAGTAAGGTTAATGATGAGTCGCTCTGAGCTACCAATTTCCTTCTGAGGATACACATTGAACAGTGCAATACTTATTTTGAATAATGTTCAGTCAAAAGTCTGTTGGACAGACTCTATATTAGATATGAACATGAAAGAAATCGGGTTTCTCATTCCTGATTATTTGGGATGCTGGGCATATAATTGAATGTTTGGATGATACCAAACTAGAACCAAAATTGGATAAGTGCCTATTTATTGGTTGTCCTAAGGAAACCAAAGTATATTACTTATACAACTCACAAGAGAACAATGTAATTGTTGCTCTCCATGCAGTTTTCCTAAGAGGAATTCCTATATGCAGTGGTAAGTGGGAGGAAAGTAAAACTTGATGAAAATTAGAGTAATACTGTTTTCGGCACCGATCCTTAACGGAACACGAACAGTTCATCAGGGATGAGACTGTTCCACAATCTGCAAATACACAAGAACCGCGTAGGTCAGAGAGAATCAGAAAACAACCTAGGAGGTATGGGTTTCTGATCTCACCTCATGTAGATATCAATCTTATTGAGGAAGACGAACCGGCTACGTATGAGGAAATGATACAGGGTATCGACTCATTTTATGGAAAAGTTCTATGAAGTCCGAAATGGATTCCATGTATACCAACTAAGTTTGGACCCTGGTTGATGTACCAGAAGGCATTGTGCCTATTGGTACTATATGAGTCTTCAAGGAAGACATACATGGATGACAACATGAAACATACAAAGCTAGGCTTGTACAGAAAGGGTATCGTCATCAACATATTGTCGATTACGACGAAACATTTTACTCGTTGCCATGATTAAATCCATTCGGATAATGCTTGCTAATGCTGCATGTTTTATTTATGAAATATGACAGTTGAATGTCAAAACCGCTTTCCTTAACAGAAACCTTTTGGAGGATGTTTACAACATCCTGACGGTTTTGTCATACCAAAACAAGCAAACAAGGTTTGCAAGTTAAATCAATCTATTTATAGATTGAAGCAAACATTGCGTTCTTGGAACTAACATTTTGATAAGATCATAATGGTATATGGTTTCATTCAAAATGGTAAATATTCTTGTGTATATAAGAAGGTTAGTGGGAGAGCACTGACAATGATTGTCCTATATAATGATGACATATCATTTCTTGGAAATGACATTCCCATAATACAATCGGTGAAAGCTTGGCTTTCATGAAAATTCTCCATAGAATACTTGAGAGAGACAACCTTTATTCTAGGAATAAGGATCTACTGAGATACATCTAAAAGTTGTTGGCACTCTCCGAGAACTCGTACATTGAAAAGATATACGTGACCTGGTGTCTCATAGGCTTTGAGCATATGGAGTCACAATCAGGCCAATCTAGATGATGGTCACTGGATTAATGTTAAGAAAATCCTTAAGTATTTTAGATTAACTAAGGATGCTTTCTTAAGCTATGGAGAATGAGAACTTGAAGTGACTGGGTTCACCGTTGCAAGTTTCCTAATCGACAAAAATGACTATAAGTCGAAATAAGGGTACTATATAGTTTGAATAACGGAACAGTGAGCTTGAAATCTTCCAAGCAAGATATTGTTGCCGAATAAACAACAAAAGCGGAATATTGATGCAGCTGAGGCAGCATAAGAAGCAATTTTGGATCTATAAAATTCCTAATTAGATTAGGAGTAGTTCTTTAGCAGCTGAGCTAGGCTACAATATAGGCTAAGGAACCGCGGTCTCATCAACGATCCAGATATATAATTCAACTATTTCATCTGATTGATCGGATCATACATCGTGGCGATGTGATGATCGAATAAATCACATCAGATGATAACCTTGCAAATCCGCTGACGAAAGCAGTTTCTCAGCAGAAGTTTGAGCGACCCGTACATAGTTCAGGTGTAGGACACTTGAGTGATTGGCTATAGGCCAAGTGGGAGATTGTTGGACAATTATGACCAATAGCATCACTATTTGTACAGAATATGGTGTTGTTGTACAAATAAACTATGTGACAAAGGAAATTACTCCTTTATCATTTGTAATTAGATTACCAAGATATATAAATGATAAAAGTCCATATGATTATTACCGGATTAATAAGATATGAGACAATAATAATCCACTAAGGTTTAATCATTAAATATCCCTAGTCGTAGTATTATCGAGATTGAACATCGATAATGCGGAATAGACTAGTATTGCACTTGTGCGCGTTGTGTGAGCAAAACGACATAGTTCTCATATATTTAAGTATTGGATACTTATGCAAGTGTGATAAGAGGTTGTGTTTACCGATGGTACGGGAATAGCTTCGCTCTGGATAGACCCCTCAGAATCCCATTGGTAGTATGACTATGTGTCTATGGGAATCCGAATCAGGGTAGGTATATTTGGTCTTAACCTGAGACTTCCATCGCTAATACTTGCGACAATCAGTATACTTTGGTTTTGGTCATCCGGGGCTTTAATAGGTTTTGTGTACGCCTCTTCTAGGTATACTGAGAATCGTAGTGTATTGGGTGTGATGTCAAGACGGAAGTATCACTTCAGTCATATGGAGATGATGATCACGTAGGATACGGAACTAGTACTCTTAAGTACTGCAGTCATCGGGATAATATGACTAGGTCATGATTATCCGATTATAGAGACTAGTTACCAGAGATCTGATATATGCTTCGTACGGGGCAGACACAATTACAGCCCTAGGCCTAGCATGTGATATCGATACTGGATCGCAATATTACGTATACTACGCCTGACAAATATTACATATTCCTTGAAAGAATATTTCTGGAGAATTGGGTAGGCACGGTGCTTTGCTAGAAGCCAACCATGTCTTGTAAATCGGTAGGAACGTGGTACCGGGTACGCACGTGTTCGGATAATCCGTCGACCGGATAAACTGCCAACATATCCAGAGATCTCATGGGTCGCTTCCAGAAGATTCATCGATGACGTATGACTCGAACATAATTAATCTGGGATTAATTATAAGAGAGAGAAAATTAATCTAGGATTAATTACGGCAAGAATTTATCTGGGATAAAATTCTTTTAGAAGAGAGAGAACGATTAATTTGGAATTAATCGATTAAAATAATATATTTGATATATTAAATGGAATTAGATTTCATAACGGAATTAAAATTAGAGTTTACTTCGGGCGAACGAATTAATTTAGAATTAATTCGCGAGCGACTTTAATAGTAATTTTGCTAGGCATAATTATTTAATTAAATTTGATTTGATTAAGTCGCAACGAAAAATTCGTTAATTCGGAATTAACGAACCCGAGCCCGGAATGTGTTTGCGGGCCCACTCGGATTTTGAATTAAAGTGGGGCCCACACTTATCACATCACCTAGTCAACTTTATCAACTTTTGGTTGATAGAAGTTGGTGGGATTTTTGGTTAACTTGTTTCTTACACAAGTTTGAAAGATTGAAAGACATATACCAATTATTGTATTTGGTATATGACTTTTAATTTTGAAAAAACTATAACTTTCTCATTCTCCTCTCCTTGGCCGAAAATAAGGCTTCATTTTCTCTCAAAAATGGCGTGAAGCTTGGCTTCATATTCTTGATTTTTTGCTTCAAAATCTCAAGTGCCAGCACACTAAAGGGTTCATTCAAAGGTGATAGGGAAACCATTCCCATGAGTTTGGAATTCAAGAATCAAAGCTTGAAGCTCATCATTCATACAAATGAGAGCTTGGAGCACAACACAAAGGTTGGAAAATTTTTGTTATCTCTACATCCTCATTGCCGATCAATGTGAGTACTTTTTCCGCAACTTACTTTGATTATTCACATAAATTTTATGCTTAATTGATATTGGCTAGTTATTAAAGAACCCAACAATTACCTTGGGGATGTCCCATGTTGCCAGCTTTGTCATATTATCACGAGGGTTTTATGTTATGATATACTCTGAACATATACGTGCCAGATTATTTGCCATGAGATGAGGTCTTATATTACCAGTTTTGATTCGGATGTCTGTTATTGTCGTGAGGATGCCCCATGTTTCCACTTTTGTCGTATTATCACGGGAATGTATACAGATGAATTAATAATTTTATTTTATTCAGATATACCAACGTACGCGGGGGCTATGGCCGAATCCTGATATGTATAATGATGTTGGGAGAAATTATCCCAATTCCAATAGTTGTATATGTATTCTTAGACTGTATTAGTTTTTCATGATTTAAAATTATGTATCACGATTTACGATTTATGTTTATAATGTGTGAATGATTTTGATTGATGAGTTGGTAATGTGTCATAACAGTGTTGTTTAGAGGATCTCTTTGGAGGTATTCACCTCATACCTATTCTAAAATAGATAATGAGTCTCGTACAAGTATTGCATGTGTGAGCCAATGCATATATATATTTTGGTTTGGTTTGGTTATGTGTTCTTTGATATATTGAAGGTTATGTATGTTTCGATATCGGTTACATGATAATTGTAGGTTTATTTGAGTGTATATGTGTATATGATAGTAAACCGTGATAATTCTGGATTGTGTATATTTCTGTGAAATGAATGATTTGACAACCAATGTGAGTATAAAATATTATAAATTGTATTTACTAAGTTCATAAGTGTATGTATGTATATTTGGGTAAAAGATTGAATATGTTTGTAGGGTTTCGGTATCAGAAACGTCTCCAGGTAAGAATTCTGAAATTTGGACATGCATGGCTGGAAGAGAAGTGAGTTATGATTCCTGAACTGATATGTGTGAATGCGTATGGACGAATATTAGGCTATCGTAAGGTTATCGAAATTAAAGAAAGTTTATTTAGCTTATCGACTTGATGATATTTCAAATATGCTTATTTGTGTTAAAGTTTAAAAAAAATAACTTCATGTTTCAGATGATTGAAATGGATTCGATTTTGAATGACCTACTATGTTGACATTCGAATTTATGCTTCGTACGTTTTGGATGTTTGGCCATTAGATTAGTGTGTGTGTGTGTGTGTGTGTGTGTGTGTGTGTATGAGGATTTGACACGCGTAAAGAATAGAGGATAATAAAAAGTTGATAACTCTGAACTAGTAATAAATTGGTAATTCTGAAAAGCTTCTGATATATATGATATGTTTGACTAGTATATTTTGTTTGTAGTACTAGCGTGATAATTACTGAGTTTTATAACACATTCCAAATCAGTTTGCTATTTTTGCAGGTTGGCTACTAGATCGGTCAACCACTTCAGCTTTGAGAGCCATGCTCGAGACGACAGGTCACCCAAGTTGCAGTCACCCTCTCAAGTGTATTGGGAAATGTCATAGAAGTTTAGGGTCCATGATTATTAGGTTATTTTCGTGTTGTGCACCTTGTTTTGTAATATATAAGTAAAAAAATTATTTGTATATGATGTTGTGGGCATATAGCCCTTAAGTGTTAAGTATAAGCTTGATGTGTCTTGTGTGTAGACCTGATGTTCTTTTGCATGTGGATGCTTATTACATGTTTCGTTTTGGTGCTATATTGTGTTCCAGCTCTGTTTTAGGATACATCATGTCTGTTTTTCTATAAATTTAGAGGTTTATGAAAATGAGTTAATCTTGTCTCCTACCAGTAGCATCCTGGCTCAGGCGAAGTACTACAAAGAACATGGGGGTAGACTTCAGAAAAATTAGATTTTTCAGAGAAATTGGACATTTTGACAAAACGTAAATATTATATCTTATTTTGACAAATGACAAATTTTTTTTAACAACATTGTTAATTTCCCTTATTCAAAATGAAAACACACATTTATTAATTACTGGTGCAATTTCAAAGTGAATTGATGCCACACTTATTGCTTGTCATGTCTCTTCACTTGATATCTATGGTATGGATGTCTATAAAAGGCGATCATTTTCTAGAGGTCAAGGACTAGTGACCAAATTTGAGTGTATACCAAAAAGCAGAAACATATTCATACATTTCTTTAAATAAAAATAAGAGTGCATCCAAATTTCTTCACTGTGTGAGAGAATTTTAAGCCAAGATTAGTTCATAGATCTTGGAGATTTAAAGTGCTATTATTTTCAAGAAGATATTATTGTATCATGAGAAAGTAACAATTAAGAAACACATTCTCTGAATTCGAATTCAGGACCTCAAGGTCAGATATTAAGTTCTACACCACCAAGTCACGCCCATTATGACTTCAAGTTCATAACACATTTCCAGGCATGCTACTAAGAAGTTTTGTGTTGTTTTTGATATACTTGTAATGTGTTGTTATACGTTGTTGAGATTTTGTAAATCAATATAATAGCATTTTCATTGCAAGATTGCCAATAGACCATAATGAAGAAACAATAAAATTTACTTGGCCATAACATAAAACTTGTAGGAAAAATGGGTCGAACAGAAAATATGTATAGAAATTGATAACATTTTAATTGAGTCCCTTATTTTTTTGGGGCCTAGGGGCATGCCTGTCTAGATAGCTACGTGAGTCCAAATGTTTGGACACAAAATGTAGTGGATCTACCTCTATATTATTGAAATTAAATTTCTCTACATATGAACACCGAGAGACTTAGAATCCATACAGAGAAAAACCAGTGGCTTATAGGGAAAGTATCCTTCGGTTGGCTGAGACAACCCCCAAGCCTTATATTTAATTTGAATGTAAAATCTATATTTTTCATAACTTATCATGGATAGATTGAAAAAATTCAAAAACGTTTTATATTTTCAGATTTTAACTTAATTTAAAATGGACGGATAATAATTTTTTTTAATAACCTAACCGTTTGTCAAAAGAGCAGTTAGAGATTTTGGGTTTAGGGAAAACCCACTCATCGTCATATATTTTGCATGAAATTACGGGGGTGTGAAGATTGTGATGACTTCATGAACACAACACTCGGAGCGCACAATTTTTTTCCACTATAAATGAGATTAAAAGTAATGTTTTTAGTGGTTTGATTACTTTTTTTTTTTTTTAGTTTGACTTTTGATTGCTTTGATATTTTTTTAGCAACTTTTAAAGAGAAAAATTATAAATAATTATATTAATCTCCTCCTCGACAGTGCCTTATTTGAGATTTGGGGGACTTGGGGGAATTTCACAAAATGAGATTTGGACATAAATTCAATTTTTATTCTTTGAGCCTAAAACTTTTAATGTCATATTTAATATTCAAAACTCAATTTTTATAATATACAAAATTCAATTTTAAATATCATAATATACAAAACTCAATTTATTAGAAATTGGGAACCTGCCCTGCTCCTCAACTATATCATAGATCTAATCTTCACCTCATTTATATAAGTGACATATTAAGCTTAGGTAAATTAGGCGGTTGATTAGAACTCTAAATTTTAAGAAAGTCCATTTTTTTAAACATTTATCTAATAATACATCAAGAGATTTACTAAATGAATCAAATTGATATGGATCAGGAGGTGAATGGATATTTTAAATATCCATAGATGACATGTTCTTTTGTATTGGAAATCAATACAAAACTAAATACAAGTCTTCGATCATCATAACAATATTAATTACCTATTTTAAATTAGTAAAACATTTAATTCACTATTAGAATTTAAATTTCACTTGAATGAAATCATTAATTTTTTGATAGAAAAAAACTTATTGATTCAGATCAAATTGATCCAAAAATCATTTTCCATATTTTAATAGTGTGTTTATTAAATTGGAATGAGAACGAGAGAATGTGAGTGATTCTCATTACCGTGATTACTTATTAAAAGTTGCTTGGGAATGTGAGTAATTAATAATAAATCAATAATTAATAAAGTAAAATTTTAATATAATAATAATTAAGTAAGTAATATAATAATTAATAATAAATTATAAATTAATATTTTTTTTAAATAATAATAAATTAATTTATTAATTATTGTAATTAATCTATTAATTTATTAAATTCTTTTAAATTAATAATATAAATTATTACTTATAATTTAAACTAAAAGTATTTTTATAGCTTGTTAACAATTTATTCGGATGATGAGTATGAACACGACCTTTTCTACTCTTGAGTGTACATTTACTGCTAAGATAAATGGATTTTTTTTTTCTTATAAAATGTACAGGTAATTTAAATAGCTTCTTGAAACTAAAAAAAATATAAGAAAAAAAAATAGACAAATTACAATATTTCCTTTAATTTGTGAATTATTTTTAGAAGAACATTAATTGATTAAATTAAAGTATATTAAATGATAGAATTTAGAATCGAATGAATATCATAATACTAATAATAAGAAGAAAAAAAACACAACACTAATACTAATAAAATTCAACTCTAATAATTTAATATTTATAAAATATTAGTTAAGACTACAATTTCAATTTCAATTCAATTGAGATGAAAAAAAACACTTGATCTAATATTATCAATTCAATTTCATTTATGTATAGAATATGTAAGTTTAATAGTGCAATTCAGTTAAAATTAAGTCATAAAATTTGAATCATATTTTTCGCATGCTTATAATATGTTGTGCTTTCATGTCTCGTGTGCCTAAAATCTAAGCCCAACCCGATCCACATGCATGTCTCGTGATGTACTCGCATGTCCTGATGAAACTTGTCATGCCTAAGACTTAATAAGCAGACTGACCCATGGAGATAGTATATCATATTTCGGGTATATATGTCATCTCTCTCACAGCAGCTGTGTGGGACCCAGTTATTTTGAGAGAGATATCATATATACCCGAAACATAATATAATTTTTGGACCCATTGGCCATCTCTACTCTCAACCTCAAACACGAAACAATGAAATACCACTATTAGGCTAACTATATATACATGGATAAAGAGATAAACTCATATTCAATAATTCACTCAACTTATTAATAATTTCCTTAATGAGCATATAAAGCTACAATCTTATAACCTACTCTAATCATATTGTTCTATTTAGATAGTTCTTAAAAATTTGCATTTAGCTAGTTTGATAACTTACCTAGCGTAATATGAAAACGGTAGAAATTTATATGTAACAGATTCAATATATCCAATTAATGAATGTATGACTTGATTAATTAATATTATCACTCTATTATTATTGCTTAATTTTAAATTTAATTTTTGTATCTCAAAATATTATTCAATGGCGTCAGATGTACATCTGTCCTATACAAATTTAATTTATATATCTTATTCGTGAAGTATATTGAATGTATATAAGTGGTTATTGTTGGGTTTCTAGGTTGGTCCCAAGATCATTAAGCAATGAAAATCATGTGTGAATACTCGAAAGAAGTATGGCAGAATCATACTTACAAAGATCGATTTTGCGATGCGTTGAACTCAAAAATCTTCAAGCTATGTGAAGCTCTCGGCAAAGGCTCATTTTGTGCTCCAAGGAATTCGGTCATGCCCTCCATTGATGCTCCAAGCTCCAAGCTTTGCAAATGGTGATTCCATGCTCAAGGGTTTGTTTCCCTATCACCTTGGATGATTCTTCATGTGCTAGCATTGGAAAGATTTGCCACAAATCTTCCTTTTTCTTCTTCTATGTCTCGGCCAAGCAAGAAAATGAGAAGAAAATTGGCTTCAAAAGCCGAGAGGGAGAGGAGGGAAAAAGGGTTCCCAAAATCGTGAGTGTTGTAAAAGGAGAGAGATAATTTGTGTTGTGTATTTGGTTATTTAATTTCCAAAATTCAAATACCAAAACAATTACCATTTTTCCAAAAGGTACAAGACTTTTAAATTCTTCCAACCACCACCATCAATCACTCAAAAGTGACTAGTTGTCAATCACTCAAAGTGACGAGACATCCATCACTTGAATGACTAATGATATGACGCTTGATGTGACTTGTGGGCCGCACTTGAATTCGAAATGCGAGTGGGCCCGCAAACACTCCCGGGCTCGGGTTCGCTAATTCCGAATTAACGAATTTTCTGTTGCGACGTAATTAAATCAAATTTAATTAAATAATAATGTCTAGCAAAATTACTATTCACGTCGCTAACACATTAATTCTAAATTAACTCGTTTGCCCGAATTAAAATCTAATTTTAATTCCGCGTCGAAATCCAATTTCGTATAATATATCGAATATATTATTTTATTAATTAATTCCAAATTAATCGTTCTCTCTCTTTAAATAATATTTTATCCCAGATAAAATATCTCCGTAATTAATCCTTGATTAATTTTCTCTCTCTTATAATTAATCCCAGATTAATAAAGTGCGAGTCATACGTCATCTGAGAATCTTCGGGAAGCGACCCATGAGATCCCCGGATATGTTAGCAGTAAATCTGGTCGTCGGACTATCCGAACACGTACGTACCTAGTACTACGATTTTACCGATTTACAAGACATGGTTGGCTTCTAGCAAAACACCATGCCTACCCAATTCTCCAGAAATATTCTTAAAGGAATATGTGATCTATATTAGGCGTAGTATACGTAGTATTGCGTATTACGATCCATCATCGGATGTCACGTGCTAGGCCTGGGGCTGGAATTGTGTCTGCCCCGTACGAAGCACATATCGGATCTCTGGTAACTAGTCTCTATAATCGGATAAACATGACCTAGTCATAATATCCCGATAGCTGCAGCATAAAAGAACACCAGTTCCGTATCCTACGTGATCATCATCTCCACTATGACTGGAGTGATACTTCCATCTTGACATCACACCCAATACACTACGATTCTCAATATACCCAGAATAGGCGTACACAGAACCTGTTAAAGCCCTGGACGACCAAAACCAAAGTATATTGATTGTCGCAAGTATTAGCGGTGCAAGTCTCAGGTTAAGACCAAATACACCTACCTTGATTCGGACTTCCATAGATACATAGCCATACTACCAATGGAATTTCGAGGGGTCTATCCAGAGCGAAGCTGTTCCCGTACCATCGGTAAACACAACCTCCTATTACACTTGCATGAGTATCCTATACCCAAATATATGAGAACTATGCCGTTATGCTCCCACAACGCGCACAAGTGTAATACTAATCTGTTACGCATTATCGATGTCCAATCTCGATAATATTCCGACTAGGGATATTTAATGATTAAACCTTCGTGGATTGATACTGTCTCATATCATCTCAATCTGGAACTAATCATATGGACCTTTTATCATTTATACATCTAGGTAATCCAATTACAAATGATAAAATGATAATTTCTTTTGTCACATAGTTAATTTATACAACAACACCATGATCTGTACAAATAGTGATGCTATGGGTCATAATTGTCCAACAATCTCCCACTTGGCCTATAGCCAATCACTTAAGTGTCCCACACCCGAACTATGTACGGTTCGCTCAAACTTCTGCTGAGGAAATGCTTTCGTCAGCGGATTTGCATGGTTATCATCTGATGCGATTTATTCGATCATCACATCGCCACGATGTATGATCCGAACGAACCAGATGAATATTTGAAGTATATATCTGGATCGTTGATGAGACCATTAATTCTTTAACATGTGATGTAGCCTAGCTCAGCTGCTAACAGAACTACTCCCAATCTGATTAGGATTTTTATCGATCCAAATGGCTTCTATTACTGCCTCAGCTGCACTAATATTCCGCTTTTGTTGTTTATTCGGCAACAATATCTTGCTTGGAAGATTTCCAGCTCACTGTTCCGTAATTCAAACTTTATAGTACCGTTATTGTGACTTATAGTCGTTTATATCGGTTGAGAAACTTGCAACGGTGAACCCAGTCACTTCAAGTTCTCATTCTCCATAGTGTAAGAAAGTATCCTTAGTTCATCTAAGATACTAAAGGATGTTCTTAACATCAATCCAGTGACTATCACTTGGATTGGCCTGATTGTGACTCCATATGCTCAAAGCGTATGAGACACCAGGTCGCGTACATTTATTTCAATGTACGAGTTCTCGGAGAGTGCCAACAACTTTTAGATCTATCCCAGTAGATCTTTTTTCCTAGAATAAAAGTTGTTTCTCCCAAGAATTCTACGGAGAATTTTCATGAAAGCCAAGCTTTCACCGATTGTATTATGGGAATATCATTTCCAAGAAATGATATATCATCATTATTTAGGACAGTCACTGTCAGTGGGCTCCCACTAACCTCCTTATATACACAAGAATCATTTTCATTTTGAATTAAATCATAAGCCATTATGATTACATCAAAACGATAGTTCCAAGAACGCAATGCTTGCTTCAATCCATGAATGGATCGATTTAACTTGCAAACCTTGTTTGCATGTTTTGGTACGACAAAACCGTCAGGATGTTGTAAACATCTTCCAAAAGGTTTCTGTTTAAGGAAAGCGATTTTGACGTTCAGCTGCCATATTTCATAAATGAAACATGCAGTATTAGCAAGCATTATCCAAATGGATTTTAACCATGACAACATGTAAAAGGTTTCGTCGTAATCGACACAATGTTGATAACGATACTTTTTCGCTACAAGCCTAGCTTAGTACGTAAGTATGTTGCATTCCATGTTTGTCTTCCTAGAAGACTTATATAGTACCAATAGGCACAATGCCTTCCGGTACATCAACTAGTATCCAAACTTGGTTGGTATACATGGAATCCATTTCGGACTTCATGGCACTTTGCCATAATTGGGAGTCGATACCTTGTATCACTTCCTCATACGTAGTCAGTTCGTATTCCTCAATAAGATTGACATCTTTATGAGGTGAGATCAGAAACCCATACCTCCCAGGTTGTTTTTTGATTCTCTCCGACTTGCACGGTTCTTGTGTATTCGAAGATTATTGGTATAGTTTCATCCTTGATGAACTATTTGTGTTACATTAAGGAATCGGTGCCTCGAATAGTATTACTCTGATTTTCATCGAGTTTTACTTTCCTCCCACTTACCACTGCATATAGGTATTCCTCTTAGGAAAATTGCATGGCGAGCAACAATTACATTGTTATCTAGTGAGTTGTATAAGTATTATACTTAGGTTTCCCTAGGATAACCAATAACCTAGGCACTTATCCGATTTGGGTTCTAGTTTGGTATCATCCAAACATATGCCTTGCATTCCCAAATCTTCAGGAATGAGAAAACCCAGTTTCTTTCCTGTTCATATCTAATGTGAAGTCTGTCTAACAGATTTTTATGGAACCTTATTCAAAATAAGTATTGCACTGTTTATGCGTATCCCTTGAAGGAAATGGTAGCTCAGAGCGACTCATTATTAACCTTATCATGTCCAACAAAATTTGGTTTCTCTGTTCAGACACACTGTCAAATTGACGTGTTCCGGGAGGAGTCCTCATTGAAAGAATACTATACTCTTTCAAGTATTTGAGAAACTTATTGCTTAGGTATTTTCCATCATGGTCTAATCATGATGTTTTAATACTTTAGTCGATCTGTCTGTCAACTTCGTGTCGAAACTCTTTGAATTAATCAAAAGTTTCTGATCCGTGTTTCACAAGAAACACATAACCATAACGTGATGCCACATCCGTAAAGGTTTCGAAGTATTCATATCCACCTCTAGCCTAGCTAGATATGGGCCCACTTACGTCAATATGAACGAAGGCTAACAGATCGGTGGCACTTGCACTTTTACCAAGTAAAAGGTGTTATAAGCACTTTGCCTAAAAACTAGATTCGTAGACATTATTTGAATAGAATCATATTCGTCTTAGTATCCACTCTTCAAAAGTGTGGATATACGAGTTTTGTTTAATGTGTCCCAGACAACAATGCCATAAATAAGTCTCATCTGATCAAATAAGTTTGAGCTATTTGTTTGTCATGTTATTATGTTTGAGATTCATTTATATTCAAAATATAAATATTGTTATTCACATCTAATGTGTTTATCTCAATATCATCTTTATAAAATTAAACATTTTAGTGTTATAGAATGTAAATGTATATCCGCAATGGATTATACTCTTATATAAATATAATGTTTCTAGTCAAACTAGTTAATTGTAACAGTTTCCTAATTTAAGTACACACCCAAAGGGTAGTTCCTAAACTTAGGTATCTATGGTTAAAACAGCGACTGTCGTCCCGTTTCCGATTCGCAGATCAATCTCATCTGAAGTCAGTGTCCTGCTTATTAGCAGATACTGCACACCAGTACATATTTATGTACCACACTCAGTATCTAAAATCTAATTTTAATACTAGTAGTGAACATGTTTATAACAAACATATTTGAAGCCGGAGCCTTGCCCGTCTTCAATTCCTTCATGTCTGCATTGTCCATACGGCAGTCACGCTTCAGTGACCCCGTTTGCCACAATCTAGGCAGACATTTTGGGATATGTCATTTGTCTTCCCAGAAGATTATAATGACTTTGCCTTTGCCCATTTTCCACACCCCAGAAGCCTTTGGCCAAGCCTTGGCCTTCTGGGATGTCGAAGTAAGATGCGTCTTGCGCTTCTTGCCCTATTACAAACTCTGGCTTTGTCTCCTTGAGTATAGCCATTAACTCTCCAAGAGTTTTCTATTGCAATTAGTTCTTCTAAGACCTAAGGATAGATCTATGAAGATTCTTCAATTTCATTATCATACTATAAGGATCTAATCCTTAGTTCTTGATTAAGAAATTAAGGAGTCTTTGCGGCAAGCATAACAGATTAAGCACTAAAGTTATCATCACATGAATATTTCAAATATCATGTTCTACTATTTTATCAACTCCGGGCTTAGGCTCGAGACGTCACTCTATCAAATAAAGTAACTTCTCGGTCTCTAGGACTATCCTGAGATTTTATTCCCAATCTGAAAATTAAAGCCGTTTAAAAAACATTTTCTCCCAGGATTATGTTCTAAACGCATCTTTCATTTATCTTGATTCCAATAGTCTAACTATCAAATCAACGATTTTAGGTACTATTTATTATAATGATTGCTATAGTCTAACTATATAATCAACTATAATTTAATAGGTTAAATTCAAATATATTGATTACTATCATCCAATTATATAATCAACTATAATTGAAGTAGTTTGAATACAGTCCAACTGTTTAATTAAAATAACGATTAAATATTAGTCCAACTAATATATTAATTTATATTGATGAAAAATTGAAATGAGCGCGTATTGGCAAGTAACTAAACGAATATTGCAAATTTAATACTTGCCTCCCACTATTTTTCGGCGAGCCTCTAACCCTCTGTGGATTACTCGGGAAACCTTGTTTCCTAGTGGGATAGGATCCCGTTAAATAACACACAATCTTGACTTTGGCCAACAAATTGTATGATAATTAACTAGGTAGATCTCTAAGATCAATTGGATCACATCCAATTCCTAGATCCAGTAGGTGGACATCTGACCGGCGTAAACACACACGTATAACGCAAGCGTACGTATCGTTCAAGTAGTATAAAAAGTATCGATCCCACGAGGACTTAATACCTAAGTTATTAATTTTATGAGGTTAAATGATTACTAGTATCTAACAGGTTGTTTAATTGATTTGAAATAGCGACGATTCTAAATTTAAAAACAAGTAACTAAAATTGGTTGAAAAGATATTTTGAGAAAATTCAATATTAAAACTATCTAGGGTTGTGATTTATTCCAATATTATTTAAAGATAAAGTGGTTATTTTATAATTGGGTAATATATTGATTTATTAACCTGAAACACTAATTTATGTAAAAGCCTCTTCCGATGGTCAATTACAAATACCTAGTATAATCCAATTGAACCATATGTCTATGTCAACCAAATTACCTAGATTCATTACGATTAAGTTCCAATTAAGACTACCCCCGCCCGACAGGTATATTCCTATCCTGTAAGGAAATCTATTGAAAGGGTTATCTATCCTTAAGGAAGATCGTGGGCTATTGAATCTAAGGTCTTAAACTTAAAATCCCTATGTCTAGTTCATTTTAAGTTTACCTAGTCAATTTAATTAATGGCCAGTTAATTAAAGAGCATTAAGATTAAGACTCAATAAATAAATCTTTATATTACCCAAATTATAATCTAACCCTTATAAACCCGTGACATTGAATTTCATCACAACCCTAGATATTAACTTAGTTATGACACATAGCTAGGGCTGATAAAAACTTGAAAAAAATAAAAGACATAAACTGCTGAAAAGTAATTGCGATAATGAAAATGCTGAAAAGAAAATTACAAATGAAATAAAATGCTAAGGTAAAAGGAATTACTTTTAATATTACTAATTTAGATATCTCCCAATAAAATAATATATAAACTTATGAAATTATTTAATCAACCGACCAATCTGGCGGTATCCTGATTAAGTCCAATTAAGTCCAACCAGCCATATAGGCGGTAATATTTGTCCATAATCCAGCCATAAAGGCGGTACCAAAATTAAATTACCAACCGAACATATAGCGGTATTCCTTGATTAGTCAGGTTTAAACCAGATTAAAATTAAATTACCAACCGACCAATATAGCGGTATTCCTTTATTAATCAGAATTTTAAATAGTAAGTATATTATTTTTAAGGGAGATTAATCTAAATAGCAATAGTAAAATAATTACCTTTCACCTTAGCATAGGAAAGTTACCTCCTCATAGTGAATAGTAAAAACTGTAAAAAGTAAAGAGAGTAAACTATTATTATTACAAAAAGTAATTAAAATTAAATTACAAAAGTAAAAAATAAAAACTAAAATATTCTAGAGAGAGAAACTCTCGCTTTACACGGATTAGAAGAGAGAGAATGGTACACTGAAATCTGAAATTCGCGTTCTATTTATAGGCAAATTTTTTCACTGTTCCAACGTCGCGACGCCAAAGCCTCAGCGTCGCGACGCTGGATTTTGTCGACGTGGCACAATGAGGAGATGACACGTAGCAATTCGGATAAGAGGATAAGGTTGACACGTGTAATGGCGGCTGGAACTCAATTATGAAGCTGACGTCATTGATGACGTGTCACTATTCATGACGTCATTGGTGACGTCACTCTGATGATGTGGAAGACAACGTGGCGACACGTGGGGCGGCGGCCGTCAGACGAATGAGAGGTTGACACGTGTCGCGCTGTGATTGGCTGATGATGACGTGGCATGTTGACTCGGTTGACTTGCTGATGTGGCTGCTGATGTGGACGATGATGTGGCGACATGTAGGATGACACGTGGGGCGGTGGCCGTCCAAGCAATAGGATTTCGACACGTGGCACGGCGCATTTTAGCATCTCTGTTGTGATGGTGACACGTGTCACGGCGCACGTTAGCAAAGTCAACTTTTCTCAGATTCTGATTTTGTGGACCCGGCGCATGTTAGCAGATTCGGCGCACGCTGGGCGGCGCGACGCGGAATGTCTTGGCGTCGCGACGCGGAAAAGACTAAAATATCCCTGTCGACGCATTTTTGTCCGGTTTTGCCCCAAATTGCCTCCAGTGCTATCCAAACTTTATTTATCTGCAAAATAACATAAAACACATCAAAACATTCACAAAACTCGAGAATCTATACAAAATTAAGTTAATGAGTGGGAAATAGTGATATAAATATCACTCATCACACCCCCAAACCTAACATTTTGCTAGTCCTCGAGCAAAATACAGAATAAAATAACAGAATAAAATTTAACTAAGCCATTTTCGTAGGGATCACGGTTGCATTTAGCATATGCAACAAGCCTTTAAACCCCTAGGTGTCCCTAGTGGACGAGTTGTAGTCTCGTGAGGGTTTACAGCAATGATACCCACAAACATTTTACAAAAGTAAAAAGGTATTAAAACTAATGCACACAAAAGCAAAAAGACAAGAAAAGAGAATAAAGAAGATAGTAACTAATCAGGTGAAACTTCTACTACAAGTTACTAATTGTTTTGTTTCTTTCTAAATTACCGAATAAGTAAATTCTCCGATTATTTTTACCATTCTCCATATACACAGCTAACAAAATATTAATCAACTCATTTTTGCCCACAACAGTCATAAGTGCAGTTGATAAGATAGTAATATTTTTGTCCTAAAGTTCTATCAGATTTCACACCTTTTTGTAGCAATGGAATAAATTTTCTGATTTTTCTGATTTTTTCTTTGATTTTCTGAATTTTGACTTTTTTATTTATATACAATACCTTCCGTCTATGTAGCGAGCTTTGGGTCGGTGGCTCCCAAACCAGTTGGCTTTAGGGCACCAGGTGTTAAGACACCCCTACGAACTTAATTACTCAGACTTCAGATATGAATATATTTTTGCAGTATCTTTGATCCATGTAGCGAGCTTTGGGCCAATGACTCCCAAACCAGTTGGTTTTAGGGCACTAGGTGTTAAAACACCCTTACAGACTTAATAACCCGGATCTCAGATGTTTTTTTTTTTTTTTTTTTTTTTTTTTTTTTTTTACTCCATCACTATTATAGATGCTTCCTCCAATTAAACTAGAGCACGGAATATTACAAACTTTTCAATTACAGCTCATGTCTGTATGTTTCCATGTAAGTTCATAATACCTGTCAACTGAACATAGAAGATTCATTTTAGTCAGTATTATGGAGAATTCACAAATTAAATAATTCAAAATGAAATAAACAAAAATTAACTTGTTTCGAAATAAATGGTTTGAAATACGTCTCAAGAGTGGAAACTCCTTACTCGGCTATTTCTTACCAATTCACCTTTTTAGTTAAAATAAAAACACAAAAAATGCAAAATTTTTTTTTTTAATTTTTGAAAATTTTTCAATTTTTTTTTTGTATTTTCGAAAAATTTTGGACTAAAAATAAAAACACAATACAAACAAGTACTATTAACTATACCTCACCCCCAAACCTAAATGAGACATTGTCCCCAATGTCTTAAACAGTAGAAGAAGAGTTTAGAAAATAATACCTGGTTAGTTGAAATTCTACAGGAAAATTACAGGTTAAGATCCAGATTAATTCGACGTCTCTTACCACGATCGTCCTCAGACCAATTTATTTTGAAATGATAGGGTCAACTTTCGGTTCATAGGCTATGAGTTGGTCAATTAGATCTGGAGCAGTTCTGGCAGTAAAGAGGAGTTCTTTTAAAGGTTTTGACACGAACCCATTCTTCGAGCATCATCAAGAAACACACAAGAAAATCATAAAACCCATCAACGTTGTACAGCCCAATTGGTTTCTGGTGTATGTTTAGGTTCGCCCAAGATAGTACAATAAAAATTTCCTCCAATGTGCCCAAGCCACCTGGCAAAGCAATAAAAGCATCAGAACGGTTAATCATTTCTACCAGTCGTTCAGACATACCTGGCACGATCAGTTCCTCTCCGTTTGTTGGTTCAATAAGATTTGCTTCTGCCAAGGGTTTTGGGATGATTCCCAAAACATGATTGCCTCCTTCCTGTACAGCCTTTGAAACAATCCCCATTAGTCCAAGATTACCTCCGCCATATATTAAGTGTATATTCCTTGCGGCTAAGACTCGACCCAATTCCTGTGCTGCTTCTATGTATTGTGGTTTAGTACCAACAGTACTACCGCAAAACACACAAATGTTTTCAACTCGTCTTCTTGAAGTGGCTTCCATGTTTACTCTGGATATCTTCAAAAGTGCAATGATGAGTTGAATTTATAATACCTGAAAAGGGTGAGTAAAAATAGCACAAGTATCTTCCAAAGGACGATTAGTAGCGAATAGTAAAATAGATCGTGATAGTCAACAAGATCTGGATCCTGTCGGAGAAAATAAAGGAAAACAACAAAACAAATCACAATTATTAGGAAAAGATAAAGAGATATAATATTTACAAAAATAACAAGCTTGATTGACGTCTATGCGTCAGGGACAAGCTTCCCATCCAATTTTCTTATAAATTGGCAAACAGGGTCTTTTTAGTCAGATTCCCAAGACTTAACTGTTGTTTTCGTTTTGAAATTGTGTATGTAATCTGCGAAATTCTATGTAACATATCCACTGGGATGCGTCTCAAGAGTCGAAGATATATCATCTAAAGACTCCTTACTCAAGCCATCCCTAATGAATTTAATTTTGTCTTCGCGATTAACAGACACCATTCCAAAGAACGACAACGAGTATTGCAATTCCATCGTGCACATTTGTAACAAACACCCATTTGTTTAGCTCTTCGTTTCTTTGCATAGGTGCTTTTTCCAAAACCAGGCAGATGTGAAATAAAAGATTCAGAAGACTCACCTGCCAATCGAACTCGTGCTTCAATTACCCAACGAATATCATTGGGCACACCATGGATCGTCAGTAGTCTCATTCGTTCCAAGCGAGCTTTGTAAACTTTCAATAGAGATTTTTGTGGGAGAGAAGGAAATTGCTTGTGAAGATTTGCGAGAGCTTCTTCCATCTTGAAATGATTTAATCTGCAAAAACTAAACACACAAAATTAAATCACACCAAATCACAATATATACAAAAATTGCATGGGTTGCCTCCCTGCGAGCGCTAAGTTTTAAGTCGTCAGCTAGACGTTACTTCTCGAACGTTTATGCTGGATCTGAAAGTGTGACACTTTCTTTTTGTCGCCCAAATGATTCTCCCCAGTAGTGCTTGACACGCCTGTTCTTAACTTTGAAAGTTTTGTTGGAGTCAGGATCATGTATCTCAACGGCTCTATCTGGAAAAACTTTGGTGATCACAAATGGACCTGACCACCGTGATTTTGGCTTCCAAGGGAAGAATTTCCCCCTTGATTTGTTTAACAGTACCTTCTGCCCTGGTTCCAGTTGTATGCGCACTAATTTCTCATCATGTCTTTTCTTTGCCTTTTCTTTGTATAATTTGGCATCCTCAAAAGGCTGTTTGTGAAATTCCTCCCATTCGTTGAGCTGGTGGATCTTTTTCTCTTCTGTTGCTTGTTGTGCAAGAATTGGCTCTTTCAGTACAAAAGACACTTTATCTTCAGGCTCCACAGGCAATTGACATGTTTTAAGTTTGTCAGTAGAACTTTGCATTGCATTGGAGTTCTGAATGGTACTGTGTATCACATCAAGTCTGAAACATTCCTCCTTCTTTTCATCGTCTGGTAAATTCATGGCCTTGAAAACATTGAATGTTACTTCTTGGTCCTGTACCCTCATGGTTAATTCTCATTTTGTACATCAATAATGGTTCGACCTGTAGCCAGAAGAATGGTCTTCCGAGGATGATTGGCACGTCTGCGTCTTCCTCCATATCAAGGACAATAAAATCTGCTGGGAAAATGAATTTGTCAACTTTGACCAGCACATTCTCAACTACGCCTCTTGGAAATACAAGCGTTCTATCAGCAAGTTGTAGAGAGACTGAAGTTGGCATTGTTTCTCCAATTTGTAGTTTCCTGAAAATAGAAAAAGGCATCAAATTAATACTTGCACCTAAATCACATAAAGCCTTACCAAAGTTATGTTCTCCTATGATGCAAGGAATGGTGAAATTGCCAGGATCTTTCAACTTTGGGGGAAGTTTCCTTGAATGATGGCGCTGCATTCTTCTGTCAATGCTACTGTCTCGTAATCTTCCAATTTCCGTTTTCGTGAAAGAATGTCTTTCATGAATTTTACATAGCTGGGCATTTTTTCCAAGCTTCTGCAAAAGGGATATTGATGTGCAGCTTTTTGAAAACCTCCAAGAATCGAGCAAACTGCTTGTCCAGTTTGTTTTTCTGAAGACGCTGAGGAAATGGTGGAGGTGGAGTGATCTGTTCTTTTTCCTTTGCTTCTTTTTCCTTCATCTGTTGTTCAGCTTTTTGGAAATCCCTCAACAGCTGTTTTGGCTCCAACATCTTTGTTGATTTCAGTACCACTCTTTAACATGATGGCATTACACTGCTCCTTTCCCATGTTCCTTGGATTTGGTTCTGTGTTGCTGGGAAGATTACCTGGCGGTCTGTAACTCTGAGCGTTGGCCAGTTGTCCGATTTGATTCTCCAGTGCTTTGATGGAAGCTGATTGGCTCTGAAAGATAGCATCGTACTTTTTTAACTGAGCCAGCACTTCTGCTATTCCTGGTTCATTTGTCTGCTCCTGGCCTTTGTTATGTTGCTGAAATCCAGGTGGTGGATAGTTCTGTTGTTGGCCTGAATTGTTGCTCCATGAAAGATTAGGATGATTCCTCCACCCTGGGTTGTAGGTGTTGGAATATGGATTGTTCCCCTGCCTGTTGAAATTGTTGACAAAATTCACTGTTTCTTCATGTTGATTTGATTCTGGTGCTCCTCCATATGGTGAACTTGTGGATCCAGTGGTAAGAGTCTCCATGAATTTGCATATTTGATCTAGCTTGGTGTTGACTGCTGTATTAGCTCCAACCTCATATATTCCTGCAATTCTTTGAATCAAACTTCTTTCAGTTGGCCACAAAGAGTTGTTGTTGGCCATTTCTTCAATTAGTTCCCAGGCTTGATCTTCACCTTTTGCCATTAAAGCTCCAGCCAGCAGCATCAGCATCAATGTTGTTCTCATTATTCCAGAAAGCCCATTGTAAAATGTTTGGACTTGAAGCCATTTTGGAATTTCATGGTGTGGACATTTCCGGAGTAGTAGATCTTGTACCTTTCCCAAGCTTCATAAAGAGTTTCTGAGTCTTGTTGCACAAAGGATGTGATGTCATTCCTCAACTTTCCAGTTCTGGCTGGTGGAAAGTACTTTGCAAGAAATTTGGTGGCTAAGTGTTCCATGTTGTGATAGAACCTGCTGGTAATGAATGTAGCCAGGCTTTAGCTCTGTCCTTCAAAGAGTATGGGAAAACACGTAGTCTCATTGCTTCTTCAGCTTCTCGGTTGTAATTGAAAGTACCGCAAACTTCCAGGAAGTTGCTGATGTGGGCATTAGGATCTTCAGTTGCATTTCCTCCAAACTGTACTGACTGCTGCATCATCTGAATGCAAGTTTTGATGTCACCCGCATTTGCTGGTAATGGAGGGAGTACAATACATGATATGAGTCTGTCAACCACCGGAATGGTTCTGTCTCGAATGGGAATTGGTGGTGCAACCTCCAAAGGTTCAGGTTCCATGTTGACTAAAGCTTCTTGGGCTTCTCGCCTTTCTCTTCTCAACTGTCTGATAGTTCTTTCAATTTCTGGGTCAAACGGTCGTAGTTCAAAGCTTCTGGTTCGTCTCATGAAATTTCTGAGAACCTGAAACACAAGAAAACAATAACAATAAGTAAAAAGAAATTAGATACAAGTAAAAGTATCTAACCCCTAAACTAATAATAAAAGATAAATAAGTCCCCGGCAACGGCGCCAAAAACTTGACCGGCGTAAACACACACGTATAACGCAAGCGTACGTATCGTTCAAGTAGTATAAAAAGTATCGATCCCACGAGGACTTAATACCTAAGTTATTAATTTTATGAGGTTAAATGATTACTAGTATCTAACAGGTTGTTTAATTGATTGAAATAGCGACGATTCTAAATTTAAAAACAAGTAACTAAAATTGGTTGAAAAAAGATATTTTGAGAAAATTCAATATTAAAACTATCTAGGGTTGTGATTTATTCCAATATTATTAAAGATAAAGTGGTTATTTTATAATTGGGTAATATATTGATTTATTAACCTGAAACACTAATTTATGTAAAAGCCTCTTCCGATGGTCAATTACAAATACCTAGTATAATCAATTGAACCATATGTCTATGTCAACCAAATTACCTAGATTCATTACGATTAAGTTCCAATTAAGACTACCCCCGCCCGACAGGTATATTCCTATCCTGTAAGGAAATCTATTGAAAGGGTTATCTATCCTTAAGGAAGATCGTGGGCTATTGAATCTAAGGTCTTAAACTTAAAATCCCTATGTCTAGTTCATTTTAAGTTTACCTAGTCAATTTAATTAATGGCCAGTTAATTAAAGAGCATTAAGATTAAGACTCAATAAATAAATCTTTATATTACCCAAATTATAATCTAACCCTTATAAACCCGTGACATTGAATTTCATCACAACCCTAGATATTAACTTAGTTATGACACATAGCTAGGGCTGATAAAAACTTGAAAATAAAAGACATAAACTGCTGAAAAGTAATTGCGATAATGAAAATGCTGAAAAGAAAATTACAAATGAAATAAAATGCTAAGGTAAAAGGAATTACTTTTAATATTACTAATTTAGATATCTCCCAATAAAATAATATATAAACTTATGAAATTATTTAATCAACCGACCAATCTGGCGGTATCCTGATTAAGTCCAATTAAGTCCAACCAGCCATATAGGCGGTAATATTTGTCCATAATCCAGCCATAAAGGCGGTACCAAAATTAAATTACCAACCGACCAATATAGCGGTATCCTTGATTAGTCAGGTTTAAACCAGATTAAAATTAATTACCAACCGACCAATATAGCGGTATTCCTTTATTAATCAGAATTTTAAATAGTAAGTATATTATTTTTAAGGGAGATTAATCTAAATAGCAATAGTAAAATAATTACCTTTCACCTTAGCATAGGAAGTTACCTCCTCATAGTGAATAGTAAAACTGTAAAAAATAAAGAGAGTAAACTATTATTATTACAAAAGTAATTAAAATTAAATACAAAAGTAAAAAATTAAAAACTAAAATATTCTAGAGAGAGAAACTCTCGCTTTACACGGATTAGAAGAGAGAGAATGGTACACTGAAATCTGAAAATTCGCGTTCTATTTATAGGCAAATTTTTTCACTGTTCCAACGTCGCGACGCAAAGCCTCAGCGTCGCGACGCTGGATTTTGTCGACGTGGCACAATGAGGAGATGACACGTAGCAATTCGGATAAGAGGATAAGGTTGACACGTGTAATGGCGGCTGAACTCAATTATGAAGCTGATGTCATTGATGACGTGTCACTATTCATGACGTCATTGGTGACGTCACTCTGGGATGTGGAAGACAACGTGGCGACACGTGGGGCGGCGGCCGTCAGACGAATGAGAGGTTGACACGTGTCGCGCTGTGTGATTGGCTGATGATGACGTGGCATGTTGACTCGGTTGACTTGCTGATGTGGCTGCTGATGTGGACGATGATGTGGCGACACGTAGGATGACACGTGGGGCGGTGGCCGTCCAAGCAATAGGATTTCGACACGTGGCACGGCGCATTTTAGCATCTCTGTTGTGATGGTGACACGTGTCACGGCGCACGTTAGCAAAGTCAACTTTTCTCAGATTCTGATTTTGTGGACCCGGCGCATGTTAGCAGATTCGGCGCACGCTGGGCGGCGCGACGCGGAATGTCTTGGCGTCGCGACGCGGAAAAGACTAAAATATCCCTGTCGACGCATTTTTGTCCGTTTTGCCCCAAATTGCCTCCAGTGCTATCCAAACTTTATTTATCTGCAAAATAACAATAAAACACATCAAAACATTCACAAAACTCGAGAATCTATACAAAATATTAAGTTTAATGAGTGGGAAATAGTGATATAAATATCACTCATCAACATCCAAGTCCGAAACATATATCTTATATATGCCAATATATCCAATATCTTGCCTAAACTTTTTCCTCTGAATCAATTAAGCCTTGGCTTTGGCACAACAAACTTAATGATCCCAGTTAAGCGGACCCCATTGACCATGGAAGCTTCGTAATCGATGTCGATGGACAAGAAGTGATCTTGACTTTGGCCAACAAATCACAACTTGGACAAGACACCGATTTGAACAAAGCCTTCATGATTCAACACAATGTGACGAACAAAGGTATTGACTTTGGCCAACAAACCAGTGCCAATCTTGGATCTGAGTAAGAATCACTCAATGGAAGGAAAAAAGCTTAATATGTGTTGAGGTTTTTTCGCGTAATTGGCAACCAATTAATTATCTTTGTTAGTCTCATCATCATACACCCTTAAACATGCATTCTAAAAACATAATAAGGCGCGTATAAATAAAATAATAATGATATGGGGATGGATACATAACACATTGTTCCTAGAACAAATCTCTCCATTTCCTCTCTCCGCTAGCACAGTATTACTTCTACTTCTACCCAATTACATAACACTTCTAAAGAAACCTCATTTACATTGAGGGGAATAGGTGAGAAGAGAAATACAAGAGTCAAGAGGTAATAGGCTGGACACGCAGGTCCAATTTAATAAATTCTAAATTTATTACAACAATTTCCAAAATTGCCCTTACCCATCTAATATCCATCTGATATATATTATTCATACATCACATCCATGTATTCACACAAAGCATGTTATCAATCAATCTAATCCAATTAATTAATCTGAAATTAATGACCATTCAATGTTCAAACAACGATTTGATTTTGCGCGAGTCCGACTTTTTTTACGAATAAGTACTCAAAGTACGAATTCTCGAATTATATTAAACTACAACATTAAATCCAATTTAATTTGTATTTAATACTAATTCTATATTAATTCTAAATTAAATAATTACACTTTTAATGTGCCTTTACGACCTAGATTCTAATCTAATCGTTACGGGTCTCAAAGCCCAATTAACATCCAATGTCAATTTAATTAAAGTTCAATGGGCTTTTAATTAATTTCATAAGGCATGGACTTTGGTCAACATGGGTCAAACCCAAATACCAAAGCCCATTTAAAGAATCACCCTTATTTGCCAAGAAACCAATTTAGGCCCATTAGGCCCAATTAAAATTAAAGGTCCATTTAATTATATTTGGACTTTATGGATATGGTTTTGGGCCCAATTGGATCCAACCAATTAGCCTAAACCAAACTTGGCCCAACCAAGCCCATTAAACCCAAATACAACTTTACAAGCCCAATTCCAAATTTGGCCCAATTAATTAAATTAGAAAATTCCAAATTTCACAATTAAATTAATCAAAGTGTATAGCCATGATTAATTAACCAAATTAACATTTCCAAAACACCAATTTATATAATTAATCATGCTTATCATCATCAACTTATGTCCAACACAATTGAATCAAAAATCAATCATTTTCCATGCTTCTCTAAGTCACGACAATTAGGGTTTATTGTCCAATTTGGTTTTAAATCCAATTAAATTCTAAATCAACAATTCTCAAGTCATTCAAACTCAACCAATGATTCAAAAAACAAAATTACCATGACATTAGGGTAACCTTAACTTTCGGCCAAGCCTAGCATTTGGGGAAAATTTGATCCAACTCAATTTTCATCAAATTGACAATGCGTAACACTATGTTATCATCATTCAAGCATATTCCAACAATCAATTTCATCCAAACATGCTCAAATCAAATTACCCAATTTTACCCTAATTCAATTTCATGCTCAAAATGGCTCAAGATACCATTGTTGGGTTTCTAGGTTGGTCCCAAGATCATTAAGCAATGAAAATCATGTGTGAATACCCAAAAGAACTATGGCGGAATCATACTTACAAAGATCGGTTTTGCGATGCATTGAACACAAAAAATCTTCAAGCTATGTGAAGCTCTCGGCAAAGGCTCATTTTTGTGATCCAAGGAATTCAGTCATGCCCTCCATTGATGCTCCAAGCTCCAAGCTTTGCAAATGGTGATTCCTTGCTCAAGGGTTTGTTTCCCTATCACCTTGGATGACTCTTCATGTGCTAGCATTGGAAAGATTTGCCACAAATCTTCATTTTTCTTCTTCTATGTCTCGTCGCCAAGCAAGAATTGAGAAGAAAATTGGCTTAAAAGCCGAGGGGGAGAGGAGGGAAAAAGGGTTCCCAAAACCGTGAGTGTTGCAAAAGGAGAGAGAGAATTTGTGTGTGTGTATTTGGTTATTTAATTTCCAAAATTCAAATACCAAAACAATTACCATTTTTCCAAAAAGGTACAAGACTTTTAAAGTCTTCCAACCACCACCAATCACTCAAAAGTGACTAGTTGTCAATCACTCAAAGTGACAAGACATCCATCACTTGAATGACTAATGATGTGACGCTTGATTGACTTGTGGGCCACACTTGAATTCGAAATGCGAGTGGGCCCGCAAACACTCCCGGGATCTGGTTCGCTAATTCCGAATTAATGAATTTTCCGTTGCGACGTAATTAAATCAATTTAATTAAATAATTATGCCTAGCAAAATTACTATTCACATCGCTAACGCATTAATTCTAAATTAACTCGTTCGTCCGAATTAAAATCAAATTTTAATTCCGCGTCAAAATCCAATTTCGTATAATATATCGAATATATTATATTATCGATTAATTTCAAATTAATCGTTCTCTCTCTTTATAATAATATTTTATCACAGATAAAATATCTCCGTAATTAATCCTAGATTAATTTTCTCTCTCTTATAATTAATCCCAGATTAATAAAGTACGAGTCATACGTCATTGGTGAATCTTCGGGAAGTGACCCATGATATCCCCGTATATGTTGGCAGTAAATCCGGTCGTCGACTATCCGAACACGTACGTACCTAGTACTACACTTTTACCGATTTACAAGACATAGTTGGCTTCTAGCAAAACCCGTGCCTACCCAATTCTCCAGAAATATTCTTAAAGGAATATGTGATCTATATAAGGCGTAGTATACATAGTATTGCGTATTACGATCCATCATCGAATGTCACGTGCTAGGCCTAAGGCTGGAATCGTGTCTGCCCCATACGAAGCACATATCGGATCTCTGGTAACTAGTCTCTATAATCGGATAAACATGACCTAGTCATAATATCCCGATAGCTGCAGCATAAAAGAGCACCAGTTCCGTATCCTACGTGATCATCATCTCCACTATGACTGGAGTGATACTTCCATCTTGACATCACACTCAATACACTACGATTCTCAATATGCCCAGAAGAGGCGTACACAGAACCTGTTAAATCCCTGGACGACCAAAACCAAAGTATATTGATTGTCTCAAGTATTAGCGGTGCAAGTCTCAGGTTAAGACCAAATACACCTACCCTGATTCAGACTTCCATAGACACATAGTCATACTACCAATGGAATTCCGAGGGGTCTATCCAGAGCGAAACTGTTCCCGTACCATCGGTAAACACAACCTCCTATTACACTTGCATGAGTATCCTATACCCAAATATATGAGAATTATGCCGTTATGCTCCCACAACGCGCACAAGTGTAATACTAGTCTTTTACGCATTACCAATGTCAAATCTCGATAATACTCCGACTAGTGATATTTACTGATTAAACCTTTGTGGATTGATGTTGTCTCATATCATCTCAATCCGGAACTAATTCATATGGACCTTTTATCATTATACATCTAGGTAATCCAATTACAAATGATAAAAAGGCAATTTCCCTGTCACATAGTTAATTTGTACAACAACACCAAGATCTATACAAATAGTGATGTTAGGGTCATAATTGTCCAACAGTTAAACAGAATTTCTATTATTCGTATTAGCAGTTACTCTAGAGTTTATGTAGTAACAACGATTTAATAACTATTTGTAATTTTAGAATATTTTAATTTATGCTCCTACCCATTATCCGTATATATTAAAAAATTAATTATTCTAATAATTTGTTGACGGTGGTTTTTCGTTCCAGAGATAATTTAGGAAACTTACTCTTCGAACAAACATTCCCTAAACAATAAATTTGTTTGGTTAGTTGGGAAACAAAAGCAAAATTGGTAAGCATAAAAGAAATCTCAGAGAAAAATAAAGGATTAATGTGGTTCGGTGGAGAGTATCTCCAATCTACGTCCACGAGAGCAAAGAAATGAAGCCTTTATTACTAGCTCAGGTCAAACCGACCTACTTTCTCTCTCTGTCACTAAACTTTTAGAGATCTCTTTTATAAGTATTTAAATGTGAAAAATAATGACCAAAGGAACCAACCCCTGAAAATGAATTCCCCACTTCTTTATATAGGCCCCTGAATCTTTTGTTACACCCATAAATTTACCGTTACATCAACTCATGCGTCAGCTACGTCTTCTTGTCATTATTGCCTATTATTACACGTTTCCTTTATATTTCCTAAATATTTTATTACACCAATAAATTTAGTGTTACACCAACCCTTGACGTCAGCCACGTCTTCTTGTCATTATTGCTCACTATTACACGTTCTGCCAACTTGCAATTCTACCACTCTCTAACATTACACGTTCTGTGCACATGACAGCCTGTAATTCAACCACTCTCACATTGTTCCATGTGTCAGAAGATAATCTTCTGCCCTACTCCCACTGTATCAACCTTCTGGAGGCTCAAACTCTCATGCAGGGCTTGCGTCATCCATACATATGTACAAGATACAACAACTCTGACCTAGGTCATCGAGTTGGCATGCCGAGGTGACTGGTACTGGATTCTCTCCCTCTTTTCTTTACCAGGTCGGGTAGAGAGAGATTTCCCTACTTCTTTCACTTTCTCTCTGAAATTCCTGAACATTATTGATAAGTGTTTGAAGGCTTATTATCAACTCGGGTTAGTCATAACATATGCAAATACTACCGAGTTTGATCTTTCTCATCAGGCCGGAGGCCTCTGTGCTCCGGGCTTGTGTCTCTCTGCCTAGCCTCTCATCCTCATAAGGATCCTGGGCTTTTCATTTATTTAGTGTAAATCATTTTATACCCTTCTTCATACTCTAAAGTTTCTCGGGTTTAAAATCACCATCAACATCTGTCCCCTAGTTCTCGGTATCAATGAGTTGGTGAGTTGATATCAGGAACTACAATAATGGTGTGGATTATGCCCATGTCTTTGGGTATAACTCGTTGATATCCACACTACCACATCCTCGGGCTATGAAAGCACATGTCTCACCAAAAGATTCTAATTTTTGTGAGGATTGCCTTCTCCTCCGTCGGTTGAATTTTCTAGGGCTTCTAAGCCACCTCTTGGGAGTTGTAAAGCTAACATGACCTTCCTTTATGCTCTTCACATCCTTCCAGGGTTCCTCATCGCTTTGTCTCCTCGAGATGCTGTATGTCCTGTTTTAATGGGTTACAGGCCAAAACTAAGGACATCTGTGTCCAACCCAAACAGTAGCTTCAATCCTGACCTTTTATTTGAATTCAATGGCTGAGATCTCCCTTACATATGTTACTGATCCCATGCATTCACTCCAATCCGATGGTCAGAACTAGTATGAGATACCTATTTAAAGGTCATTGCACTTCATACCCCTCTTTTACCACTTCATCTTCTCCAAAGAAATCTCAGAGTTCCTCTGTTTTCTGCAATCTCCTAACCTTTGACATTTTTGCGAGTTCCTCGATCTACTTTTCAGCATTCTCAAGTAAGTCTTCCTCTGGTTACTTCATTTCTTTTTGCTTTTCTATTTATGAAAGTACTGATATGTTGTATGCGTTGATTGTTGTGTTCTTATTACTTGTTCTGTGGTGTTTAATGAATACATAGAGAATGGGTTGCCTTGTGTGGATATATATGTTTGTTGGTGTGTATATGTGGGTATTTTTTTGGGTTTTAGGGGTAGGGGAATGTGTTTCTGGGTTTCCAGATTGGGCTTGTTTTTGTTCGTGCTTCTGAGGATTTATTGCTTTGCCATTGCTAGGGCACTTAGAGCCTTTTTATGGTTGGCCATTTGGTGGGGATGATGACGGTAATCCTAGTTTTAGTGTAAACACAACTAACCATAAACAATTCTAATTGAGAACTAACCTTCCATCTCCGGTATTGTTATGACAGGAATGTCGGACTTATAGTCTTCCTCCCTGATTCCTCTCAACACATTGCCTTCCAACTTGTCGCTTATGCATGAGATTGTACACAGTCTGAGATCCGAAAGTACTGATGATTATGACACCACACCGATCGCATTTGAAGAGGAGACACAAATTTACGTAGAAGAGTTACCTGACCCGAGCCAAGTGACCCCAAACTCGACTTCGTGAACCTTGATATGGATTGGAACTTATTGATAACTGAGGCCGTTTTGCAGCAATTGTGGAAAGGTTTGACATCTTCGAGGCCATCAGTCTACAAGTTCCTGCGGAAGATGATCCGATGAGCCACCCCAATGACGACCGAGTGGCGTTGTGCATGGCCTATTTTGACATGGGATTACGTTTTCCCAAGTAAAAATACTCCGTCAAAGATGCTGGCATCCATGAACCTAGCCCCTGCCGGCTGAACCTAGCCCCGATTTAATAACTATTTGTAACTTTATAATATTTTAATTTTTGCTCCTACCCATTATCCGGATATATTAAAAAAACTAATTATTCTAATAATTTGTTGACGGTGGTTTTTCATTCCAGGGATAATTTAGGAAACTGACTCCTCGAACAAACCTTCCCCAAACAATAAATCTGTTTGGTTAGTTGGGAAACAAAAGCAAACTTGGTAAGCATAAAAGAAATCTCAGAGAAAAATAAAGGATTAATGTAGTTCGGTGGAGAGTAGCTCCAACCTACGTCCACGGGAGCAAAGAAATGAAGTCTTTATTACTAGTTCAGGTCAAACCGACCTGATTTCTCTCTCTGTCATTAAACTTTTAGAGATCTCTTTTACAAGTATTCAAATGTGAAAAATAATGAACAAATGAACCAACCCTTGAAAATGAATTCCCCACTCCTTTATATAGGCCCTGAATCTTCTGTACACCTATAAATATCGTTACATCAACGTATGCGTCAGCCACGTCTTCTTATCATTATTACCTATTATTACACGTTTCCTATATATGGACTCCTAAATCTTTTATTACACCAATAAATTTACTGTTATAGAAACCCATGATGTCAACCACGTCTTCTGGTCATTATTGCTCACTATTACACGTTCTGCCAGCTTGTAATTCCGCTACTCTACTACTGTTACACGTTCTACGCATGTGACAGCCTGTAATTCAACCACTCTCACATTGTTCCATTTGTCAGAAGATAATCCTTTGCCCTACTCCCACTGTATCAACCTTATGGGGGCTTAAACTCTAATCTGGGGCTTGCATCATCCATACATAAGCACAAGATATAGCAAATCTGACCTAGGTCATCGTGTCGGCATGCCGAGGTGATTGGTACTGGATTCTCTCCCTCTTTTCTTTACCAGGTCGGGTGGAGAGAGATTTTTTTACTTCCTTCTCTTTCTCTCTAAAATTCCTGAACATTATTGATAAGTGTTTGAAGGATTATTATCAACTCGGGTTAGTCATAACATGTGCAAATGCTACCGAGTTTGATCTTTCTCATCAGGCCGGGGGCCTCTGTGCTCCGGGCTTGGGTCTCTCTGCCTAGCCTCTCATCCTCATATAGATCCTGGGCTTTTCATCTATTAAGTGTAAACCGTTTTATACCATTCTTCATACTCTAAAGTTTCTCGGGTCTAAAATCACCATCAACATCTGTCCCATTGTTCTCGGTATCAATGCGTTGGTGAGTTGATGTCGGGAACTACAATAATGATGTGGATTATGCCCATGTCTTTGGGTCTAAACTCGTTGATATCCACACTACCACATCCTCGGGCTATGAAAGCACATGTATCACCAAAAGATTCTATTTTTTGTGATGATTGCCTTCTCCCCCCGTCGGTTGAAGGTTTCTAGGGCTTCTAAGCCGCCTCTTGGAAGTTGTAAAGCCATCATGGCCTTCCTTTATGCTCTTCACATCCTTCCAGGGTTCCTCATCTCTTTGTCTCCTCGAGATGCCGAATGTATTATTTTAATGACTTGGGCGCCAAAACTAAGGACATATGTGTCCAACCCAAACAGTAGTTTCAATCCCGACCTTTCATTTGAATTCAACGGTTGAGATCTCCCTTACATGTGTTACTGATCCCATGCATTCACTCCAATCGGATGGTCAGAACCAGTCTGAGCTACATATTTAAAGGTCATTGCAATTCATACCTCTCTTTCACCACTTCATCTTCTCCAAAGAAATCTCAGAGTTCCTCTGTTTTCTGCAATTTCCCAACCTTCGACATTTTCGCAAGTTCCTCGATCTACTTTTCATCATTCTCAAGTAAGTCTTCCTCTAGTTACTTCTTTTCTTTTTGCTTTTCTATTTACGAAAGTATTGATATCTTGTATGTGTTGATCGTTTGTGTTTTTATTACTTATTATGTGGTGTTTAATGAATACATAGGGAATACGTTGCCTTGTGTGGATATATCTGTTTGTTGGTGTGTATATGTAGGTGTTTTTTTCTGGGTTTTAATGGTGTTTCCAGATTGGGTTTTTTTTGTTTGTGCTTATGAGGATTTACTGTTTTGCCATTGCTAGGGCACATAGAGCTTTTTTTATGGTTGGTAGTTTGGTGGGGATGATGACGATAATCCTAGTTTTAGTGTAAACACAACTAACCATAAACAATTCTAACTGAGAACTAACCTTCCACCTCGGGTTCTGTTATGACAGGAATGTCGGACTCGGAGTCTTCTTCCCTGATTCCTTTCAACACCCTGCCTTCGAACTTGTCGCTTACGTATGAGATCGTACACAGCCCGAGATCTGAAAGTACTGATGACTATGACACCACACCAACCACATTTGAAGAGGAGACACAGACTTAACGTAGAAGAGTTACCCGACCGGAGCCAAGTCACCCCAAACTCGACTTCGTGAACCTTGACATGGATTGGGCCTCATCGATAACCGAGGCCATTTTGCAGCAATTGTGTTGAAGGTTTGACATCTCTGAGGCCATCAGTCTACAAGTTCCTGAGGAAGATGATCCGGTGAGCCACCCCAGTGATTTGTTAACATGGTTCGGTGGAGAGTGGCTCCAACCTACGTCTACGGGAGCAAAGAAATGAAGTCTTTATTACTAGCTCAGGTCAAACCGACCTGCTTTCTCTCTCTGTCACTAAACTTTTAGAGATCTCTTTTACAAGTATTCAAATGTGAAAAATAATGACCAAAGGAACCAACCCCTGAAAATGAATCCCCATTCCTTTATATAGGCCCATGAATCTTCTGTTACACCCATAAATTTACCGTTACATCAACTCATGTGTCAGCCACGTCTTCTTGTCATTATTTCCTATTATTACAAGTTTCTTTTATATGAACTCCTAAAACTTTTATTACACCAATAAATTTATTGTTACACCAACCCATGACGTCAGCCACATCTTTTTGTCATTATTGCTCACTATTACACATTCTGTCAGCTTGCGATTCTGCCATTCTACTAACGTTACACGTTCTACGCACGTGACAGCCTGCAATTCAACCACTCTCACATTTTTCCATGTGTCAGAAGATAATCATTTACCCTACTCCCACTGTATCAATGTTCTGGAGGCTCAAACTCTCATGCAGGGTTTGCGTCATCCATACATAAAGAACAAGATGCAGCAACTCCGACCTAGGTCATCGGGTCGGCATGCCGAGGTGATTGGTACTGGATTCTCTCTCTTTTTTCTTTACTAGGTCGGGTAGAGAGAGATTTCTTTACTTCCTTCAATTTCTCTCTGAAAATCCTGAACATTATTGATAAGTGTTTGAAGGCTTATTATCAACTCGGGTTAGTATTAACATGTGCAAATGCTACCAAGTTTGATCTTTCTCATCAGGCCGGAGGCCTCTGTGCTCCGAGCTTGGGTCTCTCTGCCTAGCCTCTCATCCTCATAAGGATCCTGGGCTTTTCATCTATTAAGAGTAAATCATTTTATACCCTTCTTCATACTCTAAAGTTTCTCGGGTCTATAAACATCATCAACATCTATTCCCTAGTTCTCGGTATCAATGAGTTGGTGAGTTGATGTCGGGAACTACAATAATGGTGTGGATTATACCCATGTCTTTGGATCTAAACTCGTTGATATCAACACTACCACATCTTTGGTCTATGAAAGCACATGTCTCACCAAAAGATTCCATTTTTATGATGATTGCCTTCTCCTCCGTCGGTTGAAGTTTTCCAGGGCTTCTAAGCCACGTCTTCGAAGTTGTAAAGTCATCATGGCCTTCCTTTATACTCTTCACATCCTTTCAGGGTTCCTCGTCACTTTTTCTCCTCGAGATGCCAGATGTCCTGTTTTAATGGCTTGCGCGCCAAAACTAAGGACATATGTGTCCAACCCAAACAATAGCTTCAATCCCGACCTTTCATTTGAATTCAACGGCTTAGATCTCCCTTATATGTGTTACTGATCCCATGCATTCACTCCAATCTGATGGTCAGAACCAGTCTGAGCTGCCTATTTAAAGGTCATTGCACTTCATTCCCCTCTTTCACCACTTCATCTTCTCCAAATAAATCTACGAGTTCCTCTGTTTTCTGCAATCTCCCAACCTTTGACATTTTCGCGAGTTCCTCGATCTACTTTTCAGAATTCTCAAGTAAGTCTTTTTCTAGTTACTTCTTTTCTTTTTTATTTTCTATTTACGAAAATATTGATATCTTGTATGTGTTGATTTTTTTGTGTTCTTATTACTTGTTCTTTGGTGTTTAATGAATACATCGGAAATAGGTTGCCTTGTGTGGATATATCTATTTGTTGGTGTGTATATGTGGGTGTTTTTTCTGGGTTTTAGGGGTAGGGGCATGTGTTTCTGGGTTTCCAGATTGGGTTTGTTTTTGTTCATACTTCTAAGGATTTACTGTTTTTCCATTGCTAGGGCACTTAAAGCTTTTTTATGGTTGGCCATTTGGTAGGGATGATGACGATAATCCTAGCTTTAGTGTAAACACAACTAACCATAAATAATTCTAACTGAGAACTAACCTTCCACCTCGGGTCCTGTTATGACAGAAATGTCGGACTCAGAGTCTTCCTCCCTGATTTCTCTCAACACCTTGCCTTCCAACTTAAATGGATAGAGGGTATTGGCCGATCATTACATGATTTGGAGTCGAGCTAGACATGGAGAGTCGACCTTTTTCGAACTGGAGAGGTTTTACCAAATAAATGCCAACCCAAAAGAGTACAAGGGTTGGTACTACATTTCATCTCACGTCGGAGTCCCCCACATCATCACCAGCCTCCCAGCCAATAATAAGAATTTTCAAGACAAGTAGTTCTGGGCCGTGGGCCCTTGGGGAAGGCATTAGTGGGGCGATGGTGAAAGCTTCTCAGTTCCGAACATTTTTCGAGTGGGAGGTAAATAGCCAACCTATCTATTCCTTCTAATTGATCTAAGTGATTTTCAAACTTTCGTTCCTTTTGCAACTTACTGGGGCGACCTCCAAAAGTCCATCATGAGACTCGGGCCAATGTCAAGAAGATGCTTGAATTCAGAGGCCATTATAGGGACTTCGTCAACCCATATGCCTTGGCTGGCCTTACCCCCAGCACTCCTTCACCCCACTCCAGGCATACTGGTAAGCTTTAACTGACCCACTAACTTCATGTTTGCTGCCATATCATTTTCTTTATGTGATTTTTGCCCTTTTTATGATCTAAATGTCTTCTTTTGTTGGCAGGAGTTCTGGGTACAAGATCTATGCCCAGCTTGCTCGGGAGGTAGCGCTGGATTCACGGGGTGGTGCTATCAGTGCTCGACCCTGAATGTCTACCCTGATTCCACCAGAAGCCAGGTGAAAGTCAACACATGCAGTTACTTCATCAGCGGGCCCCTCGAGTGTCCAGTAAACCACCTGAATACTGACCCATTCAACCCAAACTTTAAGTGTTTCACCGCAAACTCAAACCAAAAGCACTCCCCAACCATCCCAAACCATATCTTCTCCCTCCCGATCATCGAAACGACGCGTCCACCAGGTCGGGGGTGAAGAGGTTGAAGAGCCTACTAAAATGGTCCCTCTGAGGAAAATAATGGGCAAGAAAGGCAAAGCCTCGACCACCCCCTCTCTAGCTAAATATGGTCCCCCGCTGCTGGGGATTAATAAATTTTCTGAAGATGTGAGGGACAAGGTGGCCTACCTCCTCCCGCCATGTTGGGGTTTTAGCACGGGAGCAGCAGAAATGCGCGGTTCGAGCGAAATCATAACTTTAAAAGTTACTAAATAAATTATTCAATATCCAATATGAATAATTCATTCATATTTCACCCAAATATATTTATTTGATATCAAATAACGACATAAATAGGTTAGAAACATTGCGAAATTTTTACGAAATTTTTTTTTTCCGCAAAGTGGAATAAAACACGTTTTTTGTCTGAACCCACCACCCAATACACACGGGGGCTACCCAGGTCAGACCCAATAGTACTTGGGCAGTTCTTGGGCTTCCTGAACAGTGACCAATTCACTGTTTGGACAGCGGACACCCGGTAAGCCCGAAACTCACCCGGTAACACCGTTTTTCACCGTTTTCGCATATTTCAACTCCGAAACATTTTCCGGCAATTGTTCCAATACCCAAAACACATCCAATGCATTAATACAACATATTTTTCATCACCAAAATCACAGAAATTCCAAATCTGATTTGGTAACTAAAATTATCATTTTTCATGCTTTAAATCCAATTTTCTCAACATTAATCATATTAATAGTTACACCAACCAAAGTCACCATAAATAAAGAACACAAGAACAATTCTAGGAGTTACAAGAGTGGTCATAACACTCTATAATGGCAACAAGTCATCAAATGACAAAATTGAACTAATATTACACTAATATTATTCAATCTAACTTCACACATGTATCTAGCCTCCAAATCAAAAAGCCCCAAAATATAAGAAAGGAAGAAACCCTATAACTTGTCTAGATGCTCAAGAATAAGAAATAAACTTTCTAAGTTTAAGAGTTATGAAGATTACCTCCAAATCTCCCAATTTCCTTAAACTTTTTCTTGATTTCTTCACTTTCTTCCTTGTTTCTTCAAACAAATTTGGGAGCTTTTCTTTTATGGTGGTTTCAGCCATGGCTTCTAAGTAAATTGGAAATGAAAAATTTTCACTTTAAATACTGAGCCTTAACCGACGTTGGGGGGAGAAAGGCATTTTGGTTATTTAGTCAATTAATCTAATTAAATAATAACAATAAGCTTTAAGTTAACAAATCCAATTTGTATACTTCAAGCTTAAAAGAATCATACCACATGTAACCAATAAAAATCAAACATATTGCATAACAATTATGTAATATTGATATTATTTAATTATCTAGATATGTAACATTTAAATACCTAAATAATTAATTAATGTTATTATTATTGTATATGTATTTTACTTACATTAAATAACAAATACATATATTAATGGCATGTGTCAAAGTCTCATTTTATAAATAATTAATATGTATCAAATTAAATTTTGTATCAAATATAAATACACATTAATTATTAAATGACTGAAATGCCCATAATGCATGTATTTTCGTTTAACCGTTTAAACGATTCAAATTAACTCATTTAATCTGGTGAAGTATTATGAATAATCTATATTATTCATAACGTATTTCCCAGGTGCTCAACGAGTACAGTTCATATTGTGGGACTCTCTAAGTTTAGGTCTATCCGTCATGAAATCCAAATTCGTGTCCATAATCCACCCACTCATGACTTATGACGACCACAGATAATCTCGGTAAACTATGCTAGTCGAGGTCATTGCATACGTATAATCCCTCCGTCACAGGCTATCCATATTATATCTGGGATATAGATGAGAACGTCAAATTCGTTCGGTATAATATAGTCGACTTTCAATTTACGATCTCTAAATAACATTCAGAATTGATTTCCGAAGTTATACCACGACCATGGATTTACTAGATCGTAAACACATGAGGATGCCTATGCCCTGTACACAGGACTGACAGATTCTATCTGATACCCACAGGATATCATGAGCATCAGTCCACACCCAACGAATAGACGGAGGTATGATCATAATAGATCGGTGACGTGACTGCCATCAAAGTGTGGAGGATATCTCATATATCCACAGTGGTATCTCAAGTCGAAGGACCACTATGCTACTCGACTCGAGAAGATTCCTATTGATGTTGGTGGACCATCTATTAGGAAATCTTCGGTGAGTCGTTCAATGTTTATCAAATAAACACCTACACGTCTATACGAGTCTCCTAAGACTCATGGTTCATTGGGATAAACCAAGTCTCGATATACGACATGTATTGGTCTCAGCGGATTTTACTAACTGATCCGTGTTAGTAAATCTTGACCAGGAACTTTATTTGATAATATACTTCTAGTAGTGACACTTCCCAATGTCAATTACAAACTACTTTGTAACTGCGCACTATAAAATATATTATCAAGTCTTTGTCTAATATATACATATCACTAAATCATATTTAGTTTCAATCTAATCGTAATTAGATTGAATATGTATATAAAAGAAAGAAATACTACCATAAATAAGTAATATTATGGAAAAAGAAATTATTCGTATTTATGAATCGAATATAAATACGATCTGGATTGGCACTCTGAGCACCAACCCTAACAATTTCTCCCACTTGCTCTAGTACCAATCCACGGTATCATATACACATCTAAATATGTATTGCATACATATGGTCCTCAAGAGCTGACCTAGCACTCAAGAGGTAGGTAACAACAAGTAAGCCCGCTATAATATATTGAGTTTGTCCTACAAACCCAATCGTTTCCCTTAGCCAGCATCATTCATATATTGTATAACCTAAGTTAGACATCAATATTGTGCTACAACTACTGAGTTGTCTATGTATTTAGAGATCAAATCTAAATATTACGAGACAACCGCAAACACAACACTAATATCAAAACTTCTAATCTAAAAGGTCACTATGCAACTTCATAAGTTACAACTAATTCCACTAACACAGTAGAATCAACCGTGACACTCCCACTGCATCTTTTCTGACTTTATATGACGTAGAGCATCTAATGTCATAATTAGACTCAAAACTAATTTGATTCTAATAGTTACAGACTATATTCTCCATGAATAAGAAACTCATTCTTAATATCTCCAAGATAACAAAGAACATATTTCAAGACATATCTGATGGTCTATAACATATCAAAATAGTTCATAATAATTACGATTAAATTGATATTTTTAATCACACATAATATAGTATCTATTATGGCATCATCATATGATGCATAAGATTGACTAGAGATTCTAATCAATTTCTCTTTTGTCAAAGGAATTATCCTTTATGAAAGATAAATACTATATACAAAAGACACATTAACTGTCAAACAGTTATACTAACTGTCAAACAAATAGTCTTGGCGTGTTCTTTATTAGATCATATCTAATGCACAACTAATGAGAGTATCTCACAAGTCTCTTGTTTTTATATCATATATAAGACTTTATATCGAATATAACAGAGATTACTCCCACTACTTTCACGGAGAAAAGAAGACTTAGGTAAATATTTTACCTCACAAACATCTCATTATTACATTAATAATGATAATGTCATTAGGATATACAATACTAGAAAGAAATTTGTACGCTCCCACTAATCATATTATCACATTTTTATTCTCTATGCTTTGATAAAATTAGACAATCTGACTAATATCAAAATTAAAGAACACAAATTTTCGAAAAGCTCATATGAGAGTACAATAGGCTATATAAGTTGGTATATCAAACTACGATCTTAACAGAATACAAACCCCAGGGCCATTCCAGAACAAACTCTTCAAATAAAGAAATCATAATGGATCTATTATTCGAAGAATCCATTCAAGAATGACACTTTGTATTCCTAGCTAAAATGCATAGTTTAATATCAACATTAACCAACAGATCCTTAATTGTTCAATTAGTGCGACTAGAGACAAGTTTCCTCAGAATCTACAATAGATTGCTGAGTATAACCTTTCTCATTGTCATAATATAAAGGTCAAACTTTTAATAAGCTCACTTTGCTTTTTCTGCGCAAACAATTTGTACATTTTATGAACAATTAATAAAGAAAGCTTAATCAAGTTCAAAACTCGAAAATGGAAGCAAATTGACACTGACTACAAGATCAAGAAAAACATGTTCAATTTTTTTATTTTCAATAATATAAGAAATAGTTGGACAACCAGGTCCTTGTATTTTAATACATTATTGGTTGAGAGAATGGACCTTACCTGTACAGCTAGAAAAGCTTTCTTTCTTACCTGATGTTTTCTTTTAACGGTGCACAAGTCTTTCAGAACTTTGCCATAAGATGGTATCTGTTGGATGACATCTAACAAAAGAATATTGACCTTTATCTATTTGAATATTTCATAAATTTCTGGGGAATGGTTCATTTTCTTTATTTTTAATGCCTATGGAAATGGAGGTGCATGAGAAAAATTGTTATCATCAATGAAAAGTAATGGTTCATCAACCCTTTCCTTACCATCTGAATCTAATTTATTTTCAGCTTCGCGAGGTTCAAGAATAAGTCTATGAATGACCTTACCACTGCGAAGAGTAATAACATATTTGACTTGGTCTATGTATTGACTACCAGAACTACCTTCGTGAGGGTTTTGATGACTATTGGGGTTTGGTTGTGGTTGTGCAAGAAACTTTCATTTCTCATTAGTGGTTAAAGCATATGTGATTTTGGATAATATATCTTTCAGATCAATCAATGTTTGCACATTTTGGTTATTAATGGCTTTCTGTTTCTCAATGAATGCATGCAAGGTATCCTTACGGGTTTTCCTAGGTGGTGGGACATATGGTGCATAATTATGGAAATTTCAAAAATCCTGGTGTACTTGGGGAGGTTGTTGCGATGGTTGTGCTTAGTTATCATTCCTTCAATTGAAGTTTGGATGGTTTCTCCAACCAGAATTGTAAGTTTGAGAGTATATGTTTGGATTTGGTCTATTGAAGGTGTCTATGGAACTGACTTGGTCATGAAGACATTCTTGCAGGGCTGGTAAGGTTGGGAAAACTTGTGTGACATGTTCATTTGAATTACAGATTTGACAGATGACTTCTTGAACAGACTTGACATGATCACTCTTCCTCAATTCTAAAGCCTCAATTTTTTTAGCTAGAGATACAAACTTAACATAAAGGTCATGATCTTCCCTAAGGTTAAACATACCTCTACTAGATGGTTATGGTTTTACAGATGACTCATAAGTGTCAATTGTATCTCATTATTGTGCATTCTCTGCTATGTGCTATAGGTAATCTAGTGCATCTTCAGAATTTTTTCCCTAAACTCACCATTACACATCATTTCCACTACTTGTCTACCTTGAGGTGTTAACCCCTCGTAGAAGTAGGCAACCAGCCTCCATGTTTCAAACCCGTGATGTGGACAAACATTCAACATCTCTTTAAACCTCTCCCAATATTGATAAAGTGTTTCCCTCGACTCTTGTGTGAAGGTTGTGATTATCCTCTTAAAAGAGTTTGTCCTATGAAGGGGAAAGAATTTTTTCAGAAACTGTTCTTGTAAAATCATCCCATGTTCGGATGGATCTTGACATAATGTTCTACAGTCAAATTTTAGCTTTATCCTTTAAAGAAAAGGGAAAAAACTTTAATCGAATTATATTCATGCTGTAATTTTGGTATGGGCAAGTGTTACATACCTCTTCAAATTCCCTTAAGTGCTGATAAAGATTTTCTGATTCTAGACCGTGGAATGTAGGTAAAAGTTGGATGACACCTGGCTTAAAATTTAAACGTGTTGCATTTGGGGGAAAAATAATGCAAGATGGTGACCCTGTCCTAGTGGGATTCATGAATTATCTGAGTGTCCTAGGATGATTAAGATCGCCATGCTGAGACTTGTTTTCTTCCTGATCAACTGGGTTTTCAACTCGGACATGTGGATTTTCATTTTGGTTCTCGGTCATTTTGACTGACGATGAAGGTGATGAAGACTCTCTATTTAATCTACCGCTAGATGATCGAGACTAATGTCTCATGCAACCTAAATGCAGACTATATGATAAATTTAAAAATACAAATACAATACTTAAAAAAAGAAAATAATAAATAAGTGAAAAATATTTAAACTAAATTAAAATTAAAACTAACAAAAAGTGAAAAAAAAAACAAATAGAAAAAATACAAAATGAGTGATTTAGATCGAAAAATATCCTCTTATTCTAGTCAATTCAGATCTCAATTGAATTTCTCGTTCAGCTGTCTCAATCTCTCAAATTAAGTTCTCACAAAAAATTATGGAATAATCTATGTGTAGACACTGCATTTTTGCATAAGCCCGATGACGAACCTCGTATGGAGGCACTACCTGAAAAGTTACGGAAGTCGCGGGAAACGAATGCCGGAAGGAAAGAAATCCTCCAAGAATTAGCACCACATCAGATTCGAACTCGCTAGCCCGCCTCGGATTCGCTCAGTCAGTTTCTGTTTCAAACCTTAGCCTCGCCCCAAAACCCCTGCAACCCATGAAAGCCAATCCATGCAGCACACGCCCAAGGCCCACACAAAGCCCATGCACGCCCAAGCCTTCCCAAAATAAAAAATCCCATGCAAAACACATGTCAAAATCCCCTCAAATCACCTTCCAATTTAACAAGATATGAAATCTCATCCTCACCAAATTTAGAGATTTTGTTCCCTAAATAAATTAAGAAAATATCTCCCATATTTATTTGATTTGCTTCCATGATTTGAAGATCCATTGTCACTATAAAAAAGAGGCCATTACCAAACTTGAAAATGGACTATTGAACGACAAACACATCAAGAAAAACCTAAAGACTTTCTTTCTCTTCAAACGACAACAACACACAAAAAACCAAAGCTTCTCATCATCCTTTTTCTCTTGGACGTGAACTCCAGCAACAAATCAGCCCACCACCGACCAAAGCAACCCTTCAACCAGTGAACAAATTGTTGGAGTTCTCTAAGTCCCGAGGATCGAATACAAAGCATAAAAACATGTGCGAATACAACGAGGGAGTTGCGGAATACTCACATCGATCGGTTGAGCGACGCGCGAGGCAACAAAATTGATTTCTGCCTCCTAACTACTCACGGCAGTGAGCTGATGTTGGGCTCCATTTTCGGCCATCAATATTCAAGAATCCAAGCTCCAAGCTTCATCAAATGATTCCCGGCTTATGGGTGGACTTCCCTATCACCTTCACATGACTTCATAGTGTGCTAGCACTCCCGATTTTGCCACAAAATCATGACTTTTGTGATTCCCTTGCTCACAGTCTCTGGACAGAAACCAGTGAAGAAAGAGCCCTCCATGGGCGAGAGAGAGAAGAAATTGTTGCTCCAAAACGTGAGCAAAGAGAGAGAATGAAAAGAAAAAATGTGTATTAAATTTTCAATTTCCAAAATCAATTAACCATATACCATTTTTCATTTCAAAAAGTCAAAAAAAGACAATTAATGCCTTCCAACTACCACCATCAATCAATCAATCAAATTGTCACATCACTCAAAGTGACATGATTTGACTCTTGATGTGACTAGTGATTTGACGCTTGATTTGACTTGCGTGCCACACTCGAATTCGAAATGCGAATGCGCTCGCAAACAATCTCGGGCTCGGGTTCGCTAATTCTAAATTAACGAATTTTCCGTTGCGACGTAATTAAATGATTATGCCTAGCGAAATCATTATTCACGTCGCTAACGAATTAATTCTAAATTAACTTATTCGCCCGAATTAAAATCTAATTTTAATTCCGTGTCGAAATCCAATTTCGTATAATATATCGAATATATTATTTTGTCGATTAATTCCAAATTAATCATTATCTCTCTTTAATTGATATTTTATCCCAGATAAAATATCTCTGTAATTAATCCCAGATTAATTTTCTCTCTCTTCTAATTAATCTCAGATTAATAAAAGTATGAGTCATACGTCATCGGTGAATCTTCGGGAAGCGACCCATGAGATCCCCGGATATGTTGGCAGTAAATTCGGTCATCGGACTATCCGAACACGTAAGTACCTAGTACTACGTTTATACCGATTTACAAGACAAGGTTGGCTTCTAGCAAAGCGTCATGCCTACCCAATTCTCCAGAAATATCCTTACAGGAATAATGATCTATATCAGGCGTAGTATACGTAGTATTGCGTATTTCGATCCAGTATCGGATAATCACATGCAAGGCCTGGGGCTGGTACAGTGTCTGCCCCGTACGAAGCATATATCGGATTACGAGCAACTAGTCTATTTAATATCGGATAATCATGACCAAGTCATATTATCCCGACGGTTGCAACCTTTTTAGAGAACCAGTTCTGTATCCCTACGCGATCATCAACTCCATATGACTGGAGTGACACTTCCGTCTCGACATCACACCCAACACACTACGATTCTCGATATACCCAGAAGAGGCGTACACAGAAACCGGTTAAAGCCTTGGACGACCAAAACCAAAGTATATTGATTGTCGCAAGTATTAGCGGTGCAAGTCTCAGGTTAAGACCAAATACACCTACCCTGATTTCGGACTTCCATAAACACATAGTCATACTACCAATGGAATTTCGAAGGGGTCTATCCAGAGCGAAGCTATTTCCCGTACCATCGGTAAAACACAACCTCCTATTACACTTGCATGAGTATCCTATACCCAAATATATGAGAACTATGTCGTTTGTGCCCTCACAACGCGCACAAGTGTAATACTAGTCTTTTACGTATTTATCGATGTCCAATCTCGATAATACTCTGACTAGGGATATTTAATGATTTATCTTTCGTGGAATGATACTATCTCATATCATTCTCAATCCAGGAAAAAATCACAGGGACCTCCTATCATTTATATATCTTGGTGATCTAATCACAAATGATAAGAGTGCAATCTCCTTTGTCAAATAGTTAATTTGTACAACAACACCATGATCTGTACAAATAGTGACGCTATGGGTCATAATTGTCCAACACAAATAAGCAACAAACACAAAAGCAACAAAACAACCTTCACTTCACCGAAATAACACACCACAAAACCAGCCTCATATTACCGAAAATCAACCCAAAAAATAGCAAACTAAACCACCAAAACAGCCCCCAAAATCGACACCAAAACAGAAGGTCAAACCACCGAAATAGCCCCAAAACCGACATTAAAACAGCAGCTCAAACCACCGAAACAGCCCCCAAAACCAACACCAAAAACAGCAGCCAAAAATAATGAAAACAGCAGCCCAAAAATAGCAGAAACAACAAATAGAAACAATAAACAACGAACAATGGAACAACAAGCAGAAAATAGCGAAACAACGAGTGAAATAGCGAACCAGCTTCAATCATTCCGGCGACGGCCTAACGCGCTTCCGAGAAGCAACTTAAAATGTAAGACATGAGGGCACCCTATTTATTTTCATAGTTCTGGACACGGCATGCTTGACTGGACGTGAAATACGTTCAGCCGGGTATGCGAAGTCCTATATTAAAGACGACCAAATTTCTTGTCACATTATTTTTCCCTTTCGGCATTTTATTTTTTCTTTTATCTATTTATTCATCGTTATTTATTATTTCGCATTTATTTTGTGTTATTTATCCTTTTTTATTTATTTATTCATCGTTATTTACTATTTCGTATTTATTTTGTGTTATTTATCTTTTTTATTTAATTATCCGCTTTTATTGTCATTTTAATATTCCGCCTTTTGTTTATATTTTGCTATATTATTTCGCATATATTTTTATGTTCGTTTACATTGCATTAATGATTGTGTATTATCCCTTGCGGTATATCGGATGGAAACCCAGACATAAATTCCATAGCCGGATCCGAATGGACTGTAGTATGGTATGTACTTGGGATACAACTCCACGTACCGCTCGAGAAATATTCACATATGTGTTTATGTCATTATTCGTGCTATTTTCGTAAGAACGTTCGAACGCGTTTTCAAACGCATGCATTCTGCCTCACTCCGTTCGAATGCGTTATCGAACGTTACACGAACGTGAACTCTCTGGAACACTTTGTTCGAACGCATTTACGAACGCTACACGAACGCACACACATTGGATGACCTCTTTCTTTATATTATATACATTTTTTTTATCTCTTTTGTTATTTATTTTGCATTACGCGCTTGGGATTAATTATTTACATTTATTATTAACGTTTTTTTTTTCTTTTTCGCTTTTGATTGTTATTACAATTCTTGTTATCGTACCTTGTATTTCTTAACTTAATTTTCTTTTATTTATATTAATGTTCATGGGTGTGCAAATTTGTGTGTTTATTTGAATTGTCTTGCATGAACTGCATAAGACTTGGCTACATCATTGTGTGAACCCATCCATTATACTGGCATAAGTAAAAGACTATTCCGAACCCAACGATTTGAGGTCTTCCCTTGCGAGGGGTGAGTGCGGCCTTAAACTTTTTCCCAGTTCACAATGGGTGGCGGCTCTTTTATTCTCCAGTTTAGTCCCCCGCGGGCTACTCTGTACTCTCTACGGGCTGCGAGCCCAACAGTGTCGTGGTCGCCGAGCATCATAGGCATATCAGTAAACCCCGCTTCGCTTCTACATTCTGGATGGGGATGGTCCAAGAAATTCTTTGGCAAAATACAAGCTTCATTTTAATTGATTTTTTTTTTGCCTCATGTAACCTTGAAGAATTATAAACATGATCTGTCTGTATGCGAGATTTCTGGGTTCAGGATTCATTTAGGATCAATCTGGACATTTTGGATCTACACAAATACAAAGATGAAAGAAAATGAGATGCAAAAAAAATACAAAAATACAAAAGTACAAAAAATAAAAATAAAAATAAAGAAAATAAAGAAAAAAAAAATATATATATACAAAAATTATTCTATCTACTAAATTTATTCCCCGACAACGGCGCCAAAAACTTGACACGCTTAAAAAATGATTCTTTTACTCCCAAGTATAAGAGTGTCGAAGTAATAAAATAACTCGGTAAGACCGGGGTCAATCCACAATAAATAGATTTAATAGGATAAAATAATAATTTGAGTGAAAATTAAAAGACTGGAATTTTTTGAAGTGATTTGAGAATTTTAAATTGGACTGCAACAATAAAATAAAATATTGGGGTTAGGGGATCCACTTTTAATATTTTAAATGTAGAAATCTCATTATTTATAATATAAAAATTATCATTATTACACAATTAATTTATTTCAGGAATTAATTATTCCAAAACATATAAAACCAGCCATAAAGGCGGTGATAACTTTGGTCTATAACAAGTTTAGTTAGGTACTCAATTATACCAAATAAATAAAACCAGTCATAAAGGCGGTAACAAAGTTTGTCGATAATTAATCTAGAATTAAATTAAATATTAATCATTAGATTATAATTTATATATTATAATAAAAGTGAGATTAATCTAAAATTTCATGTTAAAAGCTTCACTTTTTACCCATGCAAAAAGAATTAGCTACTCACAATTTGAATAAAAACACACATAATTTTATTGTTGAAAGAAAAAGAAAATACAAGAAAACTTTAAAGAAAATAAAACACACAAGAGCTAGATCCCTTCACAAAATTTCAGAGAGAATCGTGTGAAGGAAGCTGATTTCTTAAGGTGATGAGCACCTCTATTTATTGTAGAGGGCTCAGCACCCTCCAATGCAATTTGCAAATTGTAAAAATAATTTGTAAATTATAAAATTGGTGGGAATTGACAATCCACCGGAAGGAATACTTTGGATTTTTTATTTTTTTATTTCTTCTTGTTTTTGTCTTTAAATATTACATATGGAATACTTTGGATTCTTCGTCAATTTCGGTCTTGAACACTTTAGAATTCGAAAATCTTATGAACATCATAATTGTAGATATTTGAGTCTTCTTTCATCTGGAACTTGAATTAACTCAATCTGATATTTGAGTAAAATGTTATGGCCAAAATACGAACATTGCACAAGGTTGGATTTCCGAAGTTGAACACTATTAGAACACCCTTTAAAATTTATGGCCTCCAAAATCCAAATGCCAAGTCCATTTTTATAGATATGCATCCAAAGTATTATTTCACATACATAAAAGATAAAAATCACAATAAAAATATATAAAACATAAATTTAATTAATATGCTAAATTAAGGGGATTAATGAAACTGCAAATGTAAAATGATTGATTTTTCTTTTAGTAAATGTGTAATTTTTAGTGTTCATCATATTCTGACTTCAGAGGCTGACACGAGACTCTAAATACCGAGGCTGCCGTGAGAGTCTGATGCCGGACCTGACCTGAACACCTCGGGTCAATCTTCACAAGCGCTCTAGTTCCCCCGAGCCTGACCACCCTAGTCTTTACTATCTTGGACCTGACCACCCCGAACCTGACCACATCGAACCTGTACCTCAGGCTTGGGTCTTTCTGTCTGACCTCTTATCTTCACAATGACCTTGGGCTTTTACCCATTAACTACAATCCCCATTCTGCCCTTCCTAGGGATCATGACTCATTGGGAGAAGAAAACCACCATCAACATATGCCCCATAGTTATCGGTATCAACAAGTTAATGAGTTGATGTTGGGAACTATAAAAAGGATCGTGGTGCATGGACCTGGATACCGATCTCATGTCCTCAGGCAGATACTCAATCCTAATCCAGTCCAAAATCTCAAGTGTGTTCCATATCTCTGAAGGTACCACAACTTCAAGCTTCAATGCTTCTTAGGAAAATCCACGTCGGGTTCACAACCCTGATCTGGCACCTCTATTTTTGATTCGTAACTTGGTCATCTCTTACTTTTGGCCATCTTTGATTGAAAAGGTTGATTCGAGTCAATCCTATTCAGCTCACACATTGGCTTCTCTGCTTGAAGAAGCTCATCTCATGCCACCTCGGGCTAATGCATTCTTTCGATATGCTGCAATATCGGTAGGAAATGATATTTAAATTTCAGTCTCTAAGACATGCCACAAGATCTCTAAACATGATTATATGTGTGAATTAATCAAGAAAAGTGGCTGAAACACTTACATTGATTTGGAGAAATTCGAAATTTTTCATTTTGGATGAAACTCCAAGCTTGTTGTTGAGTTGTTTGTGCCTTGGGTGAGTTTCTCTATCACCTCAAATGACTCTCCAAGTGCTAGCTTAGTAGAAAATTTTGAAGCAAAAATTTCACACCAAAGGGAGATGCAATCGGCAATGTAAGGGAGAAGAGAGAATATTGTGTTTTTCAATTTCCAAAAAATTGGTTGTTGTGTGTTTCAATGAGTTAATTAAATAAGGCCAACTACTTCCATCAAACTTTGACAAGTGATGTAAGTCAAGTAGTCCCACCACTTTTTAAATTCAAAATTTAAGTTGACTTCTGAAACACACAACTAGACTTGGGCCCGAGTTTGTTTAATTCCGATTAAACGAATTTGTCGTCATGCTATAATTAAATCCAATTTAATTAAATAATTATGTCTCGCAAAATTATTATGATAGTCGCTTTTGAATTAATTCCAAATTAATTCGTTCACCCTAATTAATATCCAATTTTAATTTCGTATCAAAATCCGATTTCAATTAATATATCCAATATATTATTTTAGCCCCAAATAAATAAATTAAATAGAAAAATCCAATTTAACTATTAAATTTATTTTATCGATTAATTCTAAATTAATCGCGTTCTCTATTCTATAAAAAATTAATCCCAGATTAATTTACCGCAATTAATCCCAGATTAATTTTCTCTCTCATAATTAATCCCAGATTAATTCTATTTGAGTCAAATGTCATTGGTGAATCTTTGGGAAGCGACCCAAGAGATTCCTAGATATGTTGGCAGTAAATACGGTTATCGGACTATCCGAACAAGTGCGTACCCCGTACCACGTTCTCACTGATTTACAAGATATGGTAGGCTTCTAGCAAAGCACCATGCCTACCTAATTCTCCAAAAATATTCACCGAGAAATATAATATGTATCAGGCGTAGTAATACTATGTAATGCGTAATACGATCCAGTATCGGATGTCACATGCTAGGCCTAGGGCTGGATATGTGTCTGCCCCGTACGAAGCATATATCGGATCCCAAGTAACTAGTCTCCATAATTGGGAAGTCATGACCTAGTCATACTATCCCGATAGCTGCAGCTTTTAAGAGTACTAGTTTCGTATCATGTATGACTATCATCTTCATATGACTGAAGTGATACTCTCATCTTGACATCACATCCAATACACTACGATTCTCAATAAACCCAATACAAACGTACACAAAACTTGTTAAAGCTCCAGACAACCATTACCAAAGTAAACTGATTGTCGCAAGTAATAGCGACATAAGTCTCAGGTTAAAGATCATATACACCCACCCTAATTCGGATTCCAATAGACACATAATCATACTACCGATGAGATTCTGAATGGGTCTATCCAGAGCGAACTGTTCCCGGTCCAACGGCTAACAGAACCTCTTATTACACTTGTATAAGTATCCAATACCTAAATATATGAGAACTATGCCGTTAAGCTTCCATAACGCGCACAAGTGTAATACTAGTCTATTCTGTATTATCAATGTCCAATATCGATAATACTTCGACTATGGATATTTAATGATTAATTCGTTCGTGGATTAATATTGTCTCATATCTTATTAATCCGATTTAACCATATGGACTTTTATCATTAATATATATCCAAGTAATCCAATTATAATAATGATAAAATAGCAATTTCCTTTTGTCACATAGTTAATTTATATAAAAACACAATGTTCTTTACAAATAGTGATGTTATGGGTCATAATTGTCCAACAATCTCCCACTTGGCCTATATCCAATCACTCAAGTATCTAACATCTGAACTATGTACATGTCGCTCAAACTTTTGCTGAGATATAGCTTTCGTCAGCGGATCTGCAATGTTATCATCTGATGCGATTTTCTCAATCTTCGCATCGCCACGATGTATGATCTCACGAATAAGATGAAATCGTCGAAGTACATGCTTGGATCGTTGATGAGACCGTGATTCCTTAGCCTGTGCGATAGCCCCATTATTGTCCCAATACAAAGGTATGTGCTCAGCTTCTAACGGAACTACTCCTAATCCAATTAGGAATTAACGGATCCAAACTGCTTCTTTTACTGCCTCAGCTGCAGCAATATATTCCGCTTCTGTTGTTGAATCGACAACAGTCTCTTGCTTGGAAGATTTCTAGCTCACTCTTCCATTGTTCAAACAAAATATGTACCCTGATTGCGACTTACAATCGTCTTTGTCGGTTTGGAAACTTGCATCGGCGAACCCAATCACCTCAAGTTCTCATTCCCCATAGACTTAGAAAGTATATTTAGTTCGTCTAAGATACTTAAGGATGTTCTTTACAGCAATCCATTGACCATCATATGGATCGGCCTGATAGTGACTACACATGCTCAAAGCATATGAGACATCAGGTCGCGTACATATCATGGCATACATGATCGATCCGACTGCTGAAGCATACATGATCCGAATCATTACATCTCTCTCATCTTGAGTTTTAGGACACATGTCTTTCGATAGAGAGACGCCATGTGACACTGGAAGCAGCCCCCTCTTGGACTGATCCATGTTGAATCTCTTCAACACTTTGTCAATGTACGAGCTCTGGGAGAGTGCCAGTAGCTTTCTAGATCTATCCCGGTAGATCCTTATTCCTAAAATAAGGGTTGCCTCTCCCAGGTCTTTCATGGAGAATTTTAATGAAAGTCAAGCTTTCACCAATTGTAGCATGGGAATGTCATTACCAAGAAGCAATACATCATCAACGTATAGGAAAATAAATGTCAGTGTGCTCCCACTAACCTTCTTATATACACAAGAATCATCTTCGTTTTGAATGAAACCATATTCTTTTATGATCTCATCAAAACGTTGGTTCCAAGAACGTGATGCTTGCTTTAATCCATAAATGGACCGGTTTAACTTGTAAACCTTATTTGCATGTATTGGTATGACAAAACCATCAGGTTGTTGCATATAAACATCCTCCAAAAGGTTTTCATTAAGGAAAGCGGTTTTGACATCCATCTGTCATATTTCATAATCGAAATATACAACAATAGCAAGCATTATCTGAATGGATTTAATCATGGCAACGAGTGAAAAGTTTTCGTCGTAATCGACACAATATCGTTGACGATAACCATAAGCTACAAGCATAGCTTTGTACGTTTGTATGTTGCCTTCCATGTCTTTCTTTCTTTTGAAGATCCATTTACAACCAATATGTTTAATGCCTTTTGGTACATCAACCAGTGTCCAAACTTGGTTGGTATACATGGAATCTATTTTGGACTTCATGGCTTCTTGCCATAAAGTGGAGTCGATACCTTGTATCGCTTCCTCATACATAGCTAGTTCATCATCCTCAATAAGATTAATATCTACATGAGGTGAGATCAGAAACCCATATCTCTCAGGTTATTTTCTGACTCTCTCCGACTTACGCGGTTCTGGTGTATTAGAAGATTGTAGAACAGTCTCATCCCTGATGGACTGTTCGTGTTCCGTGAGGGGGTCGGTGTCAGGAACAGTATCACTCCGATTTTCATCGAGTTCTACTTTCATCCCACTTACCATTGCATTCATGAATTTCTTTTCTAGGAAAACTGCATGAAGAGCAACAAATATTTTGTTCTCTTGTGGGTTGTAGAAGTAATATCATTTTGTTTCCTTAGGATAACCTACAAATAGGCACTTATCCGATTTGGGTTCTAGTTTGGTACTATCCAAACGTTTAACATATGCCCAGCATCCCCAAATCTTCAGGAATGAGAAACTCGGTTTCTTTCTTGTCCATATCTCATATGGTGTTTGTTCAACAGACTTTGATGGAACCTTATTCAAAATAAGTATTGCACTGTTTAATGCGTATCCCCAGAAGGAAATCGGTAGCTCTGTGTGATTCATCATTGACCTTACCATGTCCAACAAAGTTCGGTTTCTCTGTTCGGACACACCGTTCAATTGAGGTGTTCCGGGAGGAGTCCACTGTGAAAGATTACCATATTCTTTCAAGTAATGTTGAAACTCATTGCTTAAGTATTTTCCACCACGGTCCGACCGTAATATTTTAATACTTTCGCCAGTCTGTTTTTCTACTTCGTGTTGAAACTCTTTGAATTTCTTAAAAGTTTCCGACTTGTGTTTCATAAGATACACATAACCATAACGCGATGCATCATCCGTAAAGGTTACGAAGTATTCATATCCACCTCTAGCCTGGCTAGACATAGGCCCACATACGTCACTATGAACGAGGGCTAACAGCTCGGTGGCATGTACATTTTACCACTAAAAGGTGTTTTAGGCATTTTGCCTAACAAACAAGATTCGCAGACATCATATGAATTAGGATTAATCCATCCATGTATTCATTCTTCGAAAGTGTGGATATACGAGTTTTGTTTATGTGTCCCAGATGACAATGCCATAAATAAGTTTCGTCTGTTTTACTCAATTTGAGCTTTTTGTTTGTCATGTTATATGTTTGAGATTCGTTTATATTCAAAATATAAAGACCATTATTCACATCTACTGTATATATCTCAATATCATCTTTATAAACAAAACACCTAGTGTTCCTGAATACAAAGGTATACCCGTATCGGGTTAAAATAGATACAGAGATAATATTCCTAGTCAAACTAGGTATAAAATAACAGTCCCCTAATGTAAGTACATGACCTGAGGGCAGGTTCAAAACATAGGTGCCAACGGCCAAAACAGCGACTTTCGTCCTATTTCCGACTCACAGGTCGATCTCCCCTGAAGCCAGTCTCCTGCTATTCTACAGATCCTGCACATCAGTAATATGTGACTACCACATCCAGTATCAAACATACATGAAGTCGAAGCCTTGCATGCCTTCGCTTTCTTCAAGTTTGCCTTGTACTTACGGCAGTCACGCTTCTAGTGACCCCGTTTGCCACAGTGTAGGCAAACGTCTTGGGATATGTCATTTGTCTTCCCAGAAGACTGTGACGATTGAGCATTGCCCTTCTTATTCTTCTTCTTCACACCCCCAAAAGGCTTCGGCCAAGCCTTGGCCTTCTTGGATGTCGAAGTAAGATACGCCTCGCACTTCTTGCCTTTCAGAAGCTCTGGCTCTGCCTCTTTCAACATAGCCATTAACTCTCCAAGAGTTTTCTCTTGGTTCATCATATTATAGTTCATGATGAACCCGCCCCAGCAGTCAGGCAGAGACTGTAATATCAAATCTATGGAAGTCTCGGCCTCGAAGGTAATGCCCAACTGACCCAACTGTTCGATGTTAGTAATCATCTGCGACACGTAGTGGTTGACAGATGCACCCTCTGACATACGAGAGCGAAAAAGCTTCTTCTGCAAATCATAATGCAATATCAAATTATAGTTCATCATATTATAGTTCATGATGAACCCGCCCCAGCAGTCGGGTAGAGACTGTAATATCAAATCTATGGAAGTCTCGGCCTCGAAGGTAATGCCCAACTGACCCATCTGTTCGATGTTAGCAATCATCTGCGACACGTAGTGTTCGATAGATGCACCCTCTGACATACGAGAGCGAAAGAGCTTCTTCTGCAAATCATACTTCTGAGATCTAAGATTAGATCTATGAAGATTCTTCAACTTCAACATCATCGCATAAGGATCCAATCCTTTGTTCTGACGACGAAACTGAGGAGTCATTACAGCCAACATAACGGATTGAACAGTAAAGTTATCATCACGATAAGTCTTCCAAAGGTCATGCTCTACTGGCCGCTCAAGTCCGGGATCAGGCTCAAGAGGTCTCTCTATTACATAGAGTAACCTCTCAGCTCCCAGGAATATCCTGAGGTTCAGTTCCCAGTCTGGAAAATTTACGCCGTTAAAGACATTCTCACCAATGATTATGTCCCTAACGTTTATCTTTCTATCCATCTTGATTGCTATAGTCCAACTATCCAATCAAGTATTTCGGGTACACTCAAATGCAATGGTTACTATAGTCCAACTATATAACCAACTACAAATGGAGTAGTGTTGAATACAGTCTAACTGTTCAAAGAAAACAATAAAATAATATTAGTCCAACAAATATATATAATAACGAGAAATAATAGAGCGCGCATATTAGCGAGTATTAAACGAAATTGCAAATTTAATATTAGCCTCCCACTAATTTTCGGCGAGCCTCTAACCCTCCGTTGAGTACTCGGGAAACATAGTTTCCTAATAGGCTAGGATCCCGTTAAATAATACCCAACATTGACTTTGGCCAACAAGCTGTGTAAAATTTAACTAGGTAGATCTCTAAGATCAATTGGATCCCAACCAATTCCTAGATCCGGTAGGTGGACATCCAAGTCCGAAACATATATCCAATATATTTCCTAACCTGTTTCCTCTGAATCAACTAAGCCTTGGCTTTGGCTCAACAAGCTTAATGATTCCAGTTAAGCCCGACCCATTGACAGTGGGAAAGCTTCGTAATCCACTAACCGGTGCAATCACACGCGTATAACGCAAGCGCACGTATCATTCAAGTAGAATAAAAATATCGATCCCACAAGGACTTAATTCATACTGTTGTTATTAATTGTTGAATCTATTTATTTACAGGTATCTAATTATAGAGAGAAGAGAATGATTGCTTGATTTGTTGGTTGAATGTAGATTTACTAAATAAATAAATAAATAAAAATACAAAAGAAAATACTAAGGAAAATAACAAAAAAAACAAAATACATAGGGTCGTGACTCCACACTATATTATTCTAAAGATGAATTGATTCTCTTATATATGTGTAATAAATAAATTAGCTAACCTGGAACACGAAGTTATGCAAAAGCCTCTGTCGATGGTCAGACGCAAATACCCAGTGTAACTCAATTAATCATATGTCTATGTTAACCGAATTATCTGATTCATTAAGTTCAAGTTCCAATTATGGCTACCCACGCCCGACAGGTATATTCCTATCATGTAAGGAAATCTATTAAAGGGTTATCTACCCTCAAGGAAGATCTTGAGCTATTGAATCTAAGGCTAAAACCTAAAATCCCTTTTCCAAGTTCATTTTAAGTTTACCACATCAATCTTATTGGTGATCAGGCAACAAGAAGCATTAAGTTTAAGACTCAATAAACAAACTAAAGAATTACCCATAATATAATTAAATCAATTATTAAGCTTATTAATATTGTGTTTCATCACTTTCCTAGAATAAAAATAAAATGTTGGGGGTTAGAGGATCCACCTTTAGAAATCTCAAAATTATTATAATATGGAAATTGCCAGTATTACCCAATTAAGTTGAACCAGCCATAAAGGCGGTGTTATTATTTATCCATAAACCAGCCATATAGGCGGTAATCATCTGTCACCTAAAGACCGTCCTATAAGCGGTGTCATATTATGTTACATAATTAAAACAAGCCATTAAGGCGGTATCAACTTTTAATCCATATTGAATTACAATTTCCATATTATAATTAAAGTGAGATTAATCTACTTTTACTATTTCTAATTTAGAATCTCCCTTATTATAATATATAAATCTGCGTGATAATTACCAACCAGCCATATAGGCGATATCCTTATTAAGTCAAATTTATAATTAATTACCAACCGACCAATATGGCGGTATCCAATTTAGTCAGGTTAAAACTAATTTATAAATAATTAACAACCGGCCAATATAGCAGTATCCTCATTAATTCAGGTTTTAACTAGTTTATATATTATAATTAAGGGAGATTAATCTAAATTATAAAAGTAAAAGTTTCACCATTCCCCAGCAGTAAATTAATTACTGAACATAAAAGAAAAGAAAATAAAATAAAATAAAATTTATTACAAAAAGTAAAAGTGCATTATTAAAACTACTAAAAGTAAAAATGCTTAATTTAAATTACAAAAACTTAAACACACAATGCAATCCTTAAAGACCTTACAAAACCAAGGAAGGCATGATTTGAATTCTGAAATAGAGCTGAATTTATAGGCGTCAGTAAGCCTTCTGCGTCGCGACACGCAACCCTTTCGCGTCGCGACGTGCCGTGATTTACGGCGTGGCTTGCGGAGGTGGCGACACGTGGCAGATGGATAAGGTGATATAAAAACACGTGGCAGAGGGCGTCGGCAACTCAATGATTGTGCTCACATGGCGATGATGTGGCGATGTGGATTGTCGGCACCATATGATGATGACACGTGGCGCAAGATGATTGGTTGATGATGACGTGGACGACACATGGCACAATGACTCGGTATGCTGCTGACGTGGTGGACACGTGGATGACATGTGGCGATGGCGATTGTCAGCAGCATGTGATGGTGACACGTGGCAGGGCGCACGTTAGCAGATATGTTCTGATGTTGACATATGGCAAGCGTACGTTAGCATCCGGCGCATGTTAACGGACTTCTCAGATTTTGACATGTGGCACAGCGTATTTGAGTTTGAAGCGGTGCAAGTTAGCGCAGGCCGGCGCACGTTAGGCGTCGCTACGCGGGTAGCGAGTCGCGACGTGCCAAATGATGATTTTGCCCTTTGCTATCTTTTTTCACTGTTTTGGCCTCGAATCACCTCCAGAGAGTCCTGAAACTTTATTTATCTACAAAATAACACAAAACACATCAAAATTTTCACAAAACTCAAGAAACTATACAAAATATTAGGTCAAATAAGTGGGAAATAGTGATATATTTACCACTCATCACACCCCAAAACCTAACATTTTGCTAGTCCTCGAGCAAATCATCGAAATAAAATAACATAAACATCTTTAAAATAAAAATTAAGCTAAGCCACTTTCGTAGGGATCACGGTTGCATTTAGCATATGCAATAAGCCTTTAAACCCCTAGGTGTCCGTAGTGGATGAGTTTTAGTCTCGTGAGGGTTTACAGCAACGATACCCACAAACGTTTTGATAAAAGTAAAAATATAGTAAAACTAATGCACACAAAAGCAAAAAGACAAGAGAAAATAAAATAAATAAGTTAGTGATTAAACAGGTAAAACTTCTAATCCAAGTTAATAGTTGTTTTGTTTCTTTCTAAATTACTGAATAAGTAAATTCTCCGATTATTTTTACCATTCTTCATATACACAGCTAACAAAATATTAATCAACTCATTTTTGCCCACAATAGTCACAAGTATAGTTGAAAAGAGAGTAATATTTTTATCCTAAAGATATATCAGAATTCACACATTTTTAGCAATGTAATATTTTTCTGATTTTTCTATTTTTTTTTATTTACATACAATATCTTCCATCCATGTAGCGAGTGTTGGGCCAGTGGCTCCCAAACCAGTTGATTTTAGGGCACTAGGTGTTAAGACACCCCTATTGACTTAATTACTCAGACTTCATATATATATATATTTTTTTGCAATATCTTTGATCCATGTAGCAAGTGTTGGGCCAGTGGCTCCCAAACCAGTTGGTTTTAGGGCACTAGGTGTTAAAACACCCCTACAGACTTAATAACTTGGATCTCATACCTTTTTTTTATCCCATCGCTGTTTTAGATGTTTCCTCCGATTCAAATAGAGCACCGAATATTACAAACTTGTCAATTACTTCTCATGTCCGTGTGTTACTATGTATGTTGATAATACCTGTCAACTGAGCATATGAAGATTCATTTTAATCAGTTTTATGGAGAATTCACAAATTAAATAATTCAAAATAAAATAAACTTGTTTCGACATAGGTTGAGATATGTCTCAGGAATGAAAATTTCTTACACAGCTATCTCACACTAATTTCACTCGATTAATCAAATTAAAAACACAAAAACACAGAATTTGTTTTTTCATTTTTTTGTAAAACTTTTCAAATTTTTTGAATTTTTTCGACAATTTTGGACTAAAAATAAAAACGATATAAAAACAAGATACTAGTCAACTATTCCCCACCCCCAAACCTAAATGAGACATTGTCCCCATTGTCTTAAAAAGTAGAAGCTGAGTTTAGAAGATAGTACCTTGTTAGCTAAAATTCTACATCTAAATGGGAAATTTAAAGGTTAAGATCCAGATTTATTCGACGCTTCTTACCACGATCATCATCGGACCATTTAATCTTTGAAATGATAGAGTCTCCTCTAAAAACTCAAATATCCCCAAAATTCAACCTAGAACTAATACTTCAAATTTTTCCACCTCGCTCTTTGCCTCCAAGTCTACGAATTTCACCAAACTAAAAAGCTATAGTTACTACCAGAAACTCCCAAATTCACAAACACACAAATTCTCAATCTAAATTCTACAGTTCACAGATTCACCCACGAATTTTTAACAAACCAAAGTCACTAAATCACCACTACGTTCTGTTTTCTCGGTTCTTTACTGTCCAAATTCACCAACCTCAATTTTTCCACACTTTTCAAAAATTTTCCAAAATAAACACAATTTCGTATACACACACAGTCTTCTCGATTTTTTCTAAAACGCGAAAGAAAAAAAATGAATCAAACCGTGATGAAGTTCAGTAGATCCGAATGATGAAGATGGAGATTTGTTGTGTGGAGTCTTCCTTATGCAAAAACCGTATTTAAAGTATGAAATGGTGGTTTAGGTTTTTTATTTAGAGATGATTTGATGGGGTTTAGTGATCTTGGTTGATGGTTTTGTTGTTTGGAAGGCCGAAATTTAGGTGATTTTTTAGAGGAGATGCCGAGAAGTTGAAAATGGAGATGAGTAGAATGACCGGCGGCTGCTGTTTTAAGTGAAGATATCGAACTCATGTCGTGATGCGCAAGTTGTTCTTGCGTCGCGACGCTATGCTTCTAGGGTTAGGGTTTGTGTTTGGGGCTTATGTGTCGCGACACACAGGTTTTTCGTGTCGCGACACATGATTTATTTTTATTATTTTTTTTGGCAAAATCAAGTCTTTCGACGAATAAATCCACTAGGACGCGTCTCAAGAGTTGCTTCCTTACTCAGGCGTCTTTACTGGATTGACTTTTTATCCTCGCGATTTTGTCAAATTTATTCCGAGAAAATCCCGCTTGCACTGGCTTGCCTCACCTTAAAATATTCTGTCTTTATTTTTCCTGTAAAAATAATACGTAAAATTAAAAATTCTACAACATGTATACACAAAATAAAAATAGAAATAAAATAAAAATTATTGCATGGGTTGCCTCCATGCTAGTGCTAAATTTTTCGTCTTCAGCCAGACGTGACTGAAATCCATCTGTCAATGAGGTTTCAGCATCGTCTTGGATGTCCGATTAAAGACAATCTCGTGTGCGTTGCTTTTGAAGGGTCTCTTCCAATAGTAAAGTGGTAAAACGAGTTTTGTCTCATTCAGTGCTCGTGCCACCTTTTTGATCTTTGTCGCTCCAATGATTCCGGAAAGAAAATCATGGGGTCTCGTATGATGATTGACTTGAATTGGAGGTTCCATTCTGTCAAGCTTCTGGGCGATATTTCTGATTTGTACTCCCCAAAACATTGATGTTTCTTATGAATGACCGAGATCTTCAATATGATCAGTCATTTGCTCCTCCAATTGCTCTTCTTCTTGCTCCACCTTTTCTTCAGAGATATATTTGAGGATTTCCGCAATCAATTCTTCATCTGTCATCTGTGATATACATGCTCTATAAGTGTCAAATTGAGGATGTAAAGAAGTGTCGGATTTTAGGTCTTCATCCTCTCATGTGACTGGCTCAGGTAGATCTTCTTCAAAGATTTGTGCAATGGATGCTCCAAGATCTTCATTTTGAGGATACCGAGTTTCATCCTCAATTCTTGTTGGCACAAACAGCTCTGCTTCTTCATCCTCGTCAGAGTCCGAATAATAAATATCAAATCGATACTTTGATGGTTTGGGTTCCTGAACTGATACCTCAGATTCCTGATTCTGCTTAGCCTCCTCATTTGCTAAAGTGTCATCGTAAAATGCTCATTGAGGTATGTAGCTCTGGTTTTCTATTAATTGTTTGATCTGATCTGTCATTCTCTGTATGGATTCTGCTTGACTCTGAAATTGTGCATCAATTTGAGCTTCTCGTTCCTTGAACCAATCTTTGAGCATGTGAATCATCTGATCTTCCTCTGATGGTTCTGGTTCTTGATGAAGATCGTAGGTGGATGGTGGATAAGATGGAAAATGCGATGGTTCTTCGTTTCTTGAATGATTCTGATGATTCTGCCCATGAAAGGCATATAAATTGATCGCTCGGGTGGTTACCATTACATATCACACATCTCTTCATTGCGTTCTGTTGAGCAAATATAGTATTGCTTGACATCCAATGATAATTGTTGGGCTGGACAACAAGCCTTAGAAAATCGGACTGCTGCTCCCAGATTTGGGGTGTATCTTCTTCTAGTAAAGCTCATAATCTTGCAATCTCCCAATGAAGATCCATGTCAACCACCTGAAATCAAAAGAAAGAAATAAAAATTATAGATAAAAATAAAGAAAATTAGATATAAGTAAATGAGATAGCTTCAAAATTAATAACTCAAGAAATATAAGTCCCCGACAACAGAGCCAAAAACTTGACCAGTGCAATCACACGCGTATAACGCAAGCGCACGTATCTTTCAAGTAGTATAAAAATATCAATCCCACGATGACTTAATTCCTACTGTTGTTATTAATTGTTGAATCTATTTATTTACAGGTATCTAATTATAGGGAGAAGAGAATGATTGCTTGATTTGTTGGTTGAATGTGGATTTGCTAAATAAATAAAAATACAAAAGAAAATACTAAGGAAAATAACAAAAGACACAAAATACATAGGGTCGTGACTCCACACTATATTATTCTAAAGATGAATTGATTCTCTTATATATGTGTAATAAATAAATTAGCTAACCTGGAACACGAAGTTATGCAAAAGCCTATGTCGATGGTCAGACGCAAATACCCAGTGTAACCCAATTAATCATATGTCTATGTTAACCGAATTATCTGAATTCATTAAGTTCAATTTCCAATTATGGCTACCCACACCCGACAGGAATATTCCTATCATGTAAGGAAATCTATTAAAGGGTTATCTATCCTCAAGGAAGATCGTGAGCTATTGAATCTAAGGCTAAAACCTAAAATCCATTTTCCAAGTTCATTTTAAGTTTACCACATCAATCTTATTGTTGATCAGGCAACAAGAAACATTAAGCTTAAGACTCAATAAACAAACTAAAGAATTACCCATAATATAATTAAATCAATTATTAAGCTTATTAATATTGTGTTTCATCACTTCCTTAGAATAAAAATAAAATGATGGGGGTTAGGGGATCCACCTTTAGAAATCTCAAATATTATAATATGAAAATTACTAGTATTACCCAATTAAGTTGAACCAGCCATAAAGGCGGTGTTATTATTTATCCATAAACCAGCCATATAGGCGGTAATCATCTATCACCTAAAGACCGTCCTATAAGCGGTGTCACATTATGTTACATAATTAAAACCAGCCATTAAGGCGGTATAAACTTTTAATTCATATTAAATTACAATTTCCATATTACCTTTACTATTTCTAATTTAGAAATCTCCCTTATTATAATATATAAATCTGCGTGATAATTACCAACCAGCCATATAGGCGGTATCCTGATTAAGTCAAATTTATAATTAATTACAAACCGACCAATATGGCGGTATCCAATTTAGTCAGGTTAAAACCAATTTATAAATAATTAACAACCGGCCAATATAGCAGTATCCTCATTAAGTCAGGTTTTAACTAGTTTATATATTATAATTAAGGAATATTAATCTAAATTATAAAAGTAAAAAGTTTCACCCTTCCCCAGCAGTAAATTAATTACTGAACATAAAAGAAAATAAAATAAAATTTATTACAGAAAGTAAAAGTGCATAATTAAAAGTACTAAAAGTAAAAATGCTTAATTTAAATTAGCCCAATTAGTATTTTATTGACTAATTTAAATTAATACAATATTCCAAAAATTACATTAATCCAATTTAAGTGTAATTAACATAACTAATTAATTAATCTAACATTTCCAAAATATTAATTAATCTAATTAATCATGCTTATCACTCCAATTCATGTCCAACACAAATTGAAGCAAAATCAAGTCTCCAACAACATGTTCATTCACGGAAATTGAAAAGAAATTAACATGCAATTTGATTTCAATCCAATTAAATCAACATTCAACATTTATTTCTTGCCATTAACACATCCAACTGTCAAATTTTAAAAAATCACCATGAGCTAATCTATGGTATTATTCGGCCAAGGTAGGGATTTGGGAAAATTTGATCCAATCAATTTTTCAACAATGCACAACTCTAAGTTATCATCATCTAACATCAACCAATAACTCAATTTTGAATTTTCATGCTCCCAGCAAAAATTCTCAAATAAAGTTTATGAACCCTAGATTTCAAAATCATATTTAGCAATGCTCTAGATACCATTGTTAATCTCTAAGACAAGGCACAAGATCTCTAAACATGATTATATGTGTGAATTAATCAAGAAAAGTGGCGAAAACACTTACATTGATTTGGAGAAATTCGAAATTTTTCCTTTTGGATGAAGTTCCAAGCTTGTTGTTGAGTTGTTTGTGCCTTGGGTGAGTTTCCCTATCACCTCAAATGACTCTCCAAGTGCTAGCTTAGTAGAAATTTTTGAAGCAAAAATTTCACACCAAAGGGAGATGCAATCGGCAATGTAAGAGAGAAGAGAGAAAATTGTGTTTTTCAATTTTCCAAAAATTGGTTGTTGTGTGTTTCAATGAGTTAATTAAATAAGGTCAATTACTTCCATCAAACTTTGACAAGTGATGTAAGTCAAGTGGTCCCACCACTTTTTAAATTCAAAATTTAAGTTAGCTTCTCCAACACACAACTAGACTTGGGCCCGGGTTTGTTTAATTCTGATTAAACAAATTTATCGTCGCGCTATAATTAAATTCAATTTAATTAAATAATTATACCTCGCAAAATTATTACGATAGTCGCTTTCGAATTAATTCCAAATTAATTCGTTCGCCCGAATTAAAATCCAATTTTAATTTCCTATTGAAATCTGATTTCAATTAATAATCCAATATATTATTTTAGCCCCAAATAAATAAATAAAATAGAAAAATCCAATTTAACTATTAAATTTATTTTATCGATTAATTCTAAATTAATCGCGTTCACTCTTCTATACAAATTAATCTCAGATTAATTCTTGCCGCAATTAATCCCAGATTAATTTTCTCTCTCATAATTAATCCCAGATTAATTCTATTTGAGTCAAATGTCATTGGTGAATCTTTGGGAAGCGACCCTAGAGATTCCTGGATATGTTGGCAGTAAATACGGTTATCGGACTATCCGAACACGTGCGTACCCCGTACCACGTTCTTACTGATTTACAAGACATGGTTGGCTTCTAGCAAAACACCGTGCCTACCCAATTCTCCAGAAATATTCACCGAGGAATATAATTTGTATCAGGCGTAGTAATACTATGTAATGCGTAATACGATCCAGTATCGGATGTCACATGCTAGGCCTAGGGCTGGCTCTGTGTCTGCCCCATACGAAACATATATCGGATCCCGAGTAACTAGTCTCCGTAATCGGGAAGTCATGACCTAGTCATACTATATCGATAGCTGCAGTTTTTAAGAGTACTAGTTTCGTATCCTGTGTGACCATCATCTCCATATGACTGAAGTGATACTCCCATCTTGACATCACATCCAATACACTACGATTCTCAGTAAACCCAATATAGGCGTACACAGAATCTGTTAAAGCTCCAGACGACCAATACCAAAGTAAACTGATTTTCGCAATTAATATCGACGTAAGTCTCAGGTTAAAAATCACATACACCTACCCTGATTCGGATTCCCATAGACACATAGTCATATTACCAATGAGATTCCGAGTGGGTCTATCCAGAGCAAACTGTTCCCGGTCCAACGGCTAACAGAACCTCTTATTACACTTGCATAAGTATCCAATACCTAAATATATGATAACTATGTTGTTAAGCTTCCATAACGCGCACGAGTGTAATACTAGTTTATTCCGCATTATCAATGTCCAATCTCGATAATACTTCGACTAGAAATATTTAATGATTAAACCGTTCATGGATTAATACTTTCTCATATCTTATTAATTCGATTTAACCATATAGACTTTTATCATTAATATATATCCAAGTAATACAATTACAATAATGATAAAATATCAATTTCCTTTTGTCACAAAGTTAATTTGTACAAAAAGCACAATGTTCTTTACAAATAGTGATGATATGAGTCATAATTGTCCAACAGTAAAGACCTGCAAAATAAAACATAGGTAATGAGGAAAGCTCACATCGAGCTATCGCATATAAAAGAGCCTCGGCGGGACGTAACCCAACTCCGAGCTGATAATAATATATCGGCCACAATGGATTGTTCCCTCATTGTGCCATCAATACTCGCCAATGGGGGAGAAACTCCAACCCATGCCAATGAAGATAATAAGGCCTCAGTGGGACGTAACCCAATCCCGAGCCATAATAAATACTTAGCCACAAGGGAATGCTTCTTCCTTGTGCTACCAACATGGCCTCGGCGGAACGAATGCAGCCCCGAGCCATCAAATCATGCCATGGCCTCGGCGGAACAAATGAAGACCCGAGCCATCAAATCACCACGACCTCGGCGGTATGAAAGTAGACCCGAGCCAACAAATCACTACGGGCTCGGCAGTACGAAAGCAGACCCGAGCAATTAAATAACTATCCAAGACTTAATCGCGAATGAAGCTTTTCAACCTCTGGAAATCACCATGGAGACCGAAAATGGCATCCCACTTCAGGTCATCCACCAAAAATAAAATCAAGATAAAAAACAAGACAAAATAAACGAGGGTGACTTAGCACAAACCTCGCACTGACAGAAAAAGAAACAACAAGGGACCCTGAGACAGCTTCCTGCCCCATGCCACCAAAAACAATAATTTTAAACCTTACAGTCTAAAGTCCCGGCGAACCGGGGTACGGAAATGCCACGTCGGTCTTTAATGACTTCAATTCATGCATTCTATGGTTACATGGGGCGCCAAACGTGCTATGGTTACCCTGAGGCACCAAACGCCACATCGATCTTTAATGACTTTAATCTATACGTGCTATGGTTACTAGGGGGCGCCAAACGTACTATGATTTCCTCGAGGCGCCAAACGCCACGTCTGTCTTTAATGACTTCAATCCATATGTGATATGATTACCTGGGGGTACCAAACGTACTATGGTCACCCCGAGGCATCAAATGCCACATCGACCTTTAATGACTTCAATCCATACATACTATGGTTATCTAGGGACGGCAAACGTATTATTGTAACCCTGAGGCACCAAACGCCATGTCGGTCATTAATGACTTCAATCCATACGTGCTATGGTTACTTGAGGGCACAAAACATACTATGGTTACCCCGAGGTACCAAACTCCACGTCGGTCTTTAATGACTTCAATCCTTACATTCTATGATTACCTGAGGGCGTCAAACATACTATGGTTACCCCGAGGTGTCAAATGCCATATCGATTTTTAATTACTTAAATCCATATGTGTTATAGTTATCTGGGGGCGCCAAACGTACTATGGTTATCCCGAGGCGCCAAACGCCACATCGATCTTTAATGACTTCAATCCATATGTGTTATGGTTACCTGGGGGAGCCAAACGTATTATGGTTACCCCGAGACGCCAAACGCCACATAGGTCTTTTCGCTTAAGCTCCCCAAAAATGCAGGTCATTTGGTAGTGATGCTCTGTCTCGTGGGTTTGATAATGACACCAAGGATTGGTGTGCCACGGGTTTCGCGTATTTCCCGAATGTCTTTATCACCCTCGTGCTCTTCCCTTCGTTATATCCTCTCATTTCCTCATCTCATAAGGTTTCTTCCATCATCTCCATCCATCCCGTCGTCGGAGCCTCTGTAGTTCTATAGTTTCCATCTCTTGCCATCGTCTTAACGTGCTTGTAGCTTTTCGTACTTTCCCCACAGAAGGCGCCAACTGTTGACGACTGATTTTCGTTCCAGAGGTGATTCGGGAAAAACCACTCCTCGAACAAATCTCCCTCAACTGTGAATTTGTTTGGTTTGGGGACCAAATGCAAACTTAGCAAATGATGAGAGAACACACGGATAAAATAGAGGATTTAACGTGGTTTGGCGGAATGAACCTGACCTACGTCCACGGAGGCAAAGAAATGAAACTTTTATTATCACCTCGGGTCAGACCGACCTGCCTTATCTCTCTCTTACAATAAGATTTTTAGAGTTCTTTTGCAAGTAATGGAAATGGAAAATACCAATCAGAGCCCCCTAAAACTGAGTCTTCTTTCCCTTTAAATACAGCCACTGGATTTACTATAACTCCAACCTGTGACGTCAGCCACATTTTTGTCATTATTGCCCATTAGTCGTACATTATTGCCCATTACTCATACGTTACGCCCATCACTCGTACGTTACGGCCATTCATGACGTTGGCCATGTTTCCTTGCCGTTATTGCTCATTACTCGTACTTTATGCTCATTACTCGTACGTTACACCCATCCAACGGTCTGGTGGCTCTAGGTTTCATGTAGGGCTTACGTCATCCATACATGTGCATAAGATTCAGCAGCCCCGACCTATTACTCTCTTCTTAATCAGCTTGGGTTGAAAGGGTCATATGACTTCGTCGGGTTGGCCTGTTGGAACGAGTAACATCTTTTCATTGCATCTACTAATAGGTAGGGTCGGTGTGTCAAGAGTCACGGTGCTTGGTCTGGCCTCCTCTCTTTTCCTCGACCGGGTCTGATCTGCTGAGTCGATTCTGACTTCAGAGGCTGACACGAGGCTCTGAATACCGAGGCTTCCCTGAGAGTCTGATGCAGGACCTGACCCGAACACCTCGGGTCAATCTTCACAAGTGCTCTAGTGCCCTCGAGCCTGACCACCTCGGTCCTGACCACCTTGGACCTGACCACCCCGAACCTGACCACATCGAACCTGTACCTCGGGCTTGGGCCCCTCTGTCTAACCTCTTATCTTCACAATGACCTTGGGCTTTTACCCATTAATTGAAATCCCCATTCTACCTTTCTTAAGGATTCTGACTTCTTAGGAGCTGAAAACCATCATGGTTGAAATGATATTATTCCTCGAAAGAAGAAGCTTATTAGTCAGGTTCTGCAAATGATTCTAAAAGAGAGGATGGTCTAATTTAAATGATAATTTCGCAGCTTGTTTTGATTGTGCTTTAATCAAAGCATAAAGCTTCTTTGCTCACCGTAATGCATTTTTTATAACTTGTTCTCATTGAACCACTAAACAACAATTCATTATGAAAAGTTTAGTTTAATGGATCTAAATTCTTTAAAAAAATAAAAAAAAGAACTGAAGTAAACAAAAGAATTGGCTGTTCCATCGCTCTACTACTAGGAGGTATAAAAATAAAATGTTGACACTGACACAATGCATTAAAGAATTGATCCTTCATACTTACAAAAAGAATGAAAGAATAGTAGTTTAAATCTCAATTGTCTTTTGATTAAGAGCCATGTATCTCCATCTCTCTTTCTCCACAAAATCTGCATCCAAGAATCTTGAAACAAATGCCCAAATCCTATATATATCTTCAAAATTTGTCAAAAATCCCAGAGCAGCTGTCACAACAGATACCCCATTATGTGTTGTTGTTCCACTTCTTGTCTCCAATACTCTCATCCTCTGTTGTTCATACTTGTTCGAGAAAAAAATATGCTCCAAAAATCCACAACTTAGAGAAATGTTATGCCTGTCAGCAAGCCTCTGTACAAGTGCAGGATCAATCTTTGTGCCATTCCAATCAAACACATTGAATGCTACAGATGGTCCTCGATCAAACATTACCCTTGGACCATAGATTCTAATTAGGGGAAGCCCGGTTTCTGGATATGGATGATGGAGATTCATTAATGCATTTACTAACCAGTTGATCAAGTACCTTGCTCTGTTACTTATAAGTATTAGGCCTAATGCATCTGCATGATCCAAGCCTTCGCATTGGAGTGGTTTTGAGTCTCCAACACTTGTGCTGCTTTCTGGGATTTTTGATTGGGAAGATTCATGAAGTGTCTCTAATTCAATGATATCAGAAAATGATGGATCCTTACGTATTGCTGTGATTTTATCAGCTTCTTGAGGCTCTACCATTGATTGTGTCATGTGTGGGACAAGACTCACAATCCCCATGGTTGTGGCTACACTTGAAGTTGAATCTCTTAAGACTGAAGCACTAGATTTCTTGACAAACAAGCAACTAAACCCGGTAGGGTTTTCTCCGAAGGTCATGTAAAATGAGCAAATGAGAAACTCAGGCTTGGATATAGAGAGGCCTAAGGTGTCCATGTCCTTAGGTCCTAATGCAGTTGCATCAAGCAATACATGCCATCCATTTTCTTGAGCCATAGTCATCCATGTGTAAGCATATCTAGCTCCAGTCACTTTTGATTGAAGTGGAAATACAAATAGCCCCATTTTCTTCTTCTTCCTCTTTCCAACTAACTTCTTCATCAATTTCCCTGATTCAATTCTTAGTTTAGGCCATGAGAACTCAGCTGATGTTACTCGTGCTCCGCGCTTCTTGGTGCTTTCAATCATCAATTCAGCTGCTTCATTTTCATGGTCATAAACCGTGAGAAGTTTTGTATTAGAATTAAATGGATAAGATTCTGCCAGAATCTTAAATGCTGATGATTGGTTAGCTGTGAATACCAATTTGTAATCATCTTCAGAAATGTTCATGAACTCAAAGATTCTTGTCCTGATTTTGGATTCCAATTCTGATTCTTCACCACCATACTGCATCCAAGAATTTAAGTTCACTGACCTGTAACAAATGTCAAAGAATGGTGGCTCTAATTGCATTGATGGAGAAGGAGGAGGAGGAGGAGTAGATGAAGTGGAGGCAATTGACTGTTCATAGATTGAAGAACAATGACTCTGCAGCTGAGAGTAAGAGAAGAGACCATGGCCAATGTAATCAAAACATACATGGTTCTTCAAGGAGAGATGAAAATAATATTGTGTTCGGATTTGATCAGCTTGATCAGTTTGCAAGTAATGTGGAAACACTTTAGTGAAGTTATCAAATGAGTCATGCAATGAAGGGATGGACTCATGGTTTGTGAATTGGGCATTTGGGAAAAGAGAGGATGTTGCCGTTACCTTAAACTCATGCCGGGCGGAGGCTACGGTGGCCGGAGACCTTGGAGCTTGAACTACATGAGAGTGATGATGAGGATGATGATGATCAGAAATGCCATGAAAAGGATTTGGACAGCAACCACGGCAACAGGTTTCAGAGGCCTCTCTTGTGCTTGGTGAAAGCATTATGTTTTCTCCACCTCCTCACACAATTAATTTATTTGTTTTTTCATTTTTTCTTCCCATTAAATCATCCAATCAATTATTGTTTACATTGGACATTATGATTTTGCCGTATAGAGGAAGTTGTTTGTTTCAAACTTCCTATTAATAATCCCCCATTGACTTGGTCTTCCATTAATTACAAAGACAGGTTTTTTGTTGACACATATTCCCATGCATGACTTTAAAGTAAAGATGGGCAGTTAATTAATCTTCAAGGGACGTAGTTCGGTGGTGTAAGGTTCATGATCTCATCTTGAATTTCTGGTTTTGAATCTAGAGAGTGTATTTCTTGTAAGAGTTTGGGACAGATAGGGTTTTACCTGCTGCGCTTAAGCCCGGAATGAATGATTTAGCAGTGAGGTTTCCAACTATTTCAAAAAAAAAATTATTAAATAAATATAAATTTGCATTAACTTGTTAATTATATTATATTATAAAGGATAAACTCTAGTTTATTAAATGTCCCTATAGTTCAAAAAATATTCAAAAAGTTATTTTTATTATAATTAAAAATTATTTGTAACACCTTGTTAGAGGTATGGTACTACCGACATGAGATATGAATAATCTATCTACATAAAAATTATTTGTAACACCTTGTCAGAGGTATGGTACTACCTAATGATATGAATATTTTCAACATTTTTCAAAAAAAAAAAAAAGAACTAAACAGGCATTTAATATAAAATTTAAGGCTTAAAAAGATATTTAATCTTGTTATAATTCTATTAATATTATAATAACAAGAAGTTTTGGGACAATTGTCTTTAAAGCCCGTTCCAAAACCTACTCTAAAAAATAATGAAAATGCCTACTCATAAGTTAGAAGAAATTTTACTCTAGAAAGACAAAAGAAAATTCACTGGAAAGACTAACACTAGTCTATCTCAATAATGAAGTGAGGAGGTATCAACTATTAAACCGATAAATAGTTGACTTTGAAGTTCAAAGTTCAGTGAATTGTCAAATTGTCACATTAACATTGTAACATTGAATTAGTAAATATTTTGATATGAGTTTAGTTAAGGAATTTGGATTTAGTACTCATCTTTTTTGTGTTCAGTTGTTTATAATCCGTTGTCACGTGTGCATGAATATATAATTAAAACTCAATTACTTATAAATTTTTATTCAATAAACTATTAATCATAATTTTAAAAAAAAAAAAAAAAAAAAAAAAAACTCAAACACAGAATTCAATGGAATACAGAATCTAGATACCTAATGAAAATGCAGGAACATAAAAGAACAAGCTGAAAAAGGCAAGAAGAGTTTTGATAGTGGCCGGCAATAGAACCCACCTTCACTGATTTCTTGTGAAACACACAAAATTTCCATGGTAGCTTCAAGTTGTCAAAATATATTGCAACCTTTTGTGACCACCAATGATAGGACATTTCAACAATATGTACCTTCATCTTTTTGTTTGATAGCTAGCAATAGCATGCAAGAAATCTCCTAGAGGTTTCTTCTATGATTGTTGATTAAAGTTTGAGGGAAAGGACCACAATTATCAATAAATAAATAAATAAATAAATAAAAGTTTTGTTGACATCACATGAGCCAACTTACCTTGCCTTCCACATTTTGGGCTGCAAACGTAAACGTCGTCCTATTCAATCACCTTATCCTCCTTATTAGTAAATACACATACATACACATATGTGATAAATTTCTGATATAAAAATTATAGCTTTCGTCACGTGTATGATTATGATTAAGTACATATTAAAGAGAGATTATATTTAGGGGTATTCACGGATCGGAATGAGTCGGGTTTTTTTTTTTTTGAATTATGTGAGACTCGATCAGATCGGGTCACGTGGGTCTGAAAATCCGAACCCGAAATTTGAGATGTGAAACCCGATCGTGTAGGGTTGGGTTGATAAAAAAAAGTAATTTTTTAAAATATATAAAAATTAGTTATTTCATATCCCGAAAATTATCATATATATAAAGTTCTAATAAAACAAAAGTAATAAATAAATGAAATAATAACAAAAACTTTAAAAAATTATAAAATTTTTAGAAAAATAATCGAAATATTATAGTATCGAATCAGGTTGGATTTTAATATTAAACATATGACCCAACTAGTAGGTCACTCGAGTCGGATAGTGAATTGACCCGAAAATTTGTACAAATAAAATAAAACGATGAGAGTATTTGGTGGGAATTAACTTTGCAGATGTTGTGAAATAATTGATAGTTCAAGCATGGACTTAGATTGGAAGTCTACGTTTAATGGAAGTCAGTTTGCCACAACATTAGGAACCTTGAGCATATTGTCGTCGAGCATGTACTCGCTGATATAACCTCTACCCATTTGATGAGTCTGTTACAATTGAACTGTGCTGGCACCAAATGCAAGTAATTTAGCCAAGTATTGCAGCAATAATATCTCAGGATATTTATCTAGACACTTTTCCCAGCTATTGTTGCTGAAATGCATCAACTCAAAATTCCATCTCTCAACAGCCGAGTTCAACAAAAACTATACTAGAAAAGTCTGTTAGTATAATGCAAAAGATTACAGTAGCATATACTGAGATTGAACTTGAAACAAAGCTTTTAACTTTCAAATTACACATTTGAACCCTTTGATAAATCATGGCATGCAATGAATCAATATAAAATCTCTGCTGAAAAAGTAACAAAGAACACAGACCAAAAACAAACAAACAAAAAAAAAACAAATCATACAAAAGAACAGACTCATGATGCTTCAAGGTTGTACGGCTTCGAGTAGTTTTTCATATACTTGCCTTGCTGACAGATCTTCCATCTGATATGGCATAAAATGTTATTGTAATGGGTTAAAGATAGGGTAAATCAGGTATCAAAATCGGATATCTAATCCGGTTCTCAAATGCGGTTCCGGTTCCGGTTCCGATTATTCTGGAACCGGAACCGGACCGGTTACAACCGGTTCCTTATATTTGGAACCGGAATCGGACCAGTTACAATCGGTTCCGATTCCAAACCCGGATTTCCGGTCTGGTTCCAACCGGTTCCGGATAGACCCGGAACCGATGCTCACCCCTACCTTTGTCTATAAAAGAGACCCAAAACCAAGACACTCCCCTCTCTCTGATTGACGCCCAATACAAAAAAAAGACAACAAGAAGCAATTCTCTTTTCCTCTCTCTAGCATTCACGCCTAACCCTAAGCCAAAAACAGTCCCCATTGCCGAGAATATCAAGCCAAAAAACAGTAGCCTAAACACCTTAAAACAACCCCCAAATCACCTAAAACAGTGACTAAAAAAATTGGATTTTCAATCCCTAAAACAGTAACTAAAAAACTGCATCTTAAACCTTCAAAAACATCCAAAACAGTAGCCTAAAAATACCAAAACAGTAGCCTAAATACAGAAGCAAAACAGCAGCGAAACGGAGGGAAAACAGCAGCCCGAACAACGAAGCAGCGAAGGGAAATGTTGAACCAGTGAACCGGAGGAGTTGCGGAGCATCCACCATTCTGACGACCGCGTACGGTACTTCCGAGAGTCGACATAAAATCTTAGACCTGAGGGCACTCTTCGTATTTATTTCGTATGAGAGTCGTTCATGGATGCATGTTGTGGCTTTGAATAAAATGGAAAATGTGTCGCCTCTTGTGGTATATAGGATGGAAACCCAGACATAAATTCTGTAGCCGAATCCGAATGGACGGTAGTGCGGTCTATACTTGGGATACAACTCCACGTACCACTTGAGCAAACGGCGCATATTTTGTTTTATGTTGTTTGATTCGTTTATTATCCATTATTTAAATTCTGCATGTTATTTGTTTGTGTAATGATGAGATAAAGCGTATGGGCTTAGTAAGTTGGATTAAAGGTCCTCCGTTTCGAGGGGTTAAAATCTTTTACCACGATGCTTTGCCGCGCCGGATGACGTATATTCGATTGAATGTAAGATGTGTTCAATCGGGTATACAAAGTCTGATATCGTTGTCTTTATTTTTATATGCATTATGTCGTTAGCGCATGGGCTTAGTAAGTTGGATTAAAGGTCCTCCGTTTCGATGGGTTAAAATCTTTTACCACGATGCTTCGCGGCGTCGGATGACGTATATTCGGTTGAATGTAAGATGTGTTCAATCGGGCATACAAAGTCCGATATCGCTGTCTTTATTTTTATATGCATTATGTCATTAGTGCATGGGCTTAGTAAGTTGGATTAAGGGTCCTCCGTTTCGAGGGGTTAAAATCCTTTACCACGATGCTTCACCGCGCCGGATGACGTATATTCGGTTGAATGTAAGATGTGTTCAATCGGGTATACAAAGTCCGATATCGTTGTCTTTATTTTTATGTGCATTATGTTATTAGCTCATGGGCTTAGTGTAGGCACTGCATTTTTGCATATAAGTCCCTATGATGAGTCTCATTTGGAGGCACTACCTTTTAATTCACGAGAAACAGACGTCGGAAGGGGAAATTCAGAATAAGTACGTCATCGGATTCATTTCACAAGTTCACTGTTTTCGTTCGTGCTGCGTTCGTTACTTCGTTCGAACGTCAAACAGATTGCGGGCGTTCGTGCCGCGTTCGAGGAGGCGTTAGAACGGTGTCGGTAATTCTGGTTTTGCTGCTAGCCTCACACCTAAGCCCAATTAACCCACCAAAGCCCATAAAACACATCCCAATTAATAAAACACATTTAAAACACATGGGAAATTAAATTAAATCTTAATTAAATTAAACATTGAATTAAATAAAATATTTAAACCATTTACCAATTAATAAAACATAAAATATAATCATACCTAATTAAGACAAATCAAATATATTAACTTCCTAACTAAACAAAATCACATACTAAATTAAAAAGATGTCATGCCTAATTAAAATAAATCATAACCAATTAAAAATATTGTATTCCTAATCTAAACCAAATTTGTCCCCCATCAAATCTCTTGCTTTCCTTGTCCAACACCAAATCAAATCCTCCCTTTAATGCCAAATCCCTTCCTTGTGAGACAAGGTGAAGCCCTAGCCATTCTCTATATAAACAACACCTCTCCAAGGCATTCCCCTCCCCGAGGGCACGCCCATTACAAGAAAAGAAGCAAAGAATTTCCAACCCATTTCCCCTAGCTCATTCACACAAGAAACACCCAAGCTCATACACACAACTCACACGAAAATCACAACACCCACAAGAAACACCCAAAGCTTATTGATACAACTCTCCCTCACTCTCAATAATCGAAGATCACAAACCAAAGAACCCTCATTGCCTTGACCAAAACACATCCCGAACAGCCCCTTTACCTCATCAAAACAGACCCCGAACCACACCATAACACCACCAAAAATCACACCCAAAACAGTAGCCAAAACATCCCAAGAACAGTAACTAAAATACAGCAGCAGAATAGTAGAAAAACGGCAGCGAATCGGAGTCAAAAGCAGCAGCAAAAGACGGAGAACGACGACTCCAAACGGTGAGACAACGAACGAAAGCAGTGAACCAGTGAACCGGAAGAGTTGCGGAGCATCCACCCTTCCGACGATCATGTGCCGTATATCCGAGAGGTGATTTAAAAGGTTAGACCTGAGGGTACTTTTCACACTCATCTTTATTTGATTTTTGTTATTTATCTTGATCATATTTTAATTATTTGTTGAATCTTGTTTGTGTATGATGTGTGTTGTGGGTATTGGATGAATGGAAAAGTGTCGTCTCTTGTGGTATATAGGATGGAAACCCGGACATAAATTTCATAGCCGATTCCGAAAGGACGGTAGTATGATATGTACTCGGGATACAACTCCACGTACCACTTGAGTAAACGGCACACTCTATTATTTTATGTTGCTTCGGTTTATTTATTTTTCGTTATTTGAATTCTGCATGTTACTGTTGTATGTGTGATACAACCGAGCGCATGGGCTTAGTAAGTCGGATTAAAGGTCCCCTATTGGAGGGGTTAAAATCCTTTACCACGATGCTTTGCTGCGCCGGTTGATGTGTGTTTGGTTGAATGCAAGATATCTTCAATCGGATATACTAAGTTTGATATGATTGTCTTTATTTTTATATGTATTGAGATAAGCGCATGGGCTTTGTAAGTGTGATGAAATGTCCTCTAATTGAAGAGGTTAAAATCCTTTGCCACGATGCTTCGCCGCGCCTCGTATTTCGCTATTTGCATTTTTATGTATGTATTGCATCACATTTTGTGCATCAGGTTAGTTCCAGTTCGAACGCGTTATCAAACACTATACGAACGCTACCCTTCTGTTTTCCGTTCGAACGCATTTTACAAACGCTACTCGAATGCGCATGCATTTTGTTTCATCAGGTTTGGATCCGTTCGAACGCGTTATCGAACGCTATACGAATGCGAACCTTCTGTTTCCCGTTCAAGCGCATTTTACAAACGCTACGCGAACACACACGCACTTTCTTAGTCTTAGCATGCATCAGGTCTGGTTCCGTTCGAACGCATTCTTGAACGCTACGCGAACGCATACGCACTTTCTTAGTCTTATCATGCATCAGGTCTGGTTCCGTTCGAACGCGTTCTCAAACGCTATACGAACGCGAACCTTCTATTTACCGTTCGAACGCGTTTACGAACGCTACACGAACGCGCACACACTGAACTGAGTCTGTCTCATCATATTCATGCATAATTGCCTCTTGGTTGATTATACATGGCAAAAAATCCCGAGGACCGGCCCGGCCCGGCGGGCTTTGGCCCGGCCCGAGGTGAAAAAAGCCCGGGCCGGGCTTCAAAATTGGGGCCCGACTCGGGCCCGGGCCGGGCTCAACCCAAAAAGCCCGGGCCGGCCCGGCCCGGGCTTCAAATAATTAATTAAATTTTTTTAATTATAAAATATATATATTTATATTATAATTTTCTTATATTTATAATTTTTTATAATAAAAAAATCGGGTCCGGACTTAAAATAAATAAATAAATATTTTTATTTATAAAATATATATATTTATATAATAAAATTTTTATTTTTATAATTTTTTATAATATAGAAATCGGGCCCGGGCCGGCCCGGCCCGGCCCAATGACAGCCCGGGCCAAATTTTTTTTTGCCGGCTCGGGCCGGGCTTAGCAAAGCCCGGCCCGAGCCCGGCCCGTTGCCATGCATATGGTTGATCTTTCTTGTATTATGTAGCTAATCATATTATTTGTATTCCTGCATTTATCCATTCTATGTGTTGTTGGGATGATATTCCAGCATGATTAGGCTGTTAGCATGTTATTTGGTTAATATGTTCATGAGATAGTATTCAAGCATGATTAGGTTGTTCTTAGTTTTCCATATCATATGATTGAGAAATGTTCATGAGATTGCCATGAGATGTTGCATGTTGTGATGAACTTGTTGATGTATGCATGTGAATTTAGAAGTATGATACTCTTGGAAATAAGTGTTACTTAAACTTGATTAAATTATTACATAAATCCTTTCATTACAAGTGACATAAGTAAGGGACAATTCCGAACCTAATGGTTTGAGGTCTTCCCTTGCGAGGGGTGAGTGCGGCCTTAAATATTTGTCCCGGTTCACACCGGGTGGCGACTCCATGTTATTTCGTACTTCCCAACTAGGTCGCGAGCCTAGAACAGCGTCGCCCAGGTTCTGTTGTCCACACTTAGTAAGTCGGATTAAAGGTCCTCCATTTCGAGAGGTTAAAATCCTTTACCATGATGCTTTGCCGCGCCTTGTAGCCCGTTATTATTTATTAGGTGTCATCTATTCATCCATTCACGTATGTGTCATGTTGTTTACTGCATTTTTTGAGGTCACTGCTGTAACCCCATTCGAACCCGTTTCAGAACGCCGTACGAACGCATGTTTTCTGTTCCAGTTCGTTCGAACGCGTTTACGAACGCTATGGGAACGCGAACCTTCTGTTTACCGTTCGAACGCGTTTACTAACGCTACTCGAACGCGCATGTATTTCCTTTATTTTATCATGCATCAGGTCTGGTCCCGTTCGAACGCGTTCTCAAACGCTATACGAACACGAACCTTCTGTTTACCGTTCGAACGCGTTTACAAACTCTACTCGAACGCGAATGTGTTTTGTTTCATCAGGTTCTGTCCTGTTCGAACGTGTTCTCAAATGCTATACGAACGCGAACCTTCTGTTTACCGTTCGAACGCGTTTTCAAACGCTACACGAACGCGCATACACTTAACTGAGTCTTTTTCATCACATGTCATGCATAATTATTTCTTAGGTTATTTCTCTTGTATCATGTAATCAATCGTACCATTTGTATCCCTGCATTTGTCTATTTGATGTGTTCATGAGATGGTATTCAAGCATGATTTAGCCTATTTAGTTGTTCATTCTCAAGCATGATTAGTCATTTATTTTGCGTTTGGAATTTGCATTATGTTTAGGTTGTTCTTTGTTTTCCGCATTATATGATCGGAGTATGTTCATGAGATTGCCGTGTGCTATTGCATGTTCACCGTTATTCCAATTTGCTTTCATGCGTGATTGTACAATTATTATCTACTGGCATGCCTATGATCGAATGTAATGTGCTTATGACATTGTATGCTGGCCGTATTTATCATTATGCATGTAAATTGGGACATAGATTAAATGCAAATAGGTTGTATGCAAATCCGGACATAGGTTATATGCAAACTTAGATATGAGCCTTGTACTTATGCATCCTTGGAAATAAATGTTGCTTAGGCTTGGTTGAATTATTGCACAAATCATTTTATTACAAGTGGCATAAGTAAGGGACCATTCCGAACCCAATGGTTTGAGGGGTTCCCTTGCGAGGGGTGAGTACGGCCTTAAATCTTTGTCCCGGTTCACACCGGGTGGCGACTCCATCATTCTCCAATTTAGTCCCCCGCGGGCTACTCCGTACTCCCAACTAGGCCGCGAGCATATAGAACAGCTTGCGTCGCCCAGTTTCTGTGTTCCCACAGTCTGGCGACTCCACTGGGGATAGAGAATCGGCCCCGAAATAATGTCTTGTAATATTATGATTTGTGCTTAATTAACCGTGTTTACTGTTGGTTAAAAGGGCTTTAATCAAAGGCATTTTTTTAAAGGCCGGGTAATGTTTTGGTGTCTTCCTTCATTCACTACCTTTCTATAAGGAAAAGCTGTGAACGCACCTAGATAATTATACTTGTAACCTATTGTGATGTGATGAGTGGTATTTCTATCACTATTTCCCACTCATTTAAACTAATATTTTGTACAGTTTCTTGAGTTTTATGAACGTTTTGATATTTTGTGTTATTTTGCAGAATAAATTAAGTTTCAGGACATTCTGGAAGTATTTTGGGGCAAAATGGACAAAACTGGACAAAAGGGCAAAATCGTCATTTCAGCGTCGCGCCGCCCAGACCTTCAGCGTCGCGACGCCAGTGTGCGCCGAATCTGCTAACATGCGCCGGGTCCACAAAATCAGAATCTGAGAAAAGTTGACTTTGCTAACGTGCGCCGTGCCACGTGTCACCATCACAACGGAGATGCTAAAATGCGCCGTGCCACGTGTCGAAATCTCATTGCTTGGACGGCCACGCCCCACGTGTCATCCTACGTGTCGCCACATCATCATCCACATCAGCAGCCACGTCAGCAAGTCAACCGAGTCAATATGCCACGTCAGCATCAGCCAATCACAACGCGACACGTGTCAACCTCTCATTCGTCTGACGCCACCGCCCCACGTGTCGCCACGTCGCCTTCCACATCATCAAAGTGACGCAAGCAATGACGTCATGAACAGTTGACATATCAGCATGACGTAAGCAATGACGTCATGAACAGTGCCACGTCATCGGATAAGATTCTGAGCCGACCAACCAGTGCATGACACGTGTCCTACTGTACCAGCGTCGCGACGCTAGTGCAATTTGGGCGGCGCGACGCTGGAGGCTTATCCGAGCCTATAAATAGAACTCGAAATTTCATATTTCAGCACACCTTTCTCTCTCTTTTGTTAGTTCTAAATTGAGAGCTTCTCTCTCTAGAATATTTTAGTTTAAGTTTTTGTAAATATTTTTAATTACTTTTTAATAGTAATAGTAATTTTACTTTCTTACTTCTTACAATTTTTACTATTTACTATGTGTAGGTAACTTTTCACCGCTAAGGTAAAAAGGTAATTCTTTTACTATTGCTATTTAGATTATTCTCCCTAAAATAATATATATAAACTATTTATAACCGGACTTAATAAGGATACCGCCAGATTGGTCGGTTGGTTATTAAATAATTATTCCGCCTTTATGGCTGGTTATTTTTATTCCGCCTTTATGGCTGGTATATTTCTGTTCCGCCTTTATGGCTGGTTTAATAACAAATATTACCGCCTTTATGGCTGGTTGATAAAATTATCACAAGTATATATTATATTTTATGGGAGATTTCTAATTAGTATTTAGTAGAAGTTAATTCCTTTTTCCTTAGCATTTTATTTATTTTTCTGCATTTACTTTTTAGTAATTTTTATCTTTGTTTCACTAGTCCTAACTATGTGTTGTAACTAAGTTAGTATTCTAGGTTGTGATGATTTCTAATATCACCGGATTTAAAAAAGGGTTAGATTATAGTTGGGGTAATTAAAAGAGTTATTTGTTGAGTCATAATCTTAATGCTTTTTATTAACCGATCACTAATAAAATTGATTAGGTAAACTTAAAATGAACTAGACATAGAGATTTTAAGTTTAAGACCTTAGTCTCAACAACCCACGATCTTCCTTAAGGATAGATAACCCTTTAATAGATTTCCTTACAGGATAGGAATATACCTGTCGGGCGGGGGTAGTCATAATTGGAACTCAATCTTAATGAATCTAGGTAATTTAATTGACATAGACATATGGTTCAATTGGATTATACTAGGTATTTGTAAATGATCATTCGGAAGAGGCTTTTACATAATTTAGTGTTCCAGATTAATAATTCAATAATTTACCCAACTATGATTTAACTACTCATCTTTTAATGATATTAGAAAGATTCACAACCCTAGATCTTTAAGTCTTTTTATTTTCCTTAGTATTTTCTTTTGTCTTTTTATTTATTTATTTATTTAGCAACTCTACAATCAAATCATTTCAAGCAATCAATTCCCTTCTCCCTCAATTAGATATTTGTAAATAAATAGTATCAACAATTAATAACAATAGTAGGAATTAAGTCCTCGTGGGATCGATATTTTTATACTACTTGAACGATACGTGCGCTTGCGTTATACGTGTGTGTTTACGCCGGTCAAGTTTTTGGCGCCGTTGCCGGGGACATATTTTTCTTGAGTTATTAATTTTGAAACTATCAAATTTACTTATATCTAATTTTCTTTCTTTTATTTTGTAATTTTTATTTCTTTTGTTTTCAGGTGATTAAAAAATGGAACATTACTGGGAGATTGAAAGATTACGAGCGTTACAAGAAGATACACCCCAAATCTGGGAGCAACAGTCCGGTTTTCTGAGGCCTGTTGTCCAGCACAACAATTATCACTGGAATTCAGAATCAAGCAATTCTACATTTGCTCAACAGAATGAAAAGGGGAGATGTGTAATTTGTGATGGTAACCACCCGAGCGATCAATGTATTTACCTTTCAGAGTGGCAGAATTTTTGGAATCAACCAAGGTACGAAGAATCATCACATTTTTCATCTTATCCACCATCTTCCTTTGATTCTTATCAAGAACCAGAACCATCCGAGGAAGATCAATTGATTCACATGTTCAAAGAACAAGAAGCTCGATTTGATGCACAAATTCAGAGTAATGCAGAATCCATACAAAGAATGACAGATCAGATCAGACAATTAACAGAAAACCAGAACATCATACCTCAAGAACCAGTTTCAGATGACACTGATGAAGCCTTCGAGTACCCAGAAATCCACAATGACACCTTAATAAAAGAGGAGGCTGAGGAGAATCAAGAACCAGAGGTATCAGTTCAGGAACTCGAACCGGCAAGGTCTCGATTTGATTTCTATTATTCAGATTCTGACGAGGATGAAACTGAGCTGTTTGTACCAACTGCATCAAAAATTGAGGATGAAATTCTGTATCCTCAAAATGAAGATCTTGGAGATTCCATGGCACAAATGTTTGATCAAGATCTACCTGAGCCAATCATTTCAACCAGATCAGAGGATGAAGACCTAAAATCTGACATTTCTTTTCATCCTCAGGTTAACAATTTTGAAACATGTATTTCACAGATGACAGATGAAGAGCTTATAATGCAGAAATTTTCAAATACATCTGTGAAGAAAATGTGGAGCAAGAAAAAGAGCAAATGGAGGAGCAAATGTCTGACCTTAATAAAGATCCAGAGCATTCAGGAAAAACATCGCTGTTTTTGGGAGTACAAACCAAAGATATCAAAAGAAGCTTGACAGAATGGAACTTCCATTCCAAGTCAAGCACCATACGAGACCTCCTGATTTTCTTTCTTTCTTTGCAGGAACTACTGGAGCACAAAGATCAAAAAGGTGGCACGAGCACTAAATATGACAAAATTTGTTTTGCCACTTTACCGTTGGAAGAGACCCTTCAAAAGCAACGCTCACGGGATTGTCTTTAATAGGACATCCAAAACGACACTGAAACCTCCTTAACAGATGAATTTCAGTCACGTCTGGCTGAAGACGAAAAATTTAGCGCTAGTAGGGAGGCAACCCATGCAATTTGTTGTAATTTCTGTTTTCATATTTTGTGTGAACTTTTTAATTTTGTGTGTTATTTTGTAGGAAAATCACAAATGGAGCATTTTAAGACAGAAGGAATGGTGTTTGACAATCGTAAAGAAGAGAGTTATTTCATTTGTGATGGCTGAGTAAAGAATGATTTCTTGAGACGCATCCTAATGAATTTATACTAAACGAGTGGCGTATTGCATACACAATTCCGTTGTCTTAATTATTGCTTTGATTCGCTTTTCTGTTGTAATTATCTTTATTTTCGTAGACAGGATCCAGACTTTTTGACCTTTCACGATTTCTTTTGTTGTTTTCTACTAATCTTCCTCTGGAAGATACTAGTGCTATTATTGTATTCACCATTTTCAGGTACTATAAATTCAGCCCGTCATTGCACCTTTGGAGGCATCCAGAGTAAAGAAAGAAATACATAAAAAATGGAAGCCACTTCAAGAAGACGAGTTGAGAACATCTGTGTGTTTTGCGGTAGTACTGTTGGTACTAAACCACAATACATAGAAGCAGCACAGGAATTGGGTCGAGTCTTAGCAGCAAGGAATATGCATTTAATATATGGCGGAGGTAATCTTGGACTAATGGGGACTGTTTCAAAGGCCGTACAAGAAGGAGGCAGTCATGTTTTGGGAATCATCCCAAAACCCTTGGCAGAGGCGAATCTTATTGGATCATCAAACGGAGAAGAACTAATTGTGCCAGGTATGTCTGAACGACTGGTAGAAATGATTAACCGTTCTGATGCTTTTATTGCTTTGCCAGGTGGCTTAGGTACATTGGAGGAAATTTTTATTGTACTATCTTGGGCGAACCTGAACATACACCAGAAACCGCTTGGACTACTCAACGTTGATGGATTTTATGATTTTCTTTGTGTGTTTCTTGATGATGCTCGGAGAAATGGGTTCGTGTCAAAGCCTATGAAAGAACTCCTCTTTACTGCCAGAACTGCACCGGATCTAATAGACCAACTCGTAGCCTTTGAACCACAAGTTGACCCTATCATTTCAAAGATAAAATGGTCCGATGACGATCGTGGTAAGAAGCGTCGAATAAATCTGGATCTTAACCTTTAATTTCCGGTAGAATTTCAGCTAACCAGGTACGATTTTCTAAACTCTTCTTCTACTGTTTAAGACATTGGGGACAATGTCTCATTTAGGTTTGGGGGTGAGGAATAGTTAATAGTACTTGTTTGTATTGTGTTTTTATTTTTAGTCCAAAATTTTTCGAAAAATACAAAAAAAATTAAAAAAATTAATAAAAACAAAGGGCATATTTAAAGCTAGGTGATGATTTGGTGTCTTCCTTCACTTACTACCTTTTTATAAGGAAAAGCTGTGGAGGCACCTAGATAATCATTCACTTGTAGCGTGTTGTGACAGACTAGTTTGGAGGACTCGTTGTTTATTCCTGACAACAAGCGATAAGAGCCTAAGGGGCTAGGGTACTTAAGTGAGCCTCGCTCCACCTTCCCTCTGGGGAATCTACAACGGGAAGTCCATTCGACAGTTAGTCACACACCATAAACTGAGCCTTTGATTAAACTTTTAAAACATGTAAATTATAGTTTTATGACTAGTAGAAATGTTTTGTTGTTATGTTGACTAAAAAGATGAAATTGGTAAGAAATAGCTGTGTAAGGAATTCTCACTCCTGAGACGTATTTCAAACCTAACTCAAAACAAGTTAATTTTTGTTTATTCACTTTTGAATTATTAAATCTGTAAATTCTCCATAACACT